>JAUJYZ010000847.1:0-5000 GCA_033675265.1 Actinostola sp. cb2023
ATGTTAATTGTAATTAATGTTAATTGTAATTTATGTTAATGTTAATTTAAAATTTATGTTAATTGAAATTGATGTTAATTGAAATTGATGTTAATTGAAATTGATGTTAATTGAAATTGATGTTAATTGAAATTGATGTTAATTGAAATTGATGTTAATTGAAATTGATGTTAATTGAAATTGATGTTAATTGAAATTGATGTTAATTCTAATTTGCTAATTCTAATTTATGTCAATCGTATTTTATGTCAATTATAATTTATGTTAATTGTAATTTATGTTAATTGTAATTTATGTTAATTGTAATTTATGTTAATTGTAATTTATGTTAATTGTAATTTATGTTACTTGTATTTTATGTTAGTTATGTTTCTTGTGCAGAAACATATGGCAGTTATACATTTTACCCAGTAATCCTTTACGAACCCAAATCAGTACTACTCGCATCTACAAACTGTTTGACACGTTCACCATAAATAAAGAAGGCAACAGCTTCACGTTCGCATGTTTTGACGGTTTTAAATTTATTTGTCAAACTTTTCTACGATCAGGTTGAATGATTTATGCGGTGCAATGGATTGTGGTACGTATAAATTCAGTATACTGCTTTGACATCTTTATATTAGTCTGCGCTCGCATCCGAACTGAACAACGGTTCCGGCTGTAACTCAGGCTACTTTATATGTACTGTGGATTTATTTGAAAAGCTTCCTACCTGGGGTGATCCTACCTCGACGTTTTGTCCAATTAAGCCAAGAACGTAACTAGATTAATCACAACAACAATATTAGGAAGTCAAATTATTGTCATGGTAAGTGCTGATCATCGTAATCGCAAGATCCAAGCTTACGATCTAGTGTGAATCAAAACAACGGAATCGTATGACACTGGTTATAAGTGCGACGCTACTGCGAACGCATGCTCGAGAATCCAGCGGTGCTCTTCTTCGCGGGCTCGGATGAAACATCGTTTGATCCGAGCCCGCGCCGAACAACTATGAAACTATGCGTAAATGAATGTATTGAGAAAACTGAAAGAATGAAAGGGTAGGGTTGAAGAAAGGAGACAATTAAGGAATTAAAAGGGACAAAAGAAAAGAGAAAACGAAAGAAAGGAAGGAAAGGAAGGAAGCAAGGAAGGAAAAAATGAACATGCAAGAAAGAAAGGAAGGAAAGAAAGAAGGAAGCAAGGAAGGATAGAAAGAAGAAAGGAAGCAAGGAAGGATAGAAAGCAAGCAAGAAAGCAAGAAAGGAAAGAAAGGAAGCAAGAAAGCAAGGAAGGAAAGAAAAGAAGCAAGGAAGGAAAGAAAGAAAGCAAGAAAGTAAGCAAGGAAAGAAAGGAAGCAAGAAAGCAAGGAAGGAAAGAAAGAAGAAATGAAGCAAGGAAGGATAGAAAGCAAGCAAGAAATCAAGAAAGGAAAGAAAGGAAGCAAGAAAGCAAGGAAGGAAAGAAAAGAAGCAAGGAAGGAAAGAAAGAAAGCAAGAAAGCAAGGAAGGATAGAAAGGAAGCAAGAAAGCAAGGAAGGAAAGAAAAGAAGCAAGAAAGGATAGAAAGAAAGAAAGAAAGCAAGGAAGGAAACAAAGAAAGCAAGGAAGGAAAGAAAGGAAGCAAGAAATCAAGAAAGAAAGCAAGGAAGGAAAAAAAGAAGCAAGGAAGGATAGAAAGGAAGCAAGAAAGCAAGGAAGGAAAGAAAGAAGCAAGGAAGGAAGGAAAGAAAGAAAGCAAGAAAGCAAGCAAGGAAAGAAAGGAAGCAAGTAAGCAAGGAAGGAAAGAAAGAAGAAATGAAGCAAGGAAGGATAGCAAGCAAGCAAGAAATCAACGAAGGAAAGAAAGAAGCAAGGAAGGATAGAAAGGAAGCAAGAAAGCAAGGAAGGAAAGAAAGGAAGCAAGAAATCAAGAAAGAAAGCAAGGAAGGGAAAGAAAAGAAGCAAGGAAGGATAGAAAGGAAGCAAGAAATCAAGAAAGGAAAGAAAGGAAGCAAGAAAGCAAAGGAAGAAAAGAAAAGAAGCAAGGAAGGAAAGAAAGAAAGCAAGAAAGCAAGGAAGGATAGAAAGGAAGCAAGAAAGCAAGGAAGGAAAGAAAAGAAGCAAGAAAGGATAGAAAGAAAGAAAGAAAGCAAGGAAGGAAACAAAGAAAGCAAGGAGGAAAGAAAGGAAGCAAGAAATCAAGAAAGAAAGCAAGGAAGGAAAGAAAGAAGCAAGGAAGGATAGAAAGGAAGCAAGAAAGCAAGGAAGGAAAGAAAGGAAGCAAGAAATCAAGAAAGAAAGCAAGGAAGGAAACAAAGAAAGCAAGGAAGGAAACAAAGAAAGCAAGGAATCGAAGGAAAGAAAGAAAGCAAGAAAGCAAGGAAGGATAGAAAGGAAGCAAGAAAGCAAGGAAGGAAAGAAAGAAAGCAAGAAAGCAAGCAAGGAAAGAAAGAAAGCAAGGAAGCAAGGAAGGATAGAAAGGAAGAAAGAAAGGAAGGAAGGAAACAAAGAAAGCAAGGAAGGAAAGAAAGGAAGCAAGAAATCAAGAAAGAAAGCAAGGAAGGAAAGAAAGAAGCAAGCAAGGAAGGATAGAAAGCAAGAAAGCAAGAAGGAAAGAAAGGAAGCAAGAAATCAAGAAAGAAAGCAAGGAAGGAAAGAAAGAAGCAAGGAAGGATAGAAAGGAAGCAAGAAAGCAAGGAAGGAAAGAAAGGAAGCAAGAAATCAAGAAAGAAAGCAAGGAAGGAAAGAAAGAAGCAAGGAAGGATAGAAAGGAAGCAAGGAAGGAAAAAATGCAATGCAAGAAAGAAAGGAAGGAAAAAGAAAGAAGGAAGCAAGGAAGGATAGAAAGAAGAAAGGAAGCAAGGAAGGATAGAAAGCAAGCAAGAAAGCAAGAAAGGAAAGAAAGGAAGCAAGAAAGCAAGGAAGGAAAAAAAAAAGAAGCAAGGAAGGAAAGAAAGAAAGCAAGAAAGTAAGCAAGGAAAGAAAGGAAGCAAGAAAGCAAGGAAGGAAAGAAAGAAAGAAGAAATGAAGCAAGGAAGGATAGAAAGCAAGCAAGAAATCAAGAAAGGAAAAGAAAGGAAGCAAGAAAAGCAAGGAAGGAAAGAAAAGAAGCAAGGAAGGAAAGAAAGAAAGCAAGAAAGCAAGGAAGGATAGAAAGGAAGCAAGAAAGCAAGGAAGGAAAGAAAAGAAGCAAGAAAGGATAGAAAGAAAGAAAGAAAGAAAGCAAGGAAGGAAACAAAGAAAGCAAGGAAGGAAAGAAAGGAAGCAAGAAATCAAGAAAGAAAGCAAGGAAGGAAAAAAAGAAGCAAGGAAGGATAGAAAGGAAGCAAGAAAGCAAGGAAGGAAAGAAGAGAAGCAAGGAAGGAAAGAAAGAAAGCAAGAAAGCAAGCAAGGAAAGAAAAGGAAGCAAGTAAGCAAGGAAGGAAAGAAAGAAGAAATGAAGCAAGGAAGGATAGCAAGCAAGCAAGAAATCAACGAAGGAAAGAAAGAAGCAAGGAAGGATAGAAAGGAAGCAAGAAAGCAAGGAAGGAAAGAAAGGAAGCAAGAAATCAAGAAAGAAAGCAAGGAAGGAAAGAAAGAAGCAAGGAAGGATAGAAAGGAAGCAAGAAATCAAGAAAGGAAAGAAAGGAAAGGAAGCAAGAAAGCAAGGAAGGAAAGAAAAGAAGCAAGGAAGGAAAGAAAGAAAGCAAGAAAGCAAGGAAGGATAGAAAGGAAGCAAGAAAGCAAGGAAGGAAAGAAAAGAAGCAAGAAAGGATAGAAAGAAAGAAAGAAAGCAAGGAAGGAAACAAAGAAAGCAAGGAAGGAAAGAAAGGAAGCAAGAAATCAAGAAAGAAAGCAAGGAAGGAAAGAAAGAAGCAAGGAAGGATAGAAAGGAAGCAAGAAAGCAAGGAAGGAAAGAAAGGAAGCAAGAAATCAAGAAAGAAAGCAAGGAAGGAAACAAAGAAAGCAAGGAAGGAAACAAAGAAAGCAAGGAATCGAAGGAAAGAAAGAAAGCAAGAAAGCAAGGAAGGATAGAAAGGAAGCAAGAAAGCAAGGAAGGAAAGAAAGAAAGCAAGAAAGCAAGCAAGGAAAGAAAGAAAGCAAGGAAGCAAGGAAGGATAGAAAGGAAGAAAGAAAGGAAGGAAGGAAACAAAGAAAGCAAGGAAGGAAAGAAAGGAAGCAAGAAATCAAGAAAGAAAGCAAGGAAGGAAAGAAAGAAGCAAGGAAGGATAGAAAGGAAGCAAGAAAGCAAGGAAGGAAAGAAAGGAAGCAAGAAATCAAGAAAGAAAGCAAGGAAGGAAAGAAAGAAGCAAGGAAGGATAGAAAGGAAGCAAGAAAGCAAGGAAGGAAAGAAAGGAAGCAAGAAATCAAGAAAGAAAAGCAAGGAAGGAAAGAAAGAAGCAAGGAAGGATAGAAAGAAGCAAGAAAGCAAGGAAGGAAAGAAAGGAAGCAAGAAATCAAGAAAGAAAGCAAGGAAGGATAGAAAGGAAGCAAGAAAGCAAGGAAGGAAAGAAAGGAAGCAAGAAAGGAAGTTAGGAAGGAAAGGACGGAAGCAAGAAAGCAAGGAAGGATAGAAAGAAAGCAAGGAAGGAAAGAAAGGAAGCAAGAAAGGAAGTTAGGAAGGAAAGGACGGAAGCAAGGAAGGAAAGAAAGGAAGTAAGAAAGCAAGGAAGGCCGAAAGAAAGGAAGCAAGGAATTAAGGAAAGAAAGGAAAGGAAATCAAGATAATCCACCAACTAACTCTCCAACCATACCTTCCCAGACCTGATAATATATGAGCAAAACTTGATGCTCCAGCCGCGATAGTGTTGAGCTCAACCTGGGCCATTGTCATGGTTGTATTGTTATTAGACTTATTATAAAAGTCTTCCATTTTGACTTCCGTTGTGCAATTAAGCATATAGTCAGACCGAACAATGCCAAGTGATATTGTCTATAAAACAAACAATTAAATGACTCTCAATCTACTGATCTACTGCATGGTCCATTATTATAGTGATAATGAAAACGCCGGTCAGTATCGTCGTGTACGGGACCCCTCCAGTGGCGGATCCA
>JAUJYZ010000847.1:10000-332293 GCA_033675265.1 Actinostola sp. cb2023
ATATTTATGTGATCATCTAAATACCATGTGTGTGTTTTGAAACCAAATAATAAATCCTTGAGAAGATATCAACATTTGAAATTGTGAAATTGCACCAAAACACTCACCACAGGTAGCCCAAGCTCAGTATCAGTGGCGTAAATACAGTAAATGTATAGGCTTTCTTGTTCTGGTGTACTTGAATAAATAAATAAAAAATCGTTTGCCTTTATTCGACTCGTACTTGTTCCTTGTGTTGTCCTTTACCTCTGTAGGAATTTCTAGGCCATTCCGCTTGAAATTGAGAGAGTTACGGCGGTTTAAAAAAAAATTCCCTACCAGTAAGAAAATATAGAAGGTAGGTCACTCATGGTCGCCAGCGAACTCACATGGTCCCACTCAAATGCTCGTAAATCTCTCGAAACTAGACATAACGCCAAATTTCTTTCGGTAAACTGTAGTCCAATACAAGTCCGATAAATCACACTGCCATTCCCTTCTCTTACTCATCGCTATCTGCATCCAAGAGCAAGGTTTTTGTGACTTTCATCAGCAACATGAACCTCTGTACCTTCAAGTCTGACACGGATTTTGAACGGCCGTACAAAAAATGCACACACCGGGGAGGGACAGAGGTACAATACAATACAATAGTTTATTTCAACACGTGTCGTCCAGGAGCGTGAAGCTCGTTCAAAATACGAACGTTTATGGCGCGCCGTTACCACCAAAAATACGTCGACTGCAAAACGATCAAGGTTGACGATCCAGTCAATTGACAAACGATCCAGTCAGTTGTCAAACGATCCAGTCAGTTGTCAAATGATCCAGTCAAATGACACACAATCCAGTCAAATGACAAACAATCCAGTGTTTGGTGACGTGTCAGTTGTCAAACGATCCTGTCATTTGATAAATGATCCAGTGAAATCACAAACAATCCAGTCAAATGACAAACGATCCAGTCAAATGACAAACAATCCAGTGTTTGGTGACGTGTCAGTTGTCAAACGATCCTGTCATTTGATAAATGATCCAGTGAAATCACAAACAATCCAGTCAAATGACAAACGATCCAGCGTGGCGCGCCGTTACCACCAAAAATACGTCGACTGCAAAACGATCAAGGTTGACAATCCAGTCAAATGACAAACGATCCAGTCAGTTGACAAACGATCCAGTCAGTTGACAAACGATCCAGTCAGTTGACAAACGATCCAGTCAGTTGTCAAACGATCCTGTCATTTGATAAACGATCCAGTGAAATCACAAACGATCCAGTCAAATTAAATGACAAACGATCCACGCAGTTCAGTCGATTGTAAAACAGTCAAGTCAGCAGTGGTACCGATAAGTGAACGTTTGTAGAATAAACCAGTCAACCAACAAACAATCCAAAAGCATTCAGTCCACAGTGTTCCTTGTCATCAAATAATACCAGTTGGCGCTATTATTATTATTATTATTATTCAATGCTGAAAGCCGAACTACGAAATTATCGCAGGCCATGACTTTTTTGGGGGGGGGGGGGGGGGGGGGTACGCTCATTATTGTAATTGTAGTTTCTTGCTATAAACTAAATACATTGACACTGAAATAAAGTCATTAAGCTTATTATTATTATTATTATTTTTAATTATTATTATTATTGGGGGGAAGGGAAGGATGGAATGACGTGACGCATTCATTCATGTAATCTTTCATCAGAAATGGATTTTAGATCTTTGAAGAAATGATTTTTTCAACATGGATTTCAAAAAATTTCATCAAAAATCATTGGTCGATAAAATTCAAAAATAAGAATAAAATTTATAAAAAGCAACTCTGAAGCTAATATTCATAGTGAACATAAAGTAAGTATTATAAAACCATTTCCTTGCCTTTGCGTGGCCATTCGAACAGTCGAATAGAAATCTCTTCGAAAACTCCAGCTCTTCCATCGCGTCATCACGGGGTCTCAACAAACATGAGCACATCAAATCCGCCTAGACTCAGTGTTTTCTAAAACGGCGCTCGCAAAGTATGGCAAGCCAAACATGACAAAAGTGTATTGAGTTTCAAATCACCCCTTGAGAAATAGGAATCACTATACGAGAATAAGGAATCACTATACGAGCATGAAAAATCGCTATATGAGAATAAAAATTCACTATGCGAGAATAGGAATCACCATACGAGAATAAGAAATCACTATATGAGAATAGGAATCACCATACGAGAATAAGAAATCACTATATGAGAATATAAAATCACCATGCGAGAATAAGAAATCACTATATGAGAATATAAAATCACCATGCGAGAATAAGCAAAATCACTATATGAGAATATAAAATCACCATGCGAGAATAAGATACAAAGTCAATATGCGAGTATAAAGAATCACCATATGAGAATGAGAAATCACTAGTCGAGATGTAACACGAAATCACCAGTCGAGAATATCGATTGACATTCACAAAATATCGATTTGAATATTCTTGCGTCTTCGAGGTATGCGGTCAGCGGTCTTTATTTATCTATTTGATATTTATTTTTTATCTATTTATTATTTATTTATTAATTTAATATTTATTATTCATATTTTCATTAATCACTTATTTATTTACTTAATATTTATTTATTTATCTACTTCTATTTTTTTATTTTTTTATTCATTCACTATATTTATTGATCTATTTCTTTAATATTTCTTTATTATTTCTTTATTTACAATTTATTCTTTATTCATTATTTAATTATTCATTATTTATTTATTATTTATCTATTTATTTATTTTTTTATATTATTTATTTATCTATTTACTTAATATTTATTTATTATTTATTTATCTATTTCTATTTTTATTTACTTCTTTATTTCTCCACTATTTATTTATTTAATATTTATTTATTATCTATTTATTCATTCATTTATCCTTTTATTATGTATTTATTTATTTATTTGTTTAAAATTTAGTTATTATTTATCATTTATTTATTTATCATTTATTTATCTATTTACTTAATATTTATTTATTATTTGTTTATTTATTAATTTATTTAATATTTATTATTCATATTTTCATTAATCACTTATTTTGTGGAAAAAAACGATATATGGATACTGATATACAGAATTTACATAATTTTTTCAATCGGCAGTATATATTAGTATATATATATATATATATTAGATTTTTTACTGTAATTCGTCACTGAAAAACCTAACTTTAATAATCGAAATAGGTGTATACACATGCATTCCAATTATTAAAGTTAGTCAAACATGTGACCCAAAAGAATCATGGTAGTTTCTATTTACCAAGTAACTAGTTTTTAAACTCAATCTCAAATTGTTTATATAGGGAAGAACCAATGACAATCTTAGCAGAATTCAGGAAACACTTTTTAAGGGGGAGACCCCTTGATATTGTGGGCGCACGATGGAGATATTCGTGTCACGCGCAAATCTCTTTGATGACGCGATGGAAGAGCTAACCCTCACAGCCATCGAGGATGTTAGCATTCCACTCGAGGTTAATTTCAGTGGAGAGGCTGCACACGATTATGGTGGCCCACGAAAAGAATGTACAAAGTCAATGTACATGCAGTCCAAGCAAGGAGGATGCGAGCGGCATATCCCACTAATGCTTTGCGAGCGCCGTTTAGAAAACACTGAGTCTAGGCGGATTTGATGTGCTCATGTTTGTTTGGAGTTTTCGAAGAGATTTCTATTCGAATGGCTGAATATTAGCTTCAGAGTTGCTTTTATAAATTTTATTCTTATATTTGAATTTTATCGACCATTTTATGAATTTTTTGAGCGCTTCGAAAATGCTCTTCAAAATTAAAATCCATGTTGAAATTGAAATCATTTGAGAAAGATCTTTAATCGGGTATTTCTTCTTTGATGCATTAGCAGATTACATGAATGAATGCAAGTCACGTCATTCTTCATCTTTTTCTTCTAGCTTCTGATGAAAATGAGCAAAAGATATTGAAGACAGCAATAATAATAATAATTAAAAATAATAATAATAATAATAAGCTTAATGACTTTATTTCAGTGTCAATGTATTTAGTTTATAGCAAGAAACTACAATTACAATAATGAGCGTACCCCCCCCCCCCCCCCCCCCCCCCCCAAAAAAAGTCATGGCCTGCGATAATTTCGTAGTTCGGCTTTCAGCATTGAATAATAATAATAATAATAATAGCGCCAACTGGTATTATTTGATGACAAGGAACACTGTGGACTGAATGCTTTTGGATTGTTTGTTGGTTGACTGGTTTATTCTACAAACGTTCACTTATCGGTACCACTGCTGACTTGACTGTTTTACAATCGACTGAACTGCGTGGATCGTTTGTCATTTAATTTGACTGGATCGTTTGTGATTTCACTGGATCGTTTATCAAATGACAGGATCGTTTGACAACTGACTGGATCGTTTGTCAACTGACTGGATCGTTTGTCAACTGACTGGATCGTTTGTCAACTGACTGGATCGTTTGTCATTTGACTGGATTGTCAACCTTGATCGTTTTGCAGTCGACGTATTTTTGGTGGTAACGGCGCGCCACGCTGGATCGTTTGTCATTTGACTGGATTGTTTGTGATTTCACTGGATCATTTATCAAATGACAGGATCGTTTGACAACTGACACGTCACCAAACACTGGATTGTTTGTCATTTGACTGGATCGTTTGTCATTTGACTGGATTGTTTGTGATTTCACTGGATCATTTATCAAATGACAGGATCGTTTGACAACTGACACGTCACCAAACACTGGATTGTTTGTCATTTGACTGGATTGTGTGTCATTTGACTGGATCATTTGACAACTGACTGGATCGTTTGACAACTGACTGGATCGTTTGTCAATTGACTGGATCGTCAACCTTGATCGTTTTGCAGTCGACGTATTTTTGGTGGTAACGGCGCGCCATAAACGTGCAGTATATAAGAATCTAATCAAGTTGACACTTGAATAAAATTTCGTTCTATCATAGATTACAGTATTTCTTCTGTCACATTAATGCTTCTGATTTCAAGGAAAAGGCCTTTGGAGCAAATTCCAAATGGGGTATTGAAAATCAACACGAATTCGAAGAAAAGATTTTGTTATAATCTCTGACAAGATATGGTTGCAATCCTCACGGGAGGGTACGGAAATTGTATTCAAGTGTCAAATGTACCTCTGTCCCTCCCCGGTGTGTGCATTTTTTGTACGGCCGTTCAAAATCCGTGTACAGAGGTTCATGTTGCTGATGAAAGTCACAAAAACCTTGCTCTTGGATGCAGATAGCGATGAGTAAGAGAAGGGAATGGCAGTGTGATTTATCGGACTTGTATTGGACTACAGTTTACCGAAAGAAATTTGGCGTTATGTCTAGTTTCGAGAGATTTACGAGCATTTGAGTGGGACCACGTGAGTTCGCTGGCGACCATGAGTGACCTACCTTCTATATTTTCTTACTGGTAGGGAATTTTTTTTTAAACCGCCGTAACTCTCTCAATTTCAAGCGGAATGGCCTAGAAATTCCTACAGAGGCAAAGGACAACACAAGGAACAAGTACGAGTCGAATAAAGGCAAACGATTTTTGCGACCAGTGAGCGAGCCCCAGCGAGCGAACTGGGAGCAACACTAATCTTTGGTTGGGCTTCCTGTGTATTCAGATACCAGCTCGATTCTCGATTTGTGTTTTTCAGTGGAGAAAGATTTTTTTCACGTGACTTTTGCCCTGACGTCATATATCGTACGTTCCCGTCGTTCATTTGGGCATTTGTGACTCGCGATCTTGTGTTCAGAGTGGATGCTCGTACTTTTAATATATCCGATTCTTCGATGGAATTATGTAAAGATCTTCATTTATTGTTGACGATCGCTTTAGTTAGCAACATATCGAGGGGAAGGCAATGTTATTATAGTTAGTCTTTCAGCTCTGTTGTGTGCTAAGTCGCTGCACTGATTGTCACTGTGGACCGCAACATATAAAGTAGTCGATCGAATCCTAGTACCGTATAAATGCTATCTCTTGGAAACCAAGTCATCCCAGATCACTGAATTATCTGCCTAACAGCTCGTTCGTTTTATATCGTGCCGCCAACCGTACCAAACTTTATTCTAAATTCAAGATAAAGGTGTTCATAAGAGATCGTTCATGTACGGTTGATTTTTATTGATTGATACTAATGTCTTTCTTCAGTGATAATAATTGCCGTCGGAGCGAAAAATTATCTGTCAATAGATTTCTAAAACTGTTCAGTAGTACACGGGCTAGCCTGCGTAGCCCGGCGCTAGGGAGAAAAAAGGAGGGGAAGGGGGGAGGGGATGGGGAAAAAGGGACTGGGGAGGAGGGGAAAGGAGGAGGAGGGGGATTGGGGAGGAGAGGAGGGAGGGCATTCATTTCATTTCATTTCATTTCATTTGGTCGTAACGAAAAAAATACTGAGGATTCCTCGCAACACTCAGTAAAGGCCGTAAAGGCACGTGCAAATACTCCGAACATCGTTAGACGAGGTGTCCAAACAGATCCAACATTGTTGGGCTACCTGTGCTTAACAGATCCAACATTGTTGGGCTACCTGCTTGCTCCCCTTCCTCTCCCCATTCCCCCCTCCTCTCCGATCCCCTTCCGATCCCCTTCCGATTTCCTTCCGATTTCCTTCCGGCCCTCCGAACCTCCTTTTTTCCCTTTCCCCCTCCCCCCAGAGCGCCGCTACGCAGGCTATACACGGGCTTGCAATAACTAGCCTCCTATGTAACATGACAGCGGCAATCACATCTCTGTAAAAATCAACCAATCAGAAAGGACCGTTCCCACGGCTGAAATGGACAAGAAACGATCGCGAAATCAAAACATTTTTACGTACATGGAGGATTGTCAATTTGTCTTGGTTTTCGAATTCGGAGGTCGCAATTTTTGACCTATGGTTAGCCTAGTTTATTTATTTATTCAAGTACACCAGAACAAGAAAGCCTATACATTTACTGTATTTACGCCACTGATACTGAGCTTGGGCTACCTGTGGACTCACTTGAAAAATACATACAAAACTCTCTATTCATGATCTGTCATAACTCCGATGATATTTTGTCTACAGCAAATTAAGTGTTTATTTCTATAGGTACTATTTTAGATGACAGTGATCATTTGTACCAGAAACGTATTATATTGCCAAACTAAAACTGAATACGCCATTATGAATTCGGTGTATAGGTTTCACCATTGTCGCACAGGTACTTTTTCCATCGGTTCAAGCAAGAGTGTTTTTGGTCCACCACAAGGACCTACGCCCAAGGAAAACAAATCCTAACTGTCAAAAAGATATTTTGTGGATGTGAATGATATCTTGGTGTAGGGATTTATAATCTGTGTATTGAGTTAATTAGTTATTCGATTTTTTAACTAGTAGTGAATTTTTAAAAGGACAAAAATACTGAAAATAACATTATACAAGAATGGGCGGATCTAGGATTTTACAAAGGGCGGTGGATAATCATAAAGCTATTTCAAGGTATATATTCTCCATCAGAGAGTCGACTGATTATAATTGTCCAGGGCCGGTGTTTATTGACGCCAGGAGCTGACGTCAGGAGCGTAGCTAGCCTTTTTTTTGCTGGTCCACAAAAGTGAACCAGGGCAGTAGCAAAGGCCAAGCGGTGGAGAAGACGCATAGCGAGCGTCGTAGGCGTGAGCCGGTAGGGGGGTATGGGGGCATGCTCCCCCAGAAAAAATTGAAATCTAGAGGCTCGGAAATGCTATTTCCAGCGTTCTGCAAGAGTTATTTGTGATTTACGCGTATCGCTAATTACTTCTACACAGTCAGCAAACCAATGCTGATAACACTTGAGAATTTCGATGGCTGAATCAATTCGGACAATCCTTTAATTCACGAAAGTCCGTAAGAACACGCTATGACTCAACATGTAGCATAGATGCTCCTACTTATGGGCTTCTGATTATTGCCAGTAAATGATACAACTATACTAGCAAAAATGAGAGACTCTTAGTATTTCTTGGACTATTTATAAAAAGGAATGTATCAGGAAATTGTTATCAGTGAACATTTGAACCAGTTAAAAATTGAACCTTCACTGTATTTCTTTATAGATGTAACTGACTGTTTGCTGTTATCAGCTTTAATTATTTATTAGACAAATCATTTCTCCCTCTTTTTCTGTCTGTACGCTCTCAGAAAATTCGAGACCCCCCCCCCCCCCCCCCCCCTTTTTATCATTTTTTTCTTTGGGACCCCCCCTCACATTAGTAAAAAAAATCCAAGACCCCCCCCACTTTCTCCTCCAGCCCCCCCTACCGATATTTAATGACCGGTCCCTTAGTTTGCCTGTAGGTCCGGGTGATGAAAGACTTTATGAATGTCGCTGACAAAAAGTTTCATGATATCCCAGAATGCAGTTCGAAAACAACAGGGATCCTGAAATAGTCGAATTGAAATGAAGAGACCTGAGGGAAAAATCCCCGAATATATCAAGAAGAGAGATGGAAGTTTGCTGAGCAAGTGGCGCTTTGTTTCACAATGATGTATTTTGGAAGAAACTCAAAGTTCTATGAAAAAACAAACTGCAAAACAAGCTCTTTTTCTAGTGTAATCGATCTAAAAATGACCAAATTATGATTATATAGGTATCAATAAGCCAGTAGGTGTATTTTTGAAGCAACTGCATAACATTTTGAAAATCATCAAAATAGTCACATACGCAGTTTTCATGGGCAACCCTTCATTTGTACATCAATTATCATTGTACAGTCTTCTCAATGCTCAGACAAACACAGCTTTCCTTCACTGTTAGACGCACAATCACTTCATCATCTTTATCTACTTGTACAGCATCTTTCAGTACATAAACTGCTTGCTTCCAATGCGACCCTTCGTAGCTACTAGCATAGGTTGAAATGAAGTTTGTCTTATTCAGTCCAATTGAGAACCAATATGGCAAGGCGTGTATGACTCCTGGTTGTAGAATCTTTACATGTATCTCTCTAGTCAATTCCAACATGGCCAGCAAACCCTCATCAGATTCAAATTCCTTCATAAAATTAATGTCAAAGAGTTCAAACTTTTCACTCAGAGGAGTGAATTTCAAAGTCGTCAAGTCGATATTCATCTGAGTGGAGACTTGAAATTCATTCATAAATGTTCCAATTTCTAGTCCTAATGTGTTGTCTTTGTCTACAACTTTGGTTACCGACATCAACTGCTCAGAGTCAATGCACATTGCAAATGCATGGAGCTCTTCTGGGATAACTAAACCAGATTGTTTCTTCAGTAGACACCCTCGTGAAAAAACAATATCTTCAATACCTTGCTGCCGTAAAACTCCCGAGGGTTCAATTAAGTCAGTGACAAAAATATCCCAACACCTCCCCCCTTGTGCAATTTCTTCTAATTTTGTGGGCCCGTAGTTTATTGAGCTTGGGATACCATTGGCTATTCTCAACTGTTCAATGATATTGGCTGGAATGACTGGATTGGTGATAAGAATACTGCTTTGTTTATCTTTGGCTGCCATCAAGGCACATAAAGGTAGCCCATTCATGTGTTCAATTACTTTACAACACTTATTATCACCAGATTCCAATGTCTGCAATGATTCAGTAATCACCTTTCCATATGTGGCAGTGTAGTATGTATCATTTGCTCTAGCCATGTATGAGTGAGGGACAACTGCCTGGCAGCCCAGTTGTCTAGCACTAATTGAAACATGGATATCTGTATCTGCAGAAACTAAATGATTTTCCTGACAACCATGTGAAACTGCATCTTGTTTACTGACTGGTGAGCAACTGTTAATTTCAGAGCACTGAATTTTCAGGTATTCTTGATCAATAGCTCCCTTGATTGAAAGCGAGTCTCCTTCGTTGATGAATATAAGAATCTCATTGTTATTAACACAAGGCTTGGCACTTTTTAGATGATGTGGAAATACTGGATAAATGGCTTGTTCCCAGCAGAGTGAGCTATCACTTGGCCCTGTACTTATGTGGATGTCGTCATCCAGATGAAGGTCAAACCAGATAGCTATAGCGTCAAGACTTCCACCATGTGTTACTGGTGTCTCAAAGTTCAGTTTTCTAATTCCTTTGAGGCTTTCTGGATCACAGAAATCATATTCAGCTACAACAAATGGATCAGTTAAAGGAGTGAAACCACTGTGTAACATATTCAATGACTCTGTTGTATATGGCTCAATGGGATCAATAACAAGATCATAGGGATCACCTTCAGGATCAAGCTGATCTCCTCCAATAATATTCACTGAAGTCATATTGATCTCAGAGATCATGACTTTGCAGCGGCTCTGCTGTCTAATATCTGGAGCAGTAATTGCCATCCCATATAGCACAGCACCGCACGGGATCACTTTACATACCGACTGATCTGGACTCCTTGCCTTACAAGCCACTAATAAGTTTTCCCATGCATGTGCAATAGTCTTAAGAATACCTTCCCCTAGGAGGCCACAGTCCATGGTTTCTGTGACAATGAGATTCACAAGACTAGGAATATCTTTCCCAACACACATTTCAGTAGACCTTTTGTTAATAAGATGTACAGAATCCTCCATGTTGTTAGCTTTGAGCACATTTTTTGACACTTCGTACATTGTCTTTGATAGTTCACAAGCATAGACCTGCTTGGCTCCAGCTTGCACAGCAAACATACTAAGAATTCCACTCCCACTTCCGATATCTAACACAACATCGTAGCTCTCCCTGACAGCTTTCGTGATTGCATCTTTATACGCTGTATTACGCTCTTTGTCATTCAGCATCCTAAAATGCCAGCGTTCTACAAGAGTGTTGGAGACATTTTCCAGGCTTTCTTTGGCTTGAATATTCGCAGGATTCAACTGCAAAGCTTGCCTGAAGTACGAAGCAGACTCATCAGGGAAACCTAGACGGAAAAGTGTCCCGCCGATGTTATTCAAGAGTGCTTCGTTGTTGGGGTAGAGGACGGATGCCTCTTGAAAGCATGCCACGATCTTTCCGTATTCACCAAGTTGTTCAAGGACTTCGGTACACAAGCACAAGGCGGTCATGAAGTCCGCTTCTATCTCTGTCTTTAGAGACGGCTTTAAATTGCACAAGCAAATGAAATGCGCCAATGCTTCATCGTATTTAGCACGGACAATGCATTTACGTGCTATCCGTAAATACTTTGTTATTTCAGTGGCTCGTTTTTCTGCCATTATCGTGAATCAGTCTTTCTCGACGATTTTAATCGAATTTTGCCGCCATTTTGAAAATCATTTCTGAAAGAGCAAACATTTTGTACAGCGGAATCGGCATCAGAGCGAGGCCAGTTGCCAAGCAACTAGAACCTTGTAAACGTTAACAGTCGTTCAGTTCCAGACACACTTTTTATTATCGTGTTTTGTATACATTTTCGCTATGTTTTCTCAATCAAATCCTCTTGATGAAATACCAGACTATTTGGAGAGAAAGGGCTCGTTATTTTTGCGTTCAGATCACAGGGATTACAGCCGCCCGACGCTCGTCTCACAATGGTAAATCCTGGCATTTGCTCTCTCGATCTTCTGAGACAGTCATTCGACTACATGTAGTTTGCTTAGCTTGATACGAGAAATAAGACTGCAAATTCAAACTGAAACACTTTGACTTCAGTATTTGGAATTACAGACTTATTTTGGTACATTGGAAGTATCTAAAAATGATCGATGTCCCATGATGGATTCCCCATGGCCATGATCATACTGTGTGTTTTATTTAAGCTTAGATATCACGTATTTTCTGTGGTGTTATAATAGGCATCAAGCCAGAGAATCCGAGCCAAAGGATTATGAACTCAAAGACTATGAACCAGAGAAAAGAAAACTACACAATTCTACTTATAAACGAATAGGAAATGCAACAGATTGGGTAAGTGAATTAATTAATAAAGTTATTATTATTATTATTATTTTAAGTATTTGTCTGTGTGTAGCTCAATCATGAAACTTCTACCAGCTGACTGTGTGCAGAGAAAGAAGGGTATTATACTTTATAGCGAGCACTAAATAGCGAGCACTAAAATTCTGGGGGTTGTTAGTAGGGGGTTGTCTGCAACTCTCACTGCATGGGCAGACAGTCCCGTCTAAGCCAGGGGGGTGTTCCACCTAGCTGCCTGGACCTCTGAACCTTGGCCCTGTAATCTTGTTTCAGTGCATAGATGTCGATTGTCATACCCTGGTTAGCATCGTATCATCCTTTTGAAGTGTAAATTGCAAAATTTACTATAACCCTGTTTCAGTTCTGGAAGGATTGAAAACCCGACCCTGGCTTATATGGAAGTACCCCGCCCCCAATGCCGAGATTGTGAGTAACTTCTGAACATTGCAAATTACAATGTAATTAACCTCATGGAATTCTAATTGCTTTAGTCCTTGCCAAACACAACCAGTCATGACCAAATGGAACAGTCAGTGTTGCTGAAAAAAGATTTTGAAATGCGAGAAACTCGACGTCCCATGGTTGATATGACTACTTTAAATGATGGAAACTTCTCCACTAAAAGGCAAGTTCAAAAACCAATACATCAGAGCCGTACATAACCCAAATTCCGCTATTCCCTATCAATATTGATATGTGGTTTTTGGTTTTCATAGGGACACTGGTGCCCCTGAGAGTGGATTTGGAAGTGTGCTACCAAGGCACCACCCTGAACATGGAAAAAGGTACCATACAGTGTGTATATAGTGGTACTACTTTACATTACAATAATAATTAATGCGATTCAGAACATGGCGACCAATTTGAATAACCATTGTTCTTGACTGACCAGCCTCTCATACAGGTGAGAACGCTTTTGTGTTTCCGCATGAACACGAGGCTAGTCAGTCAAGAACAATGGTTATTCAAATTGGTCGCCATGTTTGGAATTGGTGTACATGTATGTACACATTAATTCTCTTGCAAAGTTGGATACCCTAATTACGGTGCAAGTCACCAGATAGAGTCCATATATTATAAGAACATATGCCAACAAAGGTAGCTTAGAGTGGCAGGGGTTACGCAGGGGGTGCGCACCCAATAACTTTTCCCTTGCTATATGGACCCAACATATAATTAGTAAGGAATCATAACATTTGTATATCCATGTATATTTTCAGTAGAACCCATTCTCGTACCCAGAGCCCGCTCGTCATTTGGTTTGTCGCTGGCTCTGGGAAACCCTGTTGGTAGTCAAATTTTGACGACCAAGTCGTCAGAGCGCATGCTCATACTAAAGACCGCTGAGAGCGGGTACTGTGGAAGAGTCTACTGGCGACGTAGTGGTTGGTTTGAATATTCAAACAATGGTTTGTGGTGTAGCCGTTTAAAATCCCTTCGACGTTCATCTCCGGTTCTTCTCTGGCTCTGTTGCGGTAAAGGCTGGACGATAAATACATGTTCTAATATAATCTTGCATGTGAACCTTCCTGTCTTCCGCTTTGTTATTGTTTTCTCTTGAATTATAAAAATATTCCTTTGAATACTCAAAGCGAGTACGATCGATTGTGTCTGTAGCCGTTACTTTCCTTTTATAATTTATGTATTGTTAGATCTCCCTTTACGAATTCAGATCAATTTATGTCTACACAGTCACTCTCATTTCCATAGCTTTATAATTCAATAACGGAATACCATTGTATGAAAATACAACCGTCGCTGTCATTCCTTTCGTTCGCCTTGCAAGTTTGAATCTTTGTTGATCTCATGAACCAATCAAATACGATCAGTCATTGTTGATTTCATCAGCCAATGAAATTCGCTAAAATTTCAGGGATTCCCAGAGCCAGCGACAAACCAAATGACGAGCGGGCTCTGGGTACGAGAATGCAGTAGAACCCTGTTAACTCGCTCGAACTCCCAAGGGAAATGGAAAATGGTTCCAGTTAGCGGGGGTTTCGAGTTAACAGGGTATATTTGACCCTGATTTGTGCCAAGGGAAAATAAAATTAGTTCGAGTTAATCGAGTTTGAGTTAGCGGGGTTCTACTGTAATTGTTCGGACGGTGCCCCTCTAATGCTGCACCCCCTCTAGTGGGGTTCATCCAACCCCTTAAACTATGATCGAATCCCCCTAAATGACTACCCCCTAATTTAATCATTGAACAAAGATCCCTGTTTTTCAACCCCCCCTTGGCATCTTGGATCTTCTCCAAGAATTGTAACAACTCAGTACATCTATTGTTGAATTACCTTCCAGATATTTGGATACAACATATGTGGTTGATTACATGGCTCCTTACTCTTACCATCAAGCAAAGGTAGCTGTTTTGTCATAAATGATTCAGTATTCTATAGTAATTAGTCTACAATCTGTGATAAATTTCTCCTTTCCCCTCCATTCTCCTTTCCCCTCCCCTCCAGTACATTCCTTGAACTGGGGACATCACAGGCAACCCAACTTAATTTCTTCTGAGACTACATGTATGTTAAAAATAAAAAGATATTGCACACATCTTTTTGATGGGATTCCTGTGGTAGAGTGTGTGAAACTGAATATTATACAGGGCTCCCAGTGGTCTTATGCACAGAGTCGTTTTCGTATGAGTGAGAAACCTATGGCACAGAGTTACATTGTACAGTCGCGGTACGGAATTGGGGAATCTGAGACATTGCATTCAACCAATCACAGCATGCAAAATCATCGTTCAACCAATCAGAATGCTTGGATACGGCATGATGATGGCACGATACGGTCACGGTACGGCACGAACTGTAACTACTTCTCACTCATATGAAAATGACTCTAAATCACATGCAGTAGAGTACTCTGTTGAACATAAACACAGGTACTTCCATGCCACAGGGAGCCCAAAATAATACATCTGGCTCTACCACAGGAAGACCACCAATAATACATGAATCTTTCGTCTCAGAATAAATACAATGTAGTTGGGCTGCTTGTAGAAATATGTGCTGTTAAGCGTAAGCACAAAACTTTTGACCCTTGTGTAAATCATGCTCGAGAATCCAGCGGTGCTCTTTGGCGTGGGCTCGGATGAAGCGTCGCCCCGCCTTCATCCGAGCCCATGCCGAAGAGCACCGCTGGATTCTCGAGCATGTGTGTAGATGCGTCCACTTGCATTCGCTGTGGTTTTCACAGTGAAAGAATTGTATTTAATGATATAATTTTTCGTGGTCTCTTTTATGAATGAATGATATATTGTTGTTCCAAACCACTAGCCTCCAGCACCTGATCCTGACATGTCACCCTTATGGAGGAAGTGTCACTCTCAGTTTACCGACGTAAACGACTATCGCCGACATGGACACAATACGTGGCACAATGAAACAGGCAGTTATGCAAATACCGATGTAAAAAGAGAATTTATCAAGCCCACGGATACTATTCCTGAGAGGCTCTCTTGATTATCTTAAATCCAAAGAAAAATGTAAAAAAAATTGATTAATACATTCTAGTGATGAAATAATGATTTACAAAAAAGTATCAGTATGCAATACATGTAAATGTCAGGGTTTGTGGGATTAAAATTTGTTAATGATTATGATCAAATGATCAAGATTAGACAGTCTGTGCTTTGCACTTATAATAATAATAATAACTTTATTTCTAATACCTTGGCATTTTTCTGGGAAAACATGAAGCAAAAAGCAACTTGGGGCAATTACAGTATTGGGTTGACTAAAAACAATGTAAGTTCCCAACTGAATCATCACAGGCCTGCATGGTGCATGGCAGGTGTCGACAGTAATGTTAGTCTGTGTGTATTTCAGGTATGATATTGCTTGATTTCATTAGACATAACTTCCGGTCTCGTGAGGAATTTTCATCAGCTGAATTGCACCTTTTCAATAGAATACCGGTACTCTGCTTGATAGCACATGGAGGGCAGTGTTTGTCCATCATATGAAGGCAAATAATGAGATTCAAGGACTTATCACAGCTGATTGAAACCAAGCAATATGTATTTATGATATACTGGGAGATGTAGAGCACTCTAGATACAAGAGAAGAACTCAGATTTCATGTTGTGTTTCTATATACAGTTGTCATTATAACGTTGTCCAGCTAAAAAGAGATTAACACTACAATAAATGTCACGTGTCTCATTCTATATTCGTTTTGCACGCATGGAATTTTAATAATTTCAAAAGCATAAATCACCTGTGTGAGAACAGAATTTAACAATGCTCGTTTTCACAGGCAGAGGTGATTTATGCTTTTGAAATTAAAATTCCACGCGTGCAAAACGAATATAGAATGAGACACGTGACATTTACTGTAGTGTTAATCTCTTTTTAGCTGGACAACTTTAATGACATTGACTGTATATCACAGTATATACACCGAATAGAAATATGGCGACCAATTTGAATAACTATTGTTCCTGAAAACGCTTTTGTTTCCAGAACAATAGTTATTGAAATTGGTCGCCATATTTCGATTCGGTGTATATAGACTTTTGTGGCCATTTTATATTACTTAGGTATATATAATTACAATAGAAAAGCGTGAGAAAATGGTTGGTCAAACAGGTTTGGTTGGTTGGCCAAACAGGTTTGGCTGGCCAAACAGGTTTGGCTGGCCAAACAGGTTTGGCTGGTCAAACAGGTTTAGTTGGTTGGTCAAACAGGTTTGGTTGGTTGGTCAAACAGGTTTGATTCAGTTCTAAACAAAGACATTAACTTTCAGAAATAAACACAGAAAATCACTTTTAATATTGATCAATAATATTAATTTTATTATGGTATTAGTTCTAATCACAACCTTCATTATTCCACTTTACAAATAATATAACACCTTCGTACAAGAACACATATAGTGTATATAGTAACACTCGCAATAATATACGGTAAATAATTTGATCATTTCTGAAATACTACAAACAAAAATAATTTATACACAGTGAGACATGCAAGTGCGACCACTTTCAATGGAGTATGTGTATTCGCATTCTTAGAGTGCGACTATCGAAACTGTGACTACCCTGTGATGTATTTGCATACTTCTGTTGAAATTGTTAGGCAATAAGCTTCTGACATATGACGAAATGTATAATTTTAATTCTACTGTTTTAGGGGGAGACAGAAGTATGCCAATACCATATTTAAGCTCATCAGCACCTACCGTATTAAATTTTTTAGGTTTTGGATTTGGTGCTTATTCGGAAGCAGCGTTAATTTGAGGGCGGCACTTATTAATGATTTTGCTATGAGATGCAGCGCTTTGTTTAATCAGGGGGTGGCACTTAAACAAGTAAATACGGTACTTAAAGGTGCATGGTCCAGTTTTGAGCGTCATACTGTAATAGTCATCTTATAATCACCCAATTGATTAAGTATATGGACGGTGGTTACAGTAATGAGTGTCGCACTGTATAATAAGCAGAATGTGTTTTTATAATCACCAAAATAATAATTTTGTAAAATGTGTTAATTAAGGCATGCATAGCCATACATTTCATTTGAAGAAGAATAGACTGCAAAACAGCCATAAGACAGTTATTCTTTTATCAACATGGTCAAAGCATAGACCCATAATCCATTGACATATAATTAATTAATCCACAGAAATCTAGACTGACAGATTGCATTATTAATAATTAAAGTGCTACTTTGACGAAAATCGATCGAAATTTAATTTAGCTGAAACTTCATTGAATAATTCTTCAAGGGTCTAATAATAACTAGTTAAAATCTTTTTTCGATATTCCAGAGGGAAGTACTATATTTTTATGAATCTTTAGAGGTGTCAGTGACGTCATCTACTCAACCCAACATTCAGCCCCATACATTTCTTTGTATTTTGTGAGTCAAAATATCTCAATGTTTTGTTCAGATAACAGCTCTGCATTGAAGACAACTGGTCAGACAATCAATCCTAAGCACAAATAATGTAAGAAAACTCCTTCACCCAAACATTTAGCTTCATAGAAATAAAATAATTCAAGAAACTAAACACAAAGAAATGTATGGAGCGAAGCTGTGTTGATTGTTACGGTTGAGTAGATGACCTCACTGACACTTCTAAAGATTCATAAAAATGTAATACTTCCCATAGGAATTTTGAGAAAACACATTAACCAGTAATTGTATGGCTCTTTGAGATTATTGCAGTGAAGTTTCAACTAAATTAAACTTCGATCGATTTTCGTCCAAGACAACATCGAAGAAGCCACATTCACCAGATTTGATGTTTATCTGGTCTTTGGTAAATTATACATTGGACTGGGTAACGGTCGAATGTTATAACCATTGAGATAGCAGTTCTTATCAACTTTTGACAATATTATCTCCAATACTGTATAGCCTATCCAATGCTTTGAAAATGTTGTCTATAGATCTCTAGCTATAAACCGGACTGCTTATTTGTTTTATTAACCTTGTTGGTACGTACATCAAATATATGAAAGCTTTAACCAAAAGGGATTCTGGGAAAAAGACAGTTTGCTTTATCACACAGCGGCCATCTTGGTTTGTACCTTTGTATATACCTATACTATAGCATGAAAACAAGGTCACGTACGCATGTAAACTATATCAGTGAAAACAATGAATTTACCACGCATGACTTCATTTTCATGCCAAGAAGGCCTCTTTGTGAGTACAGCGAGTTGCAAATTAATATAATTTTGATGATTTTCCTTAACTATTATGTACAGTGGTCAGAAATATGACTATATATTGTACTTTATAAGTTGTCTTAGTATAGGTCATCTTCTATATTATATTAATAATTGAAGGGGTCCCTGCAAGAACGGAGTAAGTGACTTGTGATCAAAACCCAAATTCTCCTTTGAAATTCAAAGAATCTTGAGGAGAATTTAGATTTTGATCAGAGATCACTTACGTTGTTCTTGCAGGGAGCCCTTCAATTGTTATATAGTTATGAATTGCTTTCCCAGATATCCTTACAGTCTTAGCTTTCATCTATTTATATTCATATTTATCTCTTGTTGCCATGGGAAACAAGTTATGTATTGTAACAATTTCATCTGATCTTAACAAACATCTGGTTGCCTAGAAACATATTCGCTTGGGTGGAAACAATATCATATTCAGTCCATATATGTCCTTGGCATATGCTACAGTCCAATACTCTGGAACAATTGAGAGATAAATCTTTTGTGTGTAACTTCTATTGTAATACTGTTTATTGAATACATATGTTATCTGGCAATCAAGTAAACTTAGTGCTACTATAGAAATCATTTTCTAAACATCTAAAGGGTGCATTTAACTAATATATTGTATAATAAATTGTTTTCAACTACATGCTATAGCGTACACCACAACACGAGGCCTTTGTGTACTGTCTAGTGTGATGTATAAACAAAGCTGATAGAGTTTTGTGATCATATCAAGACTGACAGAGTTTGATACATGGTAAGGTACACACCCACGCAATATTGGCCGAAGAAAACTTGACATATCTTTTTAGAATCTTTCTTTGTATAACTGCAAAGAATGCCAAAGATGTGCCGAGTGAGCAAAGGTCACAGTAGAAGCGGTTGGTCGTGTAAAGAGATAATTCATTCTTTTGTTTCAATTCAGCCTCATACAAAATTAATAAAGCACGGTGTATTATATGAACAATTTCACAGTGGGGACAATTACGCTTTCCCATGCTGAAAATAATAGCAAAAGGGTATACCAATATTTAAGCCGCATTGCATGAATAATCGCACCGTAACGTACCTACTCGCATCGCCAGTGCAGCTAAGCCAGGTCCGTTATACCTAGATTTATTTTGACAAATTTTAAAATTAGAATCGATACTTATTGAATCAATGAAGCGAATATTCAATTAAGGAGCTGAAAATATAATTTCAGTTATGCTTATATTTTTAAGGCAAGTCAGTTAAGCTTTAAAATACTCCAGTGACCCTAAGTGGGCAGGATAATGGCCCCCAAGTTCAAAACTATTCAGTAACATGAAAAATGCGAGTGTAGAACACGTGTTGCTTTTGGAATTTCTAATAAACCACGCTATAATTTGTACTCCTAACTAACCTACAGATGAACAGCCATCTCTCGTCCTCGAATCGACTTCTCAAACATTCTTAGACTCCTCTGCTTTCTTCACATCACGTAAAATCTCGTTGATTCGCTTTTCGTTCATGTTAGCCTGTCTGCAGAAAAAATCGACTATGTCGAGCGTGGCGGGACATGTGCTCAAAAAAGCCGGATGCGCTCGGCCCATCTGAAGGTACTCGTCAATGGCCTGCAGACCTTCAAACTCGCATTTTTTCACGTAGTTGCACGCTACGTACATGTAGTGAAGCTTTGGAAGGAGATAACAGTCGGGAATCATAGGAGACGCACCACCAAGAAATTGTCGCTCGCCATTTTCGTTCCGTGGCGTTTTCTCGGACAGGAGAAAACTGTTGACTTTTCTCAGTTCGGTTGAGAGATGTCCTTTGAGAGTCTCGTCGCTTGTAGGTTCTTTGTTCTTGATGAAGTAGACGAATTTCTGGTAGGCCATGTTCCCTGGCCCTACGTTTATAAAAGTATTGATGTCCTTGCTGTCGACTTTGAGCGGCGGAGAGAAGGTTTTCTCGAACGCGTCTTCGATCTCCGAAGGCTCATCTTTGTCCACGTATTTGCCTTCGAATTCCAGAGTCACGGTCGGAAATTTCTTGTAGGGAAAATCTAGAGTAACGTTCGTCTTCTTCTGGATGTCTATTGGCACAACTTTGGCAGAAATGTCGAGTTCTTTTAAGGCGAGCATCATCATTAAACGATGGGTTACTATATCCGCACCAAGGGAATTGCAGTCGCGATTCGAGGCCTGCGGAAACCAAAATACGCTCACCGTCGGGACAAATTCAACTAAAAAAATACACTGATTCAACAGAAAAAACTTACCTTAACATAGATTACAAAGCTGTCCTCGTCTTCTGCCATTTTGAGGACTGAAATCGACTTGAATCGAAGGCTGCACTGAAATGGCTTTCTTGAAGTGCTCTCGAGTTTCAAAGACGCACCCAAAGCATGCATGTGGCAAGTACACACGGGGGGAGGGGTGAAAGTCTAATTTATCGATCGTACGTGCGGGTCGATCAGTTTTCTATTTGCGATTCATTCAGTAATCGTTGGTAATGGTAATATTGTTAATGGATTGATGTTATAAATAATTGAGGTTGCTGATAGTATACCGTAGGCATTAGTGTAAATGAACCATACTAGCTTTTATTTCTTTATCCATTCTCAGTTTCGATCCGTCCATTAGCTAGCCGACTCCTGCTAGCCGATTATATTGTAGTCATGTTTATCGCTTTTCTTTTGATCAGACCTTTTACCGACTATACTTGATATAGTGAATTTTGTAGGATCCAGTTTCATTTGTTCAACGTAACGATATTTTAATATTAAATTTAAAAATTTATCCCATTCGTTTAAATTAAATTGTGTCACTTTCAGTGCGCTATCTTTTGACTCCTTTTGTGTGATCTCTTCTTACTCAGGCACTACGTACTGTCAGGAGCCCATTGGTACGTGCTAGCTTTAGAGTTTTGACAAGCTGGCATGATTTTGTTTGATACAAGAGGCCACTCTTCTCATTCACTATTCCCATTTAGTTTTCATCCTTCCTTTCAAATTTTCTTCAATTCTTTGTAATTATTCTTTCTCACACCGATGCTATTATTTCCTATTATTCCATTCTTGGTTAGTTTTTGGCCGTTTCATTTTTTTTTCTTTCTTTCATTTTGCCAATTTTCATGTTTTCGTTCTCAGTCTCCCGTGACGTCATATCGTCTGAGTTGACGTGGCATTCAGCAAATATTACTCTTTGGGGAGGGGTAAGTTATTGATAATTAATTTATTAGAAATGCTAAGAAATGCTTGAGAAAAAGTCACAATCTCGCTCCAGAGTGTTTTCAAAATCACAAAATTGTTAAATGATGCACTTATAAGATACATACATAAATATTTTTTTTATCTTTATTTGTTGGAATAATTTTGCACACCTACCCCTCCCACAGTGCTAAAAGCGTTGCTGACGACTGCTTGCCATACAGAAGGTGCAGTCTGCAGTCAATTACTGTCTTGAAGTTTTGAGAAAAAAGTGAGCAAAAAAAGGGGAAATCGAATCACTGATCGTCGAGAAAGAATCAATTCTACTTTACAATCACTTTGAAGACTCCAGGTACCGAATTTACGATGGGAATTCTTCATTTCGGCGTAATTTTCTTGAGTGTTTTGTCCATCTACCAAACAGGTAAGCTATTTGTAGCTAGTGAACTTTTCTTTCTTTTGACGCGTATTTCTCCTTATATCGTCTCTCTTTGACTGTTGTTCGCTTTAGACATTCAAGACTGGTTCATAATATACTTTTGGTCAATATTAAAAGTTCCATCAAATTGAAATTTGAGTGTGAGAGTGACAAGTTGTGTAAAAAAAAAAATTCAAAAAGGAAGCAAATCATTATCCATATTCGGTCTTACGATTTCAACCCTAAATCCACTACCAAGAGAATGAAACTACAGACAGTATTTTAACACAGAGGTGACGCCATAAATGACTGATATAAATACATATAAGTCTTACATGTCTGATAGTGATATGGTATACATGTGTACACAATGTAGTTTAATTATTACAGCATTTTTGGTGGTTGCATCGTCTAATCATGATACATTTAGGCATGGATTTTGGGTCACTAATAAACTCCAGTCTGTATGACAAGACTATATACCACACCTATATAATAATGTTAATTCTTATAGATTTGTGACGTACAATAAAAGAAAGAGACTCAGAGCTCTTGTCTCAGTCGTAACTCCCCCCCCCCCCCCCCCCCCCCCCCCTCCACCCCATTCAAAGGTGTACGTCTTTCTTAGGTGTCTGTCTTAGAGAACCACGTTGCATTTGTGTGTCTCTGTTAAATCATGGGATCTACAGTAGAACCCCGCTAACTCAAACTCGGTTAACTCAAACTCCCTGCTAACTCAAACTAATTTCATTTTCCCACTCAAATCAGGGTCAAATTTGCCCTGTTACAAACCCCCGCTAACTCGAACCGTTTTCCGTTTCCCTAATGAGAGTTCGAGTTACTACTGTATGTCTAGAGAAGGACAGGGTAGTCAGTCAGATAGATTTGATCCCTTAATTTTTATAGCTGACAATATAGTACGTAGAGAAGGGCGTAAACCCCCAAAACGTCAAATACAGCTAAAACGCAACCTAAAATATGTCCTACGGTTCATATAGTGGCCCACAAAAAGTCCATTTTTTACTTAGCAAAAACATGCTATCCAAACACGTACAGTCCTCCAAAATAATATTCTGACTATATTCAAAATAGTCCAAATTTGCAAATTTCAAACTCAAAAAGGACTCACATCACATCAGAGTACAATAATGGTTTTAAAGTGCCTATGAAGCTATGATGTTTTTATTTAAAGATCGCTTCAATCTGAAGGGAGTTGCAGATACTTTGTGATTTGGGGCTTTGCATCTGAGAGCTACAAGGGTTTGGATCTCAAAATACAAATGAAATGACACCAAAGGAGGCATCATTTATTATACACCTATTCCAAAAATCATTGTCCCCGCCGAAAGCAACAAGCAAGAAGCTGACTTCAATTCTCCTTAAATTCATTTATTCATCTGTAGACATTTTGACAACATGCATTTTCAAATGACCGAATAGTTCCAAATGATTGCTGTAACTTCTCAAGTACCATGGATAAATTAATTAATTAGGAGATTGACCCAAAGTCATTTGTGGTCGTTAGCTTCTTGCTTGTTGTTTTTGGCCCAGACAACGATATTTGGAAGAGGTATAAAAAAACACGTTAGTGCAATTAAATTAATGACATTTTGAAACTGCAGAATCTTTTCTTACTTTTCATTTCATAATTGCATATAGACGTTTTGGTTTGGCTATTTTAGCTCAAAGCACTACTTGAAAAACACTTAATAAATTATGGCAAATGCACCTCTCTTGACGTCACCAAGTTTAGCACATCATGACTTAAAACCTCTATAACTCAGTAATGGAAGCTCAAATCACAGAGTCGTTTTTGTATGAGTGGGAACGTTATAGTACCTTGCCGTGCCGTATTGAAAGAATTTGATTGGATGAGATGCATCTGCATGCTTTTTGATTGGTTCAGAAAGGAAACCATTTGAGTGTCACAGTGCTGTAGTGTTGTATCAGAATTACAAACACAACCTGAAGGTGAGCGTTTGTAGTTCTGATACAACACTGCCACTCATGTTGTAAACACTACATAATATCTACATTGTGTTATTTGAACTGTTTGAGTGTCACAGTGCCGTAGTGTTGTATCAGAATTACAAACACAACCTGAAGGTGAGCGTTTGTAGTTCTGATACAACACTGCTGCTCATGTTGTAAACACTACATAATATCTACATTGTGTTATTTGAACTGTTTGAGTGTCACAGTGCCGTAGTGTTGTATCAGAATTACAAACACAACCTGAAGGTGAGCGTTTGTAGTTCTGATACAACACTGCCACTCATGGTGTAAACACTACATAATATCTACATTGTGTTATTTGAACTGTTTGAGTGTCACAGTGCCGTAGTGTTGTATCAGAATTACAAACACAACCTGAAGGTGAGCGTTTGTAGTTCTCATACAACACTGCTGCTCATGTTGTAAACACTACATAATATCTACATTGTGTTATTTGAACCATTTGAGTGTCACAGTGCCGTAGTGTTGTATCAGAATTACAAACACAACCTGAAGGTGAGCGTTTGTAGTTCTGATACAACACTGCCACTCATGTTGTAAACACTACATAATATCTACATTGTGTTATTTGAACTGTTTGTTTGATATTTTAGATGCACAGAATACATCTATAATCACCATCAGCCCAACTCCAAGCTTCAGTAGTTCATTATCACCATTCAATAATTCATCTAATATCTCAACAAGTGCTGCATTTAATAGTTCGTCAGTGAGTCCCGTTCATTCAAGCTCTCATTCTCCATCGTCTTCTGCAATTACCCCTTCACCGACTACCACTCCAACAAGCAAAGCTCCTACCACCCCCACCAAGCCACTACCAACCACGCATAGCCCACATGTAGATAAGAAGAGATCGTTTGATGCAGCATCGTTTTTTGGAGGCATTATCCTTGGCGTTGTTCTAGCAGCCATATTTGTCTTTGGATTCCTTTGGTGGAAAAATAAGAGGAAAAGCTACCACAGTTTGTAATGTGTTGGTGTAAGAAAGGGATTTGAGGTTAAGCCCTTTAGGGCCGGCCAGGCTCCACAGGCTAGACTTGAGGAATTTTTTTGTTTTGGGCGGGGAAGGACCATTTGCATTGCTATATATGACTAGGCACCCAAGATGAATGTACAAGACACAAGACGTCAAAGAAACCACATTCAGCATTGATGTTTATGATTTAAAGAAAACACAGGTAGCCCAACCATTTCTTCTGAGGTTAATTAATTATTGTAATAAATGATGAAAATATATATGTGTGTGTGGGTGTCTCTCTTTTGGTGGGTTTCCTGTGGTAGAGCATGTGGAATAAGTATTATATTGGGCTCCCTGTGTTTACCCATGGAATCACGTTTTTCCTTGCATATTCTTGTACCTGGGTAATTAAACAAAAGTTGCTTTTTTTACCCAGTTGAACGCATACATACGTCGTTGTGTGTAAAACACAAGGGAGCCCACTATGAGTAATATATGTATTCTGCCCGTTCTACCACAGGAAACCATCAGAAAAAGATACGTGCATACAAAAAAAAAATTTCATTACAATTATTAACCTCAGAAGAAATGGTTTTGCTGCCTTACCCAGTGAGCAGAGGTTCTTTTCTAATCCCTCCATCAACCAAGGGGAAAGAATTAGAAAACAGGATTAGAAAAAATCTCTGCTCGCACGGTAGGACTGCGCACCTGTAATTTAAATTGCAAACTTCCCAGTCCTTATACCTTCATCTCGAGTGCTTACGTCGCCTCAAATGGATCATGAAGCCTTTGTTTGTAACGTCGTAGTTATATTAGAAGTGGTTTATTTATGGCTACTATAAGTAGACCCTACAGTTTTGTGTAATTAGCTCTAGTGCATCTCATCCTTGCAGTATTTGTTTGTGTATCTATTTAAAGTAACAAATGAAGAGGTCCCTGCAAGAACGAAGTGACTTGTGATCAAAACCCAAATTCTCCTTGGAAATTCAAAGAATCTTGGGGAGAATTTAGATTTTGATCATTTACGTTGTTCTTGCAGGGATTCCCTTCAAATACATGCATTGCAGTATGTAAAGCATGTATAAGATTAAAGGTTAATAGAGCTATCTATATTAACAAAATAAAACATATTTGCATAGAAATTAGCTATTAAACTAGTGTCAATGAAAAAGATCTGCATCATGTTGTATTAAATATCACTCAGGGAACTTTTCATTGCACCTAACACATCATGGATGCCCTGTCTGTCTTTGCAGGATAAAGTCTTGGGAGGAGGGAAGGAGGGGGGGGTTCCTATATTCAGCTGGTAGGGGGTGATCGTCGTATTTTTAAGAACTGTTAATTTTTTAGGGTATAAAACTTGGAACAAGCGCATTCCTTCTTGAATAGCGGTCCAGTGGTATTGTTTAGACTGATTTTTGATATATTTTTTAGGGTGACAAAATATTTCACGGTTTGGATTTTTTTAAGGGTATTTTCACCCCCTCCCCAAACCCTAACCCCCCCTCCTCCCCAGTGCAGTAAAGTGTAAAATTCCTAGAGTGACTGAAATAGTGATTCCAATAAACCTGGGCACTACTAATTAGCTGTCTGCAATAAAAAAACATTGGTGTAGTTAGTGATTCTAATTAGCTGTCTGCAAAAAAAAAACAGTGGTGTAGTTAGAGTGATTCCAATAAACCTGGGCACTACTAATTAGCTGTCGAGTGTATATTAGATGCAAAGTAACAAAAGACAACAAAAGAGTGAGTGTCTAATAGTGTGTATTGATGTAGTTAGTAATGCCCAGGTTTATTGGAATCACTCTAGTAATGCCCAGGTTTATTGGAATCACTCAGCTAGTAATGCCCAGGTTTATTGGAATCACTCTAGTAATGCCCAGGTTTATTGGAATCACTCAGCTAGTAATGCCCAGGTTTATTGGAATCACTCTAGTAATGCCCAGGTTTATTGGAATCACTCTAGTAATGCCCAGGTTTATTGGAATCACTCTAGTAATGCCCAGGTTTATTGGAATCACTCTAGTAATGCCCAGGTTTACACTCTAACACAGTAAACCCTAATTATGTTGTTTTCATTTATTATATATCGACTATTACATTTTACTTCACAGGTTAAATAAAAACACTTGGTGGACATTCTCAATGTTAATACAAAACTAGTAATGTAATTAGAGCCCAGGGGGGGTACTCAGGGGTATCAGTGACGGGGAGGTGCGAATGAGTCCACCAGAAAATTGCTAACCCAAAAAAGGTCCCAAGCCGCAAATTTCAAACCCCAAAAAGGTTTTTGCACCTCCCTGTCACTGATACCCCTGAGTACCCCCCCCCCCCCCCCCCCCCCCCCCTGGGAATTAGAGTTATATGTTAATGTAAGGTATATAAAGTGATAAATGTATTAGTAGATGTTTGCACAATTCTATATTTAGCAGCACTTTCTCCAATGCAATGTATAATCTGTGAATAGTTCGACAATTCACCATTATTGTCGCAGTTATTTGTGGGGAATTATGGGACTGTTTGGGTGATGCCATCTATACTGCACTTCCGTTACTGTCGCTCACTTGAGCCATTAATACATCACTATTCGAACTAGTTAGCAGTCACCATATTGAAAATGAAGCGTCCCCTAAACATTCCCACAATGCCCTGCAAATATCAAGTCCAAAATGGTGAATCCAGTTGCATGCCAGTAATTGAAGGGCTCCCTGCAAGAACAACGTAAGTGATCTCTGATCAAAATCTAAATTCTCCACGAGATTCTTTGAATTGCAGAGGAGAATTTGGGTTCTGATCACAAGTCACTTACTCCGTTCTTGCAGGGACCCCTTCAATTGTGGGCTAACTGCTGTATTTAGAGCTAGAAGTTCATGTAAGTTCTTTTCTCTGGTATTTAGTGCGACTACACCAACCAAGGCCACCCAAACAAATTTTGAATCAAATTTTCTAATCACATTTGTGACGCTGAATAACAGAATGATGTCGAATTCTACAATTTAAACTGTTTCTTGTTCACTCTTGATCATATACATACACATATAAAGTAAAATATATGCTTTTAAAGTGAAAATTTGAAAATTTGTGCAGATTCTATTGTTTAAATACTCAATTGTGATTGGATAATTTGTGTGAAAATTTGTTTGGGTGGCCTGGTTGGTGGAGTCGCACTGTAAAGTAATAAATTTATTATTAGAAATGTGTGCAATAATTGTATAATTAGTTGTACTTCTCAAATGCAATGTATAGTCATGATTGTGTAAATGTGATACTCAGTTGAACTTGGCTAGTAGACACCTCATAAACAGACACAAAAAAAATGCACTTTCTTTACTAGGAAATTAAAAAAAATTTTTTTTTTTTCCGGTGATCAGTTCCGAGGGTTGTGGGTTCGAATCCCATTAGTTAGGGTCAGATATTTCTTCTCTTTCCCCTTACTTTCTAGGGCTTAATGCTCAGATTTATATAGGTATCTTGTAGAGGATATTAATTGAGAAAATAAGATATTTTCAGAAGGCGAAAATCCATCTAATGTTCAAAACAATGAATTACTGTCAAACAAAAACTTGTTTTATTGTTTTCTGTTTCTTTCGAATGTTTCGAAGTTTTTCTGTCGCATCGGTGAAAAATGAAATTTCTCTTTCTTCCATCTCTTGGCGGACAAATTGCATTCCAGCCATGTTGAATCCGATCAAGTCCTACGAAAAATAGAGAAATAAAAGTAAATATTCCACTAAATAGTATATTTTATAACCAAAACCAAACAACAAACAAATAAAAACAACAAACAAAGAAGAAAGCAAAGTAACTTAGAGACTTTGAATATACTTTGATGCTAAAATTAACGCTAATAAAATCTTAAAATCCATTAAGAGAAAAAAATCTAGTAAAAAAACTAGTTAAGATCGACGACGTTTCTACATCAAACTAAAAATGAAAACGATAATATATAAGGGCAGAATGCGAAACATTGCATAGAATAATAATAATAATAATAATAATAACAACAACAACAATAATAATAATAATAATAATAATAATAATAATAATAATAAAAATTATAATAACAGTCCTGCAATTCTGGTCAGTTGTTATGAAGAAAACCATTTGAGTGTCATCGAAGGTGTCATCGAAACAGTGTGTACAGCAATGCCCTTTGATACCATTCAAGTGCTACCGAGTAATAATCGATTCCGCGTAGAAAAGTAACTAACTAGTCGAGGTGCGTTTCCAATAAAGATAAACCATAATCACGTGCCATTGAGTGCTCAATAGTCATTTCCACGTGGAAGGGTAATGGGTAATAAGCAGAACCATGCAAGCGTTCAATACCAGTAATGGTTTGCGCGGTGAGTATGAACTTACTAACCTTCTGCGCGGAAACGATTATGTTTTCGAGTATCGTGATTGGTTCAGTAGAAAACCAGTCTATTGATACGATGCAGCAGTCGGGATCATTTTGACGATGAAATGTGGTTTAAAAAAACTTCTGACTCTCAGTTTCTGAATATCATCACCTTCGGCACAATTCAGTATAATCAACAACACCAGCAACAACGTTGCTCTTCCCGCAACCACCATCCATCGGCAAGCCATCGCCATCATCAGTCATCACTATCATCACTATCACCATCATCATCATCACTATAATCATTATTACTATCATCATCATCACTATCATCATCATCGCTATAATCATCATCATCATCACTATTATACGATCACATAAGTTGCTAACTGCTAGATTTCTTCACGACATGAGACACGCGTCGTCCATAACTTTATTCCTTGCGTATATTCGATGGTTATTACATTACGAACTTAGACGGAAGACGTATATATACGGCTTAGACGAAAACTGACGGTTCTGAAATACAACAATGTACATATGGTTGCTATCGCTGCCAACTTACAGCTAAATAACGAATCATACGGATTATTTACCTCATGTTAGTGGCTGTAGCAGTTCATGGTGACTTACACGTTCGTGCTAACTCAATTGACTGATTACATGTGCTCTGACGTCACGACTAAATCCGATAACCGCTGGTTATGCATATAATAATAATGCATATCGCTGGATCCTACAACTATCATCATCATCATCATCATCATATTTCTTACCCTTAGTTCGTGTATATGTTCCTTAGTGTTTTGGCGTATCGAGTCTATCACAGGAAGCAGTTGCGACGTAGACGTTATCTGGTTGTGGTGGATTCTAGAGTTACAGAATACTAAATCAGAAAGTCCTCTAAGTGAGCAATGCAAGCAAGAAATGAAAAAAACACATTGATCCTTACGCTTTCGCTTGAAATAATTATATTAATAATAATAATGGACGTTCTTATACAGCGCATTTCACATTGTCTCAATGCGCTTTACAACCGATGGAGGACCTTTTCGGGCTGCATATGAAAGGGCTCGTTTTCACAGTGACATAAGGCCTCTTGTGCCTGCACTTATGCTTGTGTCAGGCCTGTTTTTACAGTGACATACATGTAAGGCCTCTTGTGCTTATGCTTGCATCAGGCCCGTTTTTACAGTGACATAACGCCTCGCGCCGCTAGTCGGAAAACAAGGCTTAAGGGAAAAGCTATTTTAGAAGCATTCAAAGAACTCGTACCTCATCAAGAAGAACAGACATCTACAAACGAGTTCAATCTCCCAGTTTTTCTGTCGAGATAAGAAAACGACAATAAATAGATGAATGAATGAATAAATAAATGAGTGAATGGATGTATGGATGGGTGAATGAGAGAATTAACTCACTTTTATCCACTGGTCCACAAGATGCAGAAAATCACAGACATAATCAAATGGAAGGACAACCAACGCCTCTTCTAACTCGCTACATAAACAAAAGAAAATCAGCGAATGGATGAGAAAGCGAGCGATCGACTAAACGACTAAATGAATGAATGAAAGAATGATCAAATAATAATAATAATATGTTCTTATACGGATTTAGAAACGCAATGCGTTTACAGATATATGAAAAAGTGAAATAAATCATGAGAAAATGAAATGAATGGATGGATGAAATATATCAGTGGTAGTAATCATAATGATCATCGTCATCATATTTTGAATCGTCAAGAATGCTGCCAATATCATCAACATCATCATCATAAACAATTATTGGATGAGGTTTTGATGATATCCAGAATTATCAATGTAGAGGTAAGTGTTATTGGCCGAAGCCGTAGGCTGAGGCCAATAACATTTGCCGAGACATTGATAATTCCGGATATCATGAAAACCGAATTCAATAATTGTTTTATTATACATTGTGGATTGACTTATAATACAAAGATATAAGCAATCCAACAACAACAACAAACGAATGACAATGACAGCACTGTAGTAACCTACAGATAACAACCAATCCGCTGACCTACGCAGGCTCGTTTTTGCAGATAACTGCCTACAGATAACCACCAGACCGCTGAAATATCGCTGGCGCGCACTGATAGTTAGAATTATCTGTAGGCTCTCGACCAATGAGAATGCAGATACTGAGTACAATGTATAATCATCATAATTAGCTGTCGTTCATCTCCAGTGCCAATCAACATCACTGTAGTTATTATTATCGATGTCATCATCTCCACTAATTGGAATCATCGTGATCACTATCATATCCAGTCCTAATTATCAATATGCAAAAAATATATACCAAAGGCACAGGCAGCCCAATTATTGATAAAAACAAATTATTATAAGCACGCGTCATTTTTGACGGGCTTCCTGTGGTAGAGCGCACGGGATAAGTATTGTATTGGGCTCGCTGTGTCCTTACGAATGTAAACGCACAAAAAAAAAACGCACAATTTGAGCGCTCTACCACAGGAAGACCATGAAAAAGATGCGCGCATAAAATATATTTTTATTTTATTTTATTTGGGCTGCCTGTGCCAAAGGCTCTCAATACACAACATACCTTGAACGAATCTTTTTGGTAACACGAAGAACATACCGTGACGGCTGTAATAGATCAGAAGATTAAAATCGATCTTTATAGTAGTCAACCCCCCCTCTCCCTGCTAGTGATGTCATGGATCAAGTCCCCCTACTGGTGACGTCATAGGTCAAAGTCCAAACAACCACCCGTCCCTCAATATTGTACTTACCGATATATCACCGTAAGCCTTTAGTATAGGATTAACTGGTGGAGCGACTGCCTAAATAGTAATAAAACAAAAAGAAATGCTTCGATTAGCTTCTTGGGTTACCTGTGGTACATAAAATACGAGAAGACTGGAACCGACGTCAAATAGGAAATATTTACCTTATTATTAGACTGTAGAGCTGCTCGATGTTCCACCATCTTCGACGATTCTTCTTTGTACAGTTCAATAGCTTCCATCATTTGTTCTGCCTGCAGATCATAAACAATGCTACGAGCATTAAAGTGCGGTCCTGTAAATTACGTCTTTAGATCAACTCAATCAAACTAGGATTGTTAGTCTGGACACGCCCATGTTCTTTGATTGACGTCCGGCTATATATATATACAGTTGAACCTCCGGTTGCGACCACTCTTGTAAGCGACCACCTCTCATAAGTGACCAGTTATCCAAAATACCAAAAGTTCAGCTACAGTTCAGTCAAATTACTATAGTTGGAACCTCTCGTAAGCGACCGCCTCTCGTAAGCGATCACAAAGCTTGACATTTTGGGTGGTCGCTTATGGGAGGTTCGACTGTATATATATTTATTTCCAAAAATGGCGGCTGTAGTGTACCCACAATCCTTTGCGAATCCCAATCTAAATATTTCCGTCATCTTCTTACTGTAGTAGTTCAATGGAGCTTTGCCTCATATTAAAATTACAGATCTAGACTTTCTTTTACTAACAATCTACAGTACAGGCAAATATGGCGGATCAGTACATATTACCATGATTCTTTGCGCGCATAAACCACTATACCTCGTAGAAGAGTGGTACTGAGTTCAGGTTCGCAAAGGACTGCGGTAAAATATGCAGCCGCCATCTTGGATTTCGTGTGACTCACCGACTTCACGCTTTCCATGGTTTTCTTGCCAGCCTTTTTAGCCTCTGATTCGGATTCTCCTGGGATCTTACGACATAAAACATGTTTATATGTTTAAAATAGAATGAAAAGGTAAACATACTGTTGGTGAATTAGGAATTACGTACAACTTTCTCTGGTTCTTGCGCGAGGGTCTGCTCGTATGCAGCTTCTCTTTCCTGGATAAACAAAACAACATAAATAAACAAACACATACCAAGCAAGCAAGCAAGCAAACAAACAAGCAAGCAAGCAAGCAAGCAAGCAAGCAAGCAAGCAAGCAAGCAAGCAAGCAAGCAAGCAAGCAAGCAAGCAAGCAAGCAAGCAAGCAAGCAAGCAAGCAAGCAAGCAAGCAAGCAAGCAAGCAAGCAAGCAAGCAAGCAAGCAAGCAAGCAAGCAAGCAAGCAAGCAAGCAAGCAAGCAAGCAAGCAAGCAAGCAAGCAAGCAAGCAAGCAAGCAAGCAAGCAAGCAAGCAAGCAAGCAAGCAAGCAAGCAAGCAAGCAAGCAAGCAAGCAAGCAAGCAAGCAAGCAAGCAAATAAACAAACATACAGACAAACATACAGACAAACAAACATACAAACATACAAACAAACAGAGAAACAGACAGAGAAACAAACAGACAGACAAACAAACAGACAGACAAACAAACAGACAAACAAATAGACAAACAAACAGACAAGACAAAAATGACGACAAAATGTACCTGTTCCCGTTCCTCCTCAAGAATCAAGGGTTCGTCTGTCCGCTGCCACAGTCGTAACGACCTGTCATGTGATCCAGTGAACTGTCAATCAAAGGACATCACGTGATAAACATATTGTCATGTCGATGGAATGTTTCGCAGTCCAATGACGTCATTTGGACTTACCACAAATTCTCCATTTGCGCTGACCGCTAGGCACCAGACCTCTTCTTGATGTCCCTGAAATGGATAAGAAAACAAGTAAATCGCCAAAAACACGTGATTTGTTAAGGTGACTCGATGGGGTTTTTGAGTCACGATACCTCTCCACTTTAAGCCGCTTGCACACTACTGGAAACAATCTCAAAGTAAAGCGACTGTTACAGCTGTGCTTGTGAAAGATGAAAGTTTGAGATGAGGTAACTTTTATGGACATCGGGGTTACCATAGCAACGTGGTGACGCCATCACCCTTTTTATTTAAAGCGTAGTTTCTTGCCTTTGAGGCAACTTTGGAGGAAACCCTTCTCAGTATGCATTGCTGACATGATTGCCTTAAGATCGGCGAAGTCTAAAGAAATTCTAAGAGAGCGTTTTCGAGAAATGTTAAGATGATTTTTTTAGGTACAAAAATACAGCCAAAACAAAACAATTGAATCAGTTTGTCACTATCCGCGCATTTAAGATGCAATGTAACGCATTTTGCACTTACATCATTCCTGTGCCATTGAACATACTTCTGCGAAGAATTAAAGGAGATCGCTAAATATGATTTCGAGAAAACCGCCTCAAAGTAAATGTGTCTTTTTGTCATTTTAGTGAAATTATGCTCTGTGTCTACTAAAGTGGCCACGAAATGAAATCCGATTGATGAATGTTTTTTAAATTTACTCTTTAAAGAGATTTATTAATATATAACACCGTCTCCAAGTTTCAAGTTTATTGAAAACTTATAACGCTGTCAGTTTTTAATCTCAATTCGGGAAGTATCGGCAACGATTTTCTTTCTACTGGCTTGTTTATCTTATTATGCATCCCCATTGTCTTGAGTTTCCATACTCTTGTGAATTCCAGCACACTATGAATTAATAGAACGCCTGATTGCTTTCCGAAGATGGTTCCGAAATATTCTAATCTGACTAGCCAACAATACAATATAACAATGAACGACTGGTGAACACTTGTCACACTGTCGTTCTAGCGGGTTCTGTTAATCACAGAGGCTTTTCTTTTGCGGTCGTTCGAAACGCGAACCATGGTCACATTACGGCTAGAACGGCAGTGTGACAAGTGTTCACCAGTCGTTCATTGTTATATTGTATTGTTGGCTAGTCAGATTAGAATATTTCGGAACCATCTTCGGAAAGCAATCAGGCGTTCTATTAATTCATAGTGTGCTGGAATTCACAAGAGTATGGAAACTCAAGACAATGGGGATGCATAATAAGATAAACAAGCCAGTAGAAAGAAAATCGTTGCCGATACTTCCCGAATTGAGATTAAAAACTGACAGCGTTATAAGTTTTCAATAAACTTGAAACTTGGAGACGGTGTTGGATATTAATAAATCTCTTTAAAAAGTAAATTTAAAAAACATTCATCAATCGGATTTCATTTCGTGGCCACTTTAGTAGACACAGAGCATAATTTCACTAAAATGACAAAAAGACACATTTACTTTGAGGCGGTTTTCTCGAAATCATATTTAGCGATCTCCTTTAATTCTTCGCAGAAGTATGTTCAATGGCACAGGAATGATGTAAGTGCAAAATGCGTTACATTGCATCTTAAATGCGCGGATAGTGATAAATTGATTCAATTGTTTTGTTTTGGCTGTATTTTTGTGCCTAAAAAAATCATCTTAAAATTTCTCGACAACGCTCTCTTAGAATTTCTTTAGACTTCGCCGATCTTAAGGCAATCATGTCAGCAATGCATACTGAGAAGGGTTTTCTCCAAAGTTGCCTCAAAGGCAAGAAACTACGCTTTAAATAAAAAGGGTGATGGCGTCACCACGTTGCTATGGTAACCCCGATGTCCATAAAAGTTACCTCATCTCAAACTTTCATCTTTCACAAGCACAGCTATAACAGTCGCTTTACTTTGAGATTGTTTCCAGTAGTGTGCAAGCGGCTTAAAGTGGAGAGGTATCGTGACTCAAAAACCCCATCGAGTCACCTTAAGCTGTGGCGTTTACTGAATCTGTGGCAATGATCGGACATGATTAACAACAACAACAACAACAATAACAACAACAAAAGAACACACAAAGGAATAATAATTACGAGACAAAGCATAAACACTGAACGACAAAAAGAAAGACATCTAACAAGCAAGCAAACAAGCAAGTACGTTGGAAAGAAGGGCGAAAAGGTGCATTCTCTCTCTCTTCCAACTACACACCGCGCGCCCACATCGCGAGTAAGAGAAGCGACTGGGTACGATGCAAGCAAACAAGTGAGAGGGCAAGCAGTTTAGCAAGCAAGAAAACGAGCAAGAAAACGAGCAAACAAACATGCAAGCAAGAAAGCAAACAAGCAAGTAAGCAACAAGTGAAACAGTGATGCAAGCGAACAAGGGAGAGTGCAAGCCGCAAATAACACATGGTACATAAGCTCAAACACCGAGAAACTCCACCTGCAGCATCATGATCTGTTCAAACTTGTCAGCGTCCCAGTACTTCAACGTTTTGTCTTTACTTACAGACATGAAGTAATGCGTGTTGGAGATAAACTAGAAAAACAGAACAACAGTTGCTAGGCAACGTGAATTGCTAAATTGTCACGTCAGTGGATTGCTTGATTTCAGTCGGCGTCATTTCCGGTCTCGTGGGGGAAGTCAGTTCATCAGTTTAATTACAAGCTTAGGAATAGAATTCTTTCTGCTTGATTGAATACAGAGGGCAGATAATGATACTCGTGTGATTTTACCAGCTGATTGAAACCCAGCAATTCGGCGAGCGTTCGGTTGGTCCCACTCCTCAGTAGGGCGTGAATGAAGCAATGCATGATGGGAGTAGGATTAATATAATACGGTAAGCCAGTTCGGAGTTTAAGCAAAAGAAGGTGATATAATCGGGATAAAATCGCATGCGCACTGAACCTTTATTCTTAAACTCCGAACTGGCTTATACAATCTGTTTATACAGTACAGGACCTGGTTCCTGATAGGCCGGTTAGTCTTCACTGGAGAAAAACGCGCACTCGTCAAACCTTGGAAATTCTTTGGAAATGTTCAAAACCTTGGAACTTGAAAATTTCCAATGACTTTCCAAGGTTTAAGAGTGCTCGTTTTTTTCCAGTGTATCAGCGGTCTGCCTTCAATCTGCCTGCAATCTGCCTTCCAAGTACCCAGGAGCCCACAAGCTGTTCTTACCTGAATTGCCATTATGCTAAAACACAAACAAATTACTCATTAGTTGGTTGGAGATAAAAACAAAAACAAAGATGGCGTCTGTACATTTAACCACAATCCTTTGCGAATATGACTGACAGGTTGCAACAAGTAAAACAAGTCACAGTTTTATAGCCTCGTTCCCAGGCTACTTCTTCTCGGTCTCCCATCATGCATCGCTGGTTTTCTTCAAAATGGCGGACGCTTTGCTCCTCGAAAAATTGGCCAAGGAAAACCTTCAGGGTTGACTCTCAAAAGGCGAATTTTGAAGTTGTTTTACTCGGGTGATGCTTTTGTTTAGAGTTGTTTTCGTATGAATGGGAAACCTACGGCACGGAGTTACGGTCACGGTACGGAATCGAAGACATTCTATTCAACCAATCACAGCACACAAAATGCTTAGACACGGAACGAACCGTAGCGTAACTACTTCCCACTCATACGAAAACGACTGCATCAGTTAGTTTATAAATGCCATAGACACCTCGATCTTTCTCCTAGACACCATTCTTCTTCAACGAGGTTAGGCGTGGGTCTAATAGAAATCAGTGACCTCATAGTATAGCAAAGCGAACCGATTCTGTTTTCACGTCTCTGGAAGAAAATGAGTTGCATGCGTGCAAAGGATTGTGGCTAACTGTATAGCCGCCATCTTTATTTGTATTAAGTAATGAGATATTCGATCGATTAGAATGTGGCATCAAATAGCAAAGCTTGTCAAACATGCACCCCCACCTCTCCCTCCCAAAGTATAACTAATGTAATATGAATACTTACCTATCGTCATGACCAAATATGGACTTATGACAATCACCGAAGTCCAGGCCCCATATTTTGATGTTTTTGTCCGCTGACCCAGTGACGATCAATGTACTGTCCTGTAAGGTCAAGGTTAAAGAGTAAGTCAGCGATTTTCTTGTTTATCACTATCCTTCTATCACTACCCCCCCCCCCCCCCCCCCCCCCTAGCCTCCCTTTCTCCAGCTCAATTTCTTCCTGTACATGGGCTCCCTGTGGTAAAAGGGAACTATTCCATACATCACTTTTGAAACAACAGCGAAGTGCGGATTTTAGAGGCGAAGGGGGATACCTACATAATTATTGGTCGAGAGGTCCTGGGTCTAGTCTCCTCGTCCAAGCCCCTCTCGGTCAAAGACCCTACACAGGCAACCCATTCGTTGCAAAAAGAAACCACCGAATAAAAATAGTAAGTGGGATTCCTTGTGAAGACGTTATTTACTTACGGATGAAATGTCCAAAGCCATGACAGGTAGTTTGTGACCATAAAGAGACAAGAAGAACTAGAACAGAATCAATTACAAATCATAGAACAACAGCACGAACTTGATGAACCGTCATCACCATCATCATCATCACCACCATCTTCATAATCATCATCAACAACATCGTCACCATCATCATTAGAATCGTTTTCGTATGACTGGGAATCCAACAGTACGGACTTCCAGTCACGGTACGGAATCAAAGACATATATTCAACCAATCACAGCGCGCAAAATCATTCATTGCTCAACCAATCAGAATGCTTGGACACGACATGCTCACGGCACGAAACGTACTTGCCACTCATACGAAAACGACTCTATCTATTCCAATTATCTTTACAGTTCACTTACTTTGAGAGAATCAGCAAAGAAGACCTTCACGGTGCAGTCAAGAAGACTAACGGCTAACAACTTTTGGTTTGGACTACAAAGTGAATGAATACATTTAGTTAATAGACACTGGTATCCAACAATAGAGGACAATAGTAGAGCCCGCAACTCAGCGGTTTTGGAATGAGTACATGAAATCGAGGCACTTGGTTCATCGGCATTCTCATTTGACCTTATTTGGGGCAACTTTCATAAACCTTTGCTTAACTACTTTTACCAGACGTTCAATCCAGTCAAAATCACTATTAACGTCTGACATTGGTAGTTGTATGCATCTCGATTCTCTGATCTTGATTCTCTGATATGTCCAAGTCAGATAGACAGACAGATAGACAGACAGATAGACAGACAGACAGACAGATAGATAGATAGATAGATAGATAGCACCTTTATTTAAAAACGATAATTCCATAAGTATATAAAACGTCTTTACATAGACAGTCAGATAGACAGACAAATAGACAGACAGACAGATAGACAGACAGATAGATAGACAGATAGACAGGCAGACAGACAGATAGACAGACAGATAGACAGGCAGATAGACAGACAGATAGACAGACAGATAGCCAGACAGACACATAGACAGACAGATAGACAGACAGATAGACAGACAGATAGACAGACAGACAGGAAGATAGACAGACAGATAGACAGACAGATAGACAGACATACAGATAGATAGACAGATAGACAGACAGATAGACAGGCAGATAGATAGATAGACAGATAGACAGACAGATAGACAGACAGATAGACAGGCAGATAGACAGACAGATAGACAGACAGATAGCCAGACAGACAGATAGACAGACAGATAGACAGACAGATAGACAGACAGATAGACAGATAGACAGACAGACAGGAAGATAGACAGACAGATAGACAGACAGATAGACAGACATACAGACAGATAGACAGATAGACAGACAGATAGACAGGCAGATAGACAGACAGATAGACAGACAGATAGACAGACAGACAGACAGACAGGAAGATAGACAGACAGATAGACAGACAGATAGACAGACATACAGATAGATAGACAGATAGACAGACAGATAGACAGGCAGATAGACAGACAGACAGACAGATAGACAGACATACAGATAGACAGACAGATAGAAAGATAGACAGATAGACATACAGATAGACAGACAGATAGACAGATAGACAAACAGATAGAAAGACAGATAGAAAGACAGACAGACATACAGATAGACAGACAGATAAACAGATAGACAGGCAGGCAGGCAGATAGACAGACAGACAGACAGACAGACAGACAGACAGACAGACAGACAGACAGGTAGACAGACATATTTACTTAGGCAGGGTGGCCCATTCAGCAACAATTCTAATAGCGATGTTCACTGTTTGTAAACATTGACGTCACATTGACTGTAATGTTAATTGCCAACCATGATTACAATAGCTTTTCACAAGTTGCTTTATTTCATCAGCCAATCGATCTCTGGTTGGCAAAAAAAAATAACAATTAGAATTACCTGTATTTAACACAAAGAACTTCTTCTTTTAGCTTGAGGGTTTGTACATGTGCTATACTTAGACGTTTGCTGAAAAGAGTAACAAAAGTAATGAAGTAACTCCCTTACGGACACCCAGCTATTGGGGACACCCCGCGATTGGTGACACCTCGCTATTATGGACCCCACGCTATTACGGACCCCTCGCTATTACGGACCCCTCGCTATTACGGACCCCTCGCTATTACGGACCCCTCGCTATTACGGACCCCTCGCTATTACGGACCCCTTGCTATTACGGATCCCTCGATATTACGGACACCTCGCTATTATGGACACCTCGTTATTACGGTCACCTCGCTATTACGGCCACCTCACTATTACGGACACCTCGATATTACGGACACCTCGATATTACGGACACCTCGATATTACGGACACCTCGATATTACGGACACCTCGCTATTACGGACACCTCGCTAATACGGACACCTCGCTATTACGGAAACCTCGCTATTACGGACACCTCGTTATTACGGACACCTCGCTAGTGGGGACACCTCGCTATTACGGCCACCTCGCTATTACGGTCACCTCGCTATTACGGACACCTCGCTATTACGGACACCTCGTTATTACGGACACCTCGTTATTACGGACACCTCGTTATTACGGACACCTCGTTATTACGGACACCTCGTTATTACGGACACCTCGCTATTATGGACACCTCGTTATTATAGACCCCTCGCTAGTGGGGACACCTCGCTAATACGGACACCTCGCTATTACGGACCCCTCGCTATTACGGACCCCTCGCTATTACGGACCCCTCGTTAGTGGGGACACCTCGCTAGTGGGGACACCTCGCTAGTGGGGACACCTCGCTAGTGGGGACACCTCGCTAGTGGGGACACCTCGCTAGTGGGGACACCTCGCTAGTGGGAACACCTCGCTAGTGGGGACACCTCGCTAGTGGGGACACCTCGCTAGTGGGGACACCTCGCTAGTGGGGACACCTCGCTAGTGGGGACACCTCGCTAGTGGGGACACCTCGCTAATGGGGACACCTCGCTATTACGAACAAAACTTTGATATTGAAAAATTACTATCGAAATTACGTTATCTCGTTATCACGGATGACCAATATATTGGCCGTTACACAGGAAGCCCAATATATAATATACCGCGTGTCCATCACAGGATGCCAGAGATGCGCACAAATCTATTTAACATGGTTGGGTTACCTGTGGTGAAACTAACCTGGTTTTGGAATAATTCTCATCTGTAATCAATTCAAATTCCCAAAATTTCACCGTGCAATCTCCACTACCAGACACAAACCCACGCTACGAAACAATACAAACAAGCGTTATTTACAAAAAAAAATTGACCTGCTATCCTCTCCAGACCACTCTCGGTGTTTTACGGACGCTCGCTCTGATTCCCGGTTGGGATCTGGAACCTACCTAAACTATGACGTCATTTGTAACCTAATTTGAATTTTAAATATATATATTTCAATCCAAGAGGATCCTGATCCAAGTGAATGCAACGTATAAACACAATGGGTATTAATGAGGAGTGCCTGATATTATCCACTCACTTTATCGGCAGCTAACGACAGACTCCATACAGGGCCTTCATGTGCGCCCACAGTCTCGAGAAGACACCCAGCGGCAATGTCGAAGATCTCAATCATACCCTCCTAATACAATAACAAATAACACTAGAATTACGATTTTTCATATTAAAGACTCAGTGACATAGGCCATGATGCCTTGCGCGCACTAACTATGTTCGTAGGCTACAACAATCGAAATTTGACAAAGATATCAGATCAGAAGAAAATATAAACACAAAATCCAAATATTGAAGTAAAGGCTCATGGGATCGGACACAGGGTCTTCCACGAGTCACACACTGAGATAAGCAGAAACGCAGTCGCCGTACACAGAGCAAAGGATCATGGGATCGGACACAGGGTTTTCAACGATAAGAATAAACGCCGTCCACAGAGCGCAGCAGGGCCGTACAGACTAGCGGCAAGATAAAAGCAACATACGCGAAAAAACGTAGCTAAAAGTTGTCCCGTGTAACATGATCTTTATGGCAGAGTACACTGTTTTTATGTAATGTATCAAACACTAGAAAGAGTTCTTCCTCCGATTTAAAAGCACCGAGAAGGAGGTTGCAAAGACGAGGCGCGGCCGAGCTTCGAGATATTTTGAAATTTTGAGCTTCTCAAACCAATAAAATAATTATTGGAGAACAAATTACCGAATTGTATGCTAATTAAGACCACATTTTCAGACCTCCTTCAGGTAATTTCCTTTGTTTTATCCTCATGATTTATTAATGAGTTTGAGAAGGTCATTAAGCGATTTTGATATACCTTGGTACCGACGATCACGTGTTTGTCGCCAGGTACAAAGAAAGAGCTGAGTGCATAGCCAGTGTCCATTGTACGTATACAATGCTGGGATTCCCTGGTGAAATAAGAAAATATAAACAAGCGTACAGACGAAGTAACGAAAGAGCGAACGAAATAATGAATGAACAAAGCGACATATGAAACAACGAACAAAAGATCAGACAAATAACGAACTAACAAACGAAAGAATGAACAAATGAACAAAGAACCAAACACACGAACGACTAACGAACAAACAAACGAAACAATGAACAAACAAACAAAGAACCAAACACACGAACGACTAACGAACAAACAAACGAAAGAATGAACAAACAAACAAAGAACCAAACACACGAACGACTAACGAACAAACAAACGAAAGAATGAACAAACAAACAAAGAACCAAACACACGAACGACTAACGAACAAACAAACGAAAGAATGAACAAACAAACAAAGAACCAAACACACGAACGACTAACGAACAAACAAACGAAAGAATGAACAAACAAACAAAGAACCAAACACACGAACGACTAACGAACAAACAAACGAAAGAATGAACAAACAAACAAAGAACCAAACACACGAACGACTAACGAACAAACAAACGAAACAATGAACAAACAAACAAAGAACCAAACACACGAACGACTAACGAACAAACAAACGAAACAATGAACAAACAAACAAAGAACCAAACACACGAACGACTAACGAACAAACAAACGAAAGAATGAACAAACAAACAAAGAACCAAACACACGAACGACTAACGAACAAACAAACGAAAGAATGAACAAACAAACAAAGAACCAAACACACGAACGACTAACGAACAAACAAACGAAACAATGAACAAACAAACAAAGAACCAAACACACGAACGACTAACGAACAAACAAACGAAACAATGAACAAACAAACAAAGAACCAAACACACGAACGACTAACGAACAAACAAACGAAACAATGAACAAACAAACAAAGAACCAAACACACGAACGACTAACGAACAAACAAACGAAAGAATGAACAAACAAACAAAGAACCAAACACACGAACGACTAACGAACAAACAAACGAAACAATGAACAAACAAACAAAGAACCAAACACACGAACGACTAACGAACAAACAAACGAAACAATGAACAAACAAACAAAGAACCAAACACACGAACGACTAACGAACAAACAAACGAAACAATGAACAAACAAACAAAGAACCAAACACACGAACGACTAACGAACAAACAAACGAAACAATGAACAAACAAACAAAGAACCAAACACACGAACGACTAACGAACAAACAAACGAAACAATGAACAAACAAACAAAGAACCAAACACACGAACGACTAACGAACAAACAAACGAAACAATGAACAAACAAACAAAGAACCAAACACACGAACGACTAACGAACAAACAAACGAAACAATGAACAAACAAACAAAGAACCAAACACACGAACGACTAACGAACAAACAAACGAAACAAACGAACCAAAAACGAACGACTAACGAACAAACAAACAAACAAAGAACCAAAGAAACACACGAACGACTAACGAACAAACAAACGAAACAATGAACAAACAAACAAAGAACCAAACACACGAACGACTAACGAACAAACAAACGAAACAATGAACAAACAAACAAAGAACCAAACACACGAACGACTAACGAACAAACAAACGAAACAATGAACAAACAAACAAAGAACCAAACACACGAACGACTAACGAACAAACAAACGAAACAATGAACAAACAAACAAAGAACCAAACACACGAACGACTAACGAACAAACAAACGAAACAATGAACAAACAAACAAAGAACCAAACACACGAACGACTAACGAACAAACAAACGAAACAATGAACAAACAAACAAAGAACCAAACACACGAACGACTAACGAACAAACAAACGAAACAATGAACAAACAAACAAAGAACCAAACACACGAACGACTAACGAACAAACAAACGAAACAATGAACAAACAAACAAAGAACCAAACACACGAACGACTAACGAACAAACAAACGAAACAATGAACAAACAAACAAAGAACCAAACACACGAACGACTAACGAACAAACAAACGAAACAATGAACAAACAAACAAAGAACCAAACACACGAACGACTAACGAACAAACAAACGAAACAATGAACAAACAAACAAAGAACCAAACACACGAACGACTAACGAACAAACAAACGAAACAATGAACAAACAAACAAAAGAACAAACACACGAACGACTAACGAACAAACAAACGAAACAATGAACAAACAAACAAAGAACCAAACACACGAACGACTAACGAACAAACAAACGAAACAATGAACAAACAAACAAAGAACCAAACACACGAACGACTAACGAACAAACAAACGAAACAATGAACAAACAAACAAAGAACCAAACACACGAACGACTAACGAACAAACAAACGAAACAATGAACAAACAAACAAAGAACCAAACACACGAACGACTAACGAACAAACAAACGAAACAATGAACAAACAAACAAAGAACCAAACACACGAACGACTAACGAACAAACAAACGAAACAATGAACAAACAAACAAAGAACCAAACACACGAACGACTAACGAACAAACAAACGAAACAATGAACAAACAAACAAAGAACCAAACACACGAACGACTAACGAACAAACAAACGAAACAATGAACAAACAAACAAAGAACCAAACACACGAACGACTAACGAACAAACAAACGAAACAATGAACAAACAAACAAAGAACCAAACACACGAACGACTAACGAACAAACAAACGAAACAATGAACAAACGAATGAACAAACGAATAAACAAACAAACAAAGAACCAAACACACGAACGACTAACGAACAAACAAACGAAACAATGAACAAACAAACAAAGAAACAAACACACGAACGAACTAACACTAAACAAAGGAACGACCGAACCCACAAGCATACAAACAAGCTTAATACTACTACTACTACTAATCATCATCATAATCATCATCATCATCAACATCATCATCATCATCAACATCATCACCATCACCATCACCATCACCATAAATAATAACTTTAATAATAATAACTTTATTATTTATATAGCGCTTTTTCTTGTGCTCAAAGCGCTGTTTATATAATTTACAGTATAAATATATAATATAATAATAAAAATAATAATATATATAATTAGAACTATTAAAACATTAAATTAGGCCTAAATACAATGTATTGTGATGCAATTAAAAAAAATCCTAAGAAACCATCATCATCATCACCCCGCCCTACGGGCTCGTGCAATTTTGATACTCTTTGAAAACACACTCGTGCAAATTCAAATTATTTCCAAACTCGAAACAGTATGATTACCTCTGCACTAATAAGTTAGTACTAAATCCAACTCAATGTAGTTACACACACCGCCTCACCTGTTCCAAACTTTGATGGTTTCGTGAGACCCAGACAACACGCACATCGCGTCAGAGCTTAGGCTTAATGTTCTGAATAGTGAAAATAGTAGATATAAAGGATCGCGCGACAAACATACTGCATTAAACCTGTGGCCCGTGTGTCTTTCTTTAGCAAGAAGCGACTAAGACTAAGGAGTATTGGTACATCCGCTGGACGGGATACTAGTCAACCGCATGGGACCAGTCAGCATTTCGTCAACAGAAATGTGGCTATTTCCTCACCCAAGTCAACTGTGGACACTTTGATTTACCTAATATCGGAGCGGTGTCCAGGCCTTCTCACGAACTCGGTCAGGGTGGACTGGGGCACTGGACCTTTAATGGGAATGTTGTGAACCTCGACTGCGTTGTTTTGAAGTAGAAGAAGAACCTATAAGAATATCATTAGAGGATAGATAATAAGTCAAAGTAGACAGACAGACAGACAGACAGACAGACCGACCGATAGACATACAGACCGATAGACAGACAGACCGATAGGCAGACAGACAGACAGATAGACAGACAGATAGACAGACAGATAGATCGATAGGCAGACAAATAGATAGACCGATAGGCAGACAGACAGACCGATAGGCAGACAGCCGATAGGCAGACAGACAGACAGACAGACCGATAGGCAGACAGACAGACCGATAGACAGACAGATAGACAGACAGACCGACCGACAGACAGACAAACAAACAAACTCAGACAGACTCAGACAGACAAAGAGACGGATAGACAGACAGACAGATAGACAAACAGACGGACAGGCAGACACACGGACAGTAATGACAGGCAGACAAACAAACAAACACATACTCAGACAGACAGAAAAAGAGACGGACAGACTGGCAAACGTATATTAGCACATAAACCTGATAGAGAAGTAACGACAATACGGTGGACTCACTCTGATATCTGTACCAGGTCCTTGTTGATACAAGTCAAATGCTCTGAAAAGCGAACATCAGATACAAATTACTCTCGATTTTAATTATGGGTTCCCTGTGGAAAAATAGAAGTGGTATCGTCCCTACTTGTAGTCTCAAAGGTATCTCAACGTCCTTGCCCCTTTACCATAACGCCGTATCCCCTCTCACCACCAGCCCTCCATGTTAAGGGAAGTTAAGTAAAGAACTAAGAATTTGTCGGAGAATCGGCTCGCTCTTTCTCTCCCGTTATTTCATGACTTACTTTATTTTGACAGGAATCCTTAGTGCAAAGACTCGAACTAGCTCATCATCTACAGACCTACTGACAGACGCTTCCTGTATAGTTAGAAAAGTAGAGTCAAACCTCGGTATGAAGATAGATAGATAGATTTCACCCTCTATTAAGCGACCACCCTCTATTGAGCGGCCACCCTCTATTAAGCGACCACCCTCTATTAAGCGACCACCCTCTATTAAGCGACCACCATCTATTAAGCGACCACCCTCTATTAAGTGACCACTCTCTATTAAGCGACCACCATCTATTAAGCGACCACCATCTATTAAGCGACCACTCTCTATTAAGCGACCACCATCTATTAAGCGACCACCATCTATTAAGTGACCACTCTCTATTAAGCGACCACCATCTATTAAGCGACCACCCTCTATTAAGCGACATATGAAGTGAATAGTGGGATGGTTCAGTATTTTGTGATTTGAGCTTCGCTCTGAAATGATATGCTAAGTGACGTCACCATCTATTAAGCGCCCCGACCACCATCTATTAAGTTGACCACTCTCTATTAAGCGACCTTTGACGTCACCGAATTAGCATATCACGATTTCAAACCTTTATAACTCGCAAATGCGAAGCTCAAATCACAAAATACTGCACCATCCCACTATTCACTTCATATGTAATCGATTTTCAAAATAAAAAAATAAGCTTCATAAGCACTTTAAGCGACCGCCATCTATTAAGCGACCATCCTCTATTAAGCGACCACCATCTATTGAGAGACCACCCTCTATTAAGCGAGCGACCACCTTCTATTAAGCGACCACCCTCTATTAAGCGACCACCCTCTATTAAGTGAGCGACCACCTTCTATTAAGCGACCACCCTCTATTTAGCGACCACCCTCTATTAAGTGACCACCGATACTGAAGAGTACCCCCATAAAACAGCCACATTATATTAAGCGGCCAGCCTCCATTAAGAGTTGATAAGAGGCCACGCTATATGTAATAGATACAAATATGAGCGGCCGTGTTGTATAAGATATATTCAGCTCGTGAAACACGGGTGCGGATATTGTATCTGACTTATCATATCCACAGATGTATATAATCATATTCTACTATAATTTTCAAGATACCAGTAAGTTTGGCCGAGAAAATCCAACTAGTTAAAGTTGACGTAAATGAGGACGATTTTGTATCAGAAATACAAGCTCTGCCACGGTTGTGATTTCTATTGTGTTTTTCTCATGAATTATTAATGAATATGATAATAAACAACACCTCCGGACTAAGCGACCACCCTCCATTAACCACGTGTAGTAAACAGGCACACCCCCTATAGGAGGCCACCACACGCAATTCGATTAATAATTGTGTTGAAAATTTTACCTCCAGCAATAATGGAAGAGTTTACGAAATTATACACTCCATTATTTGGAGGGAGGGACTGGGTTCGAGGTTGTGAACGTACATACCTGTGATTCGTTATTTGAATCTTCTTTCCTACAAAAAATAGATTCAAAATTAAAATAAATAAATATATATTAATTATTTAAAAATTAAAATAACTAGTTATCTTCTTTGCGAAAGCTTTGGTGGTCACGCAGCCATTTGAAATTCGCGCAAACACATACAAAAATAGGCCCGCAATGCGTGCATGTGGCTACTATAATATGTTTGGGACTGGGTTTGGGTTTGGGACTGGGTCTGGGTTTTGATAGGGGTGTCCCACTGGAGTCCCTGACCATATCTAAGACAGCGACATCTTGTAAATTCATACCCTGTTCAAGACAAATCGATAAAAAGTGGACCCTAAATTATATGCCCTATATTAGACAGTTAATGACAACTCAGCCCTAGTTAGTAGTAATCCTGTAGTAGTAAGGCGCTTTCTTTTTCAAAAATCAAAATTTAATACCCTATCTAAGACTCTAAAAAGTGAAAATTACGATCCTTGTCAGAATTACAGACCCAATTGCTGGGTTTATCAGTTTGTTTTCCGATTCAGGAAGGAAAGTTATCGTTCGCAAAAAGTAATTATTTGTCTCTCGAACTAAGAGATTGGTTTGCCAGAAAGGGAAATATTTGACCCTTTGAAAGGGTTTAATGGTGCAAAATAGCACAAAATCATAGTAAATATGGAGTGAAACTAATGCGTGAATAAAAGCACATGGAAGAAACGTAGGCATAACGTTTCAATCGACAACCAGACGAGAGATTACGACAATTCGAAACATGTCGCTGAGCGCCGATTGTTGTCATCGATAAACTCGATAGTCACAAAAATTGTCGTCAATAAACTCGATAATCACGAAAATACAAAAGTCCATCAAAGAAACATCGAGCGGACATAGGCCTTCGGTGTCGATCGAAGAATTCCGATCACTGTGCGATTCCGAACACTATCCAAAGATTAGGACTACTTACAGACGGACGGACTTACAACTCGATGGCATAGTGGCTACATCTCCATATATGGAGATAGTAGCCACAAAAATGTTTTTATGTGATTTCCATGTTTACGTACCAATAGTCTGAAGTTTATAAACATGGGCGTGGCATTGGGATTGATAATAATAACGTTGCTATAGGGACGTTGACTACTGGAAATCAGCTTTTCTTTAATAAATCAACATCGCTCGATGAAATGTTAGGAAATGCTTGGTTTCAATCAGCTGTTAAAAGTCCTTGAATTATGCTCATTATTTACTTTCGACTGAGGAGCAAAACTGTCCCCCTCTGCTCTAACAAGCAGAGAGTATTCTACTGAAAAAATTCAGCTCTCATTCAATAAAGTTGATGATGATGATGATGATGATGATGATGATTATTATAATCATAAGGCAGCTGAAAATTCTTGATTGTGATTGGTCGGCTACTTGTGTATTTATGCGAAATCCCTGTGCAAAAAAGGCGAAATCCCTGTGCAAAAAGACGAAATTCCTGTGAAAAAAGACGAAATCCATGTGCAAAAAGACGAAATCCATGTGCAAAAAGACGAAATCCATGTGCAAAAAGACGAAATCCATGTGCAAAAAGACGAAATCCATGTGCAAAAAGACGAAATCCCTGTGCAAAAAGACGAAATCCATGTGCAAAAAGACGAAATCCTTGTGCAAAAAGACGAAATCCCTGTGCAAAAAGACGAAATCCATGTGCAAAAAGACGAAATCCATGTGCAAAAAGTAGAAATCCATGTGCAAAAAGTAGAAATCCATGTGCAAAAAGACGAAATCCATGTGCAAAAAGACGAAATCCATGTGCAAAAAGACGAAATCCATGTGCAAAATGACGAAATCCATGTGCAAAAAGACGAAATCCATGTGCAAAATGACGAAATCCATGTGCAAAAAGACGAAATCCATGTGCAAAAAGACGAAATCCATGTGCAAAAAGACGAAATCCCTGTGCAAGAAAGTGAAATCCCTCCCGTTGATTGGCTAAAATACAATGAGTAGTTATTTCAACCAATCAAAGTGAAGCTCGTTACCATAGAAACATGATCCATGTTGAAACAAAATAGCGGACGCTTTGTTCAAAAGTCTACAAACTGCCTCGAAAAGGCTACCAAATTAGTTCAAAAACAGCCCTAAACAGAACAAAACTAGCCTCCTAAAGCAGACCCGTGTCCAGGCTTCAGTTTTACTTCGCTGACCACTGGGTCTGCTCAGATGAGCCATACATTCCTTTCCAATTGTTATACGCCCATTGAACTAGCCAATGAAATCACTCGTATTATCAGTGCCAAAACAGTTCCCACACTTTGAGTTATTTTTAGAGATATCGTGTTGCAAAGCTCTAGCTTGTTTTTAAATATTCATAATCTGATCAATGATGTTTAAACCCGGTTAAATGACCACAGATAATGATAACACTACAAAGAAAATCATCAACGAGGACTTGTGCTTTATTTGTGCCAAAAGTGAGTCAAAGGAGAGGAAAACCCGGAAATATTCTGACGAACGAAAGTGAATTTACTGGCACTCTCGTCCCGTACTTTGGATATCAACATACAAGAATATTTTGAATACGGTAACTCTTTGTCTGAAGTTGAAGTTGCTTTGCTAAAGTGAATAAATGACCAGAATCGTGTGTACCGTTGTCATAAATCAGTTTCAATGCTTGATATATCAGTAATGACTTTCCATGACCAGTCGGAAGTTGACGAACAAATCCTTTTGTTCAAAATAAATCGCTCGGATCGATTGACTTTTGCTGGTGGATATTCAACTGTTGAATTTTGAAAACATCACATCGCTAGCTTGAAAACTCTTCAAGCTATCACAGTATACCACCACAGTACGAACTGTCAGTTCGCGTGATGTTTGTTCGTGGAAGTCCATAGAGGTCAAAGTCCGCACCACCACAGATTTAAGAGGTTCGTTCTGATTGGCTAATCCACTGGAAAGGAATGTATGGCTCATCTGAGCAGACCCAGTGGTCAGCGAAGTAAAACTGAAGCCTGGACACGGGTCTGCTTTAGGAGGCTAAACAAAACTGGAGAAAATTGATTTGGGAATAGATATATGGTTATTTGCAAGCTGAGGAATAGTCTGGTGGATTGTTTTCTATCGTTGAAAATCACTATTCCCGGCGGTACGAATCGGTTACGCTCGCGATCGCGAAAGCAGATGAACATTACAACATCGCCATTAATAAAGGTATTGAATACATTTTCAAGTTTGTTTCTGACATGTACATACTTGTAGTCTTGATTCTTTCTTTTTTTCTTTTGACGAAGGGAGAACTGACAAATTTATCGCTTATTTGTATTCAACCTCAACTGGCTCAAGTTTACGGCGCGCGATTTGTTTGTATGAGAATTGATTTTTGATCAAAAAAATTTCAGTTGCCATATGATCACAAGAACATCGTATGGGTTCGGCTCGTTCAGTTTGGAAAATCTCACTTGTGCAGTTCAAAAGCTAGGTTTAAATTATTCTACGGCTCGTGCAATTTGTAAAACCTAGCTTTTGAACTGCACTCGTGGTATTTTTTTCCAAACTGCACTCGAACCGATACGATTTCCTATACTTATTATCATTAATATGAGTTGACGAAAATTTCTCACGAGACCGGAAATGACGTCTATTGATATCAAGCAATAGATATACTTTATGAGTGTCTTGTAAATCAGTCAGTTTAGACCGCATTATCGTGTTCATAGAGAAAGTTTTTGATTGGCTGATTGTGAACGAGATACGCCAAATTTATAACCGAGTCTGTTTAAAACACGTGCTCTTTGTGAGAACCAGGAAGTTTGAACTGAAACAATGCATGTCTACATGAGCAGAGTTAATGTAAGCAAATTATTAGTAATGGTAATAGAACTGAGTGGAGTGTAATTTGGTCTGAAATCATTGACCCTATGCAAAACGAGTGAAGACTGGGAAAGAGCACCATGAAATATAAATGATTTCAAAAAAATATTTCCATTACAAGAAAGACCATGTCTAAATAAGTAACTTGGTACATTTATGAAGTTTCATGTTGCACTAGTGCAGAGTTATAAGCATTTGAAATGTACCATAAACATGAAAACGAGTATGATTTCAGACCAAAATTGCACGACACGAAGTTCAATTACCTATTAATCATATTCATTTTGAAATCTTTTCAAATACACTCTTTATATTTAGGTGGTAAGTTGCAATAATAAGAATAATTTTGATGCCTAAAATACAACTCTTTCATTCTAAATTACAAATTACTTTTTATGAAGAATCGTTTGAATTTAATAAAATTAGAGTTTCTGTGCGAAAATTAAAAAAACAAAAAATTGGTGCAATTAATGATCCAAAATAGTGCAATTAATGATTTAATCGCACCATTTTTAGCCAATCAGATTGCAGGATTTACTAGTGATTTCAAAATGAATATGATTAGTATAAGTAATCAAATGGTGACGAGTGAAATTTGGGATAAATTTCACGCGTGTTTGTCAAAACGGAGTAATTTCCCCACAGGCAACCCAAGCTCTTATTTAGTGGTTTTTGGTAATTTTTTTAAATTGCTTAAAAGAGTGAGAATTTGATTGAAATAAACATACCATTTCTTCAGAAGTCGTATTTAGTCGTTTATTTGGTGATTTGAGCGTTTTTTCCTATCCTGGGCTGGTTGACGATCGTAGTTTGCAGCCTTCCCACTCCGTGGGATAGGAGAGCCCAGGATAGGAAAAAACGCTCAAATCACCAAATAAACGACTAAATACGACTTCTGAAGAAATGGTATGTTTATTTCAATCAAATTCTCACTCTTTTAAGCAATTTTAAAAAATTACCAAAAACCACTAAATAGGAGCTTGGGTTGCCTGTGATTTCCCGAGCCTTTGGGCGAGAGAAATTCCGCAGAGTTTTCACAGAGTGAAATTTATCCCAAATTTCACGAGTTACCATTTGATTATCAATTAATACCATGAAGTACAAATTACTCCCAAATTTCTCTCCAAGATTTTACCCAGCTCTTCAGGTTCGGGACTTTCTGGTGTTTTTCAGTTACACAACAGAATTACTGATTTTACTGACACTGTTAATTGCTGTGTATTCTCAAAATACTCTTAGATAAAACAACTACATTCCTCTTATTTATTGATAAGCTAAGTCAATCCTATTAAAAAAGTATTATTTATTATTTATTATTATTATTACTTATTATTATTATTATTATTATTATTAAGACTTCAGTTCCATTAGAACCAGATTGTATCCTAGATCAATTTCCTATTTTCTTTGATCACTTTCAGTCTCAGAATCGAGAACTACTCTACTGTCCTGATATTCTACGGTATCAGGACACTCTACTGTCCTGATATATCATATATCACGGACAGTTGGTTAAAATGTGATTCTAAATAAGAAACCATTGTATTTTTATATTACTTCTGGTCATTTTAAGGGAAAATATGTTTCATTCAAAAGCTAAATAAACGTTTTGAACAAAACTACGAACGATTGAATTTTTCACGCCACTTCTCAAACTCACGGACGCGTGCCGACAATATGTTAATTAGTTTGTTTTTTTGAAAAGATCGTCCTCGATGTTTTTAGTGAAATTCTTTCATTTCGGCGAAAAGAGTGGGATGATAAATAAATAATCGGTCCGAATTTTTGTTCGATTCCGCGAAATATCAGGACTCGTTAGGTCTTGCATGCCATGGGTATTTTGGCGAGACGTCGAACCATGGCTCGACCTAACTCGCCCTGATATTTCGCCGAATCGAACCAAAATTGCCCGATTATATATAAGTATAACCTTGTTACAGTATATCAGACATTAGCGATATAAAATCTTTAGATTATTCACTCTACCAGTATTGAAAAAGTTTCCCCCAGTTATCAGTGCTTTTCTTCGTATTTTCGGTTGTGCTGTTGCTTTTTAAAACATTGAACTGATTTCGTTTTCCTCCACTACGGCAAATATTGACGCTATTTTTGTTTTGGGAGAGGAGGAAGTATCACCATGGCAACAGTGAAATTTCACATGTGAAATTACAAATTATGCGAGAATTTTGAGAGTAATATTATAACGAAAACCACCCTTTGTGTTTCACAGCAAGGGGGTGAGGGAGGGTCAAATTTAACCTGAGTATCAGGGTTTTCAATTTCTCTCCCTACCCCACTCTACAACCCCCCCCCCCCCCCCCAAGAAAAAAACCCTGATCAACAGGTTAGTATCTAAATTCACGTTTGGTGTGTGTATATGTGTGTGCGGTTTTCTCAAAACTCTAACTCAAAGTTTTGCAAGCTGAATTGATTGCAACGCAAGTAGTCCGAGTTAACGCCGAGTACCGAAGTGATGACGTCATAAAAATAATATATTCGCTTTATCAACTTTCGATCCTCTTTACTTTCGATCCTCGATTTCGAAAGAACATCAAGAAAGAAGCTTACACGCTGAATAAAATAATAATAATAATAAACTTTATTACCGTGTCTTAATTAGTTAGCTTACATTAACAGTATAGAATTTGACAGCTATCAGTTTTAACCGGCTGAAATATAGCCAGTTGAATTTATAATTTCCCCCACACAAATCACTGTAATTTCGCTACGATCCAAGCCGAAATTACAGTGATATTACAGTATAACTTTAACACAGTATCTTCAACCATAGCTAGGTCGAATCTCTAGTTTTCCTTTCTGAGTAGTTGTTTGTTTTACTATAACAAAGAAGACTGTACGGTATTCTAGCCAATCACAAACCTTTATAATATTGACATTTATTGTAAACAAACTGGTAGTTATCGAGTCACTATACAAACAGGACTGCACGCGACCTTATAATTACTCGGGCACTTCCGGAGGAAGCCCGAGTTATAAAATGGGCTCTTTTTTAATTTTTCGTTGGCCACAAACGGGTCGAATACTTTCCGAACACCTCTCGAACTAAATCCGAAAGTATGATTCGCTCAAACAGGTCGAATAGTTTCCGAGCATATATTGAGTACCGTAGTGATGACGTCATAAAAATAATATATTCGCTTTATCAACTTTCGATCCTCGATTTCGAAAGAACATCAACAAAGAAGCTTACACGCTGTGTTTGACAGCAATCTGATATCGGCTGAGATATAGCCAGTTGAATTTATAATTTCCCCCACACAAATCACTGTAATTTCGCTACGATCCAAGCCGAAATTACAGTGATATTACAGTATAACCTTAACACAGTATCTTCAACCATAGCTAGGTCGAATCTCTAGTTTTCCTTTCTGAGTAGTTGTTTGTTTTACTATAACAAAGAAGACTCAGTACGGTATTCTAGCCAATCACAAACCTTTATAATATTGACATTTATTGTAAACAAACTAGTAGTTATCGAGTCACTATACAAATACAAACAGGACTGCACGCGACCTTATAATTACTCGGGCACTTCCGGAGGAAGCCCGAGTTATAAAATGGGCTCTTTTTTTATTTTTCGTTGGCCACAAACGGGTCGAATACTTTCCGAATGCCTATCGAACTAAATCCGAAAGTATGATTCCCTCAAACAGGTCGAATAGTTTCCGAGCGTGTATCGAGTACCGTAGTGATGACGTCATAAAAATAATATATTCGCTTTATCAACTTTCGATCCTCGATTTCGAAAGAACATCAACAAAGAAGCTTACACGCTGTGTTTGACAGCAATCTGATATCGGCTGAGATATGGCCAGTTGAATTTATAATTTCCCCCACACAAATCACTGTAATTTCGCTACGATCCAAGCCGAAATTACAGTGATATTACAGTATAACTTTAACACAGTATCTTCAACCATAGCTAGGTCGAATCTCTAGTTTTCCTTTCTGAATATTTGTTTGTTTTACTATAACAAAGAAGACTCAGTACAGCATTCTAGCCAATCACAAACCTTTATAATATTGACATTTATTGTAAACAAACTGGTAGTTATCGAGTCACTATACAAATACAAACAGGACTGCACGCGACCTTATAATTACTCGGGCACTTCCGGAGAAAGCCCGAGTTATATTTTATGGTCAATTTTTAGGCCGCGCAACTTGCAGTCGAGAGATTTTTTTTAAACCCGGCAAACAAAATTATGACAATATATTTAACAAGAATCTGAAGTTCCATAGAAATCGTACGATTTTTGAGCGAACAGGAGGACAATATTATGAAAAACCACTGTTAGAAAATCGGCCCGTAACGTCAAACGCGACTGAAAAATAAAATTTTGAATACACTCTTAAAAGCCTAGATGTTTGAGTTATTACATGTGTTAAATGCAGAAATACCCGAGTGTTTTTGACGCGATACGAGCGAGTTAAAAAAATCACAAAATGCACTCGCAATTATGTTGGAGTCACCTTAATTCTACCTACGTTGTGATGTAGAAGTTGGTTTTCACTTCTAGATCTATGCATAAGAAAATATAATTCCAGTGAATCTCAATTTCAAATAGATAGTCTCCCTCGCAGCCGTGTTTATTGAGCTTCGTCGAGCTTCGTCAGAACAGTCTGAATCTCTGAATCGTCTGGATGTTAAAATACGAAGTTCGGAATGACCGATGTCCCTCTGCGTCTGCCTGGACATTCTTGAATAATAATTGTTTTACATGTCAAAAGCTAGAGAGCGACGGATTTGATTTTCCAGTAGATGTTGTTTTGGTCATCTGGTCCGTGTCACTCGGTGCTTTGTGAGTTTGCTGACTGCAGCCACCTCGTGGTTGCTTGAACTAATTGTTCAAAAACCTGTTTAAAGGTATCGGACAATAAAATGAAACACATTTCTGAGAAATATAAATGATGAAGTTTATTTTATTCCACGTTTGAAGGGCCGGGGGAGGGGGAGGGATTGGTATATTCGTGTAGTTTTCCACTTTCCGCGTTTTACCGACTTTCCGCTTTCCGCGTTTTACCGACTTTCCGCTTTCCGCGTTTTACCGATTTTCCGCTTTCCGCGTTTTACCGATTTTTCGCTTTCCGCGTTTTACCGATTTTCCGCTTTCCGCCTTTCCGTTTCCGCGTTTTACCGCGACCTGACCCTGCTTAGATAAAGTGTTATTATTATTTTATATTGTTTAACACAAAACGTTATTAACACAAAATTTGAAGACGTCTACTAAGGAATTTACTACTAAAGATCACTAAAGATCAACTAAAGATCAACTGGACAATTTGTCTCAGGACTTACGTAAGATTTGGGCCAAGGGAGTAAATGGAGGATTTGTGTCAGAAGTTATTCGTGAGAAAGTCCTGGGAGTTACATCTATGGGTGGTATTAAGGGTAACCAGTCGTATCGTCCGTCTCCCCCTTATGTGTACCCGTTATTCAAGATACACAAAGTAAAACCAGACGAACTAATACCAGGAGTGCGTCTACCCATCAGACTTGTGACAGCACAAAGAAATGCTCCTTCCAGTAGAAGTGACAAGTACATCATGTTCAAAGTGTTGAAGGATCTGCAGAGTGAATACTGCTGTGACTTAGTGAAGGATAGTACTGATGCACTTATGAAAATAAATGACTGGACTCCTATTCCTAACACTAGCCTTTTGCCCTAGATGTGGTAGCCTTATATGATAACATCAGCCCTGATCTGGCTATTAGATCTTTAGACACAGCGATTAGTCAGTGTAGGCCTCATTGACCTCATTGGTCAAGTGAGTATCGATCTTGGTTAATTGAATTAATTAGATTTGCATTGATTAACAATAAGTTTGCATATCGCGGGAATTGGTACTCAGCGCAGAAGGGTATACCCACAGGGGGAGTGTTGTCTCCAGTTCTAGCGAATATTACTATGACGTACGTGCTCAGCAATGTAGTGTATCAGCCTAGTTCCAGGCTTTCTCCGACGAGGGAGGTTCTGATGACTGGGACTAGGAGAGATAACGCCTGGGACTAGGCTGGTAGTGTATAATAATGTATTAGACTCACAGGCTCATCCACCCGGGCTGAATGGAGTCATGCGCTTTATTGATGACTTAGGAGGGAGGTGGTTAGGGGACAATGAATCATTTAAGGATTGGGTTGATTGGTTGAATACAACTACCAATAATCTGTATGGGCTTACATTTACCAGTAGAATAGATAATCAGGTTGAATTCCTAGATATATTAATTAGCTTTAATCAGCATGGGATTCCCTCGACTGATTTATTCATAAAGCCCACTGACGCGCGTAGATATCTGTCACCTGACTCGTGTCATCCTAGACATACCTTTAGTGCTGTGATTTATTCACAGGGTATAAGAATTAGACGCATTGTGTCTGACGATGAGGTGTTTAAATTAAGGCTTGATGATCTTGCCGAAGCTTTTGTTAACAGCGGTTTTAATGTTAGCTTTGTCAAACAGATACTTAATAAGGTCGCGCAAATGCCACGTACATTAGGCTATAATGCTCGTAGCAATGAAGAGAAGGTCATTGTTCCCTGGGTAGTTACCTATGGTCCGGGTTCCAGGGAAACAGGGGATTTTATTAAGAAAGGGTCTAAAATATTAGACAAGTCACCATCTTGGCAAACGTTAGGAGCCAAAGTCATGCTGTGCTCACGGAGAGCTCCTAATCTTAAAGATATTTTGTATAAGCGGAAACATTTCTCACTATCTGTACCAGGAGAAGGGCTAGGTACCCACCCTTGTGGAAGTAACAGGTGTGCATCATGTGGTTTAACCACTTCCTCTGACACCTTTACCAGCACCAGTGACGGTCGTACATACAGTGTACGGTGCAGGGCCACTTGTACTTCCAGGTGTGTGGTGTATCTGGCTACATGCATCTACTGTCATATACAATATGTAGGCAACACTACACAGATGCTACGTGATAGAATAACAGGTCATCGTAATAGCAAAGCTTCAGCGCTATATTGCCATCTCGCCCAACATGGATCCGAGTTTAATAAGTGTTTCAAATTTACTGTGATAAGTCATACATCACCTAATAACTTATTGGACGAAGAAACAGCATGGATAAACAAATTACGCACAGGGGAATTCTCTATTGAGCCTGAGGGCCTCAATAGAGTGGATCCCTGTGCACTACGCACAGGGATCCCAATTTAGATCTAGGTGTTCGCTGCCACGCTTTCTTAGTCATATCACTGTATCACTGACGAGGGCTGTTAAGCCGAAAGGCCTCTGATATAAAAGAAGATCTACGTAGCTGTATGGCGTGTTCTGTTGTCTCTATATATACTAAGGAATTTGCCATAACTTATTTAGACTTTTTCAAGAACTTATTTTTTTAAATGGGCAAAAAAGTTATAGAATCATTTATAAAGACTGTGAAAATATTCTGTAAGTTTTCAAATGTCAATAATCAGCACAAGGACGTTTTTGTATAATAAATGAAGCCTTAGTAGACACGTCATCAAATTTCAAACCTCTATAACTCATAAACGCAAGGTTCAAATCACAAAATACTGAACCCACCAACTATTCAGCTTATATTGAATAGATTTTTAAAACAATCTCATAGGGGTGATAGGCACTTTAAGCTCATGGTTAGTTCGACGTTTGCCCTACTAGCGACATAAGCACAAGTATAAGCAACATTCGACGGTGCTTGCTTTTTTTTGTCGCACCTATTGATAAGATTCAAACACGTGTACTTTCTAATCACCTTGCGTGCAAGCAGGTCAGATCAGCATTGAATAGAAACGTTACACATAGCCATATACTTAGTATAAAGCGTATTCATTAACTTAGGCTCCAAACTATGGCCAAATCCTCTCGCTTTAAAAAGGCGACAATTGCTAAACGTTGGCACCATCATGGGCATATTATCCTCTAGTAATAGTCCAGGGATACGTGTAGCATTAATGCCTAAATCTCGAGCGGCTATGCCAACATACGCGTCGTCCGTATGAAATGGTCGCCGAGTTCGAACGTAGTTAAATAACAGAGGAAGAACATCCCTAGACAGAACATAAAAAGCGCCAGCGCAGAAAACAGGGAAGTGGGTTTCGTTGAAGTATCTCTTGCTAATAGCCCATTTTCCCTGCGGGTTTCGATCGACTCTGAAGTTAAAGTACGGAGCCCCGCCGTAGAACCGAGTTTTGGGAGACTTTTGCGTGACTAACCAGTCGATGACCTGTGGTAGTCGCACGTAAACATCGTCGTCCGTTTTGATGATGTACTGAGCATTGAGCGAATAAGCCCAAAGCTGCCCCATATATGTCTTGATAATATTACTTAGATAGTGGTCTTTGAAATCTCCAATTAATATATCGTTGTATTTCTTGGCTTCTATGATGTTTGCATCGTTCTCCGTGTGCTCATCGACTTTTCCTAAAGAAAACACTAAGCGCCAACTTTCATTCGCCTTTAAATTCTCACAGTTCTGTGTGTTTGCCCACGTCTTGCGAATCCCTTCTCGTCGAGCTCTGTACTTGTTTCCTCGAGCTGCTGAGTTGACTAAAATCAATAGAAAGAAGTCTCGCGTGTCCCAAAGTTGCGGCTTCACTTCAGGCCAAATAAAGTTGAATTCGACATACGGATGAAAATCGTTCTCCATGTCGATCTGAGAGGTTTTATTTGGAGTTACAGCACGCTGTGTTGTCCTGTTACTGACTGAACTCAACGTTTCAACCCGTGTTGACAAAGTAGCCGGTTGTGTTGACCAAGTAGCCGGTTGTGTTGACCACGTAGCCGGTTGTGTAGAGAATGTAGACGACGGAGTTCGCGGTGGAAGCGTCGTCTTCTTTTCTATGATTCGTTCATTCATCATAACTATGATCACTGAAACTTGCATACAACACATACACATCATTGCAGTCACTACAAATGTCTTAAAACGCGGTCTTCTACCGCACCATATTGCCATCATGGTAACACAAGCTTAGGTTTAATGGGTAACTAGTAATGATGAAGAAATTAGCCTGCGGCCCAGAGGAGGTCTGAATAGTATCCCAGAATGCATTGCGTTTCATATTATATTATCGTTTTTTCGTGACGTCATTACTTTCTCACAACCGGCAAGACGACAAGAAGTAATGGCGGCGTTTAGGCCTATTGCTGGTTACTCGGCGCCTGTCTTCGATGATATTCGGTTATTATACGTTCACTGCGTATCAAAAGAAGAGTTCTCGGTTTCCGTAACCGGCCTGGAAGGGCTTGAAGCTGTTTTTAGGATGGTTCACATCAGTTTTATCGACAAATTCAGCGAGAAACGTGTTGCGTTGGTCCCTTGCTCGACAACAGACCACAACTATTCGATGGACTCTCTCTTAATAATAAGCTTTATTTAAGCAGGGAACACCTTCATCAAGCTGTTCTCCCAGGTGTCCCTGACATCAATAAATATACAATATACATCAATATAATAATTCAAAGGTGTTCGCAGCCCAGCGCTTGTTCGCCTAACAACATCGTAACAGTTTACGTCGAGATGCACGAGTGCTTGTCCTCTTCGCGCGTTTCTCTTTGGGTTTATGTGGCGTATTGCCCGTGCTAACATACGTTCGCTTTGAGCTTTCATCCATAATTCTGAAAAAGTAAAAGTTTATATTAGTTACTGCCTTTTAGCGTATCTATTAGAACACAAGTTATTGATTTCAGCAACGAAAGAGTTGTTTTGTCACATGCCGTGACGCGTTGTCACGAATGCTTCAGAGCAATGAAATACGTGCCGTGACGCGTTGTCACGAATGCTTCAGAGCAATGAAATACGACCACAAGTGTCAAAAAATGTCTAACTTCGGAGCCAGTAAAACTATCTAAAACGTGGAGTAACTTTGAGTAATTTTATATACAAACATTCTCCAAGCCTTACAGTACGATAACGTGTTATTAAAATATAAAATACTCAAGTCAGTAATAAGAATAAAGCGGTTTTTGGTGAGCGCCTATCACTCAAATTTTCAAAGCGTAGTGAATACCCTTCGTAAGCTACTGATTTTTTCAAAAGACAGCGAGAAAATCATGAAATAAAGTCTTCAGGGAAGTAGTATTAATGCACTGGAAACATGTAATACAAATCTTACCTTCAATGCTGGCGATATTGCTAAACAAATCTTGCTTGTAAAACACTAACAAATCACATTCTTGAAGACTGGAAGCGTGAACTTCACAACATTTCTCCCGCAATGCATTCTGGGATACTATTCAGACCTCCTCTGCCTGCGGCCCCACCTCCCAGCCCTCAGCACAGGGAGTCCAAGCTCATTATCTGTGAAGACCGTTTTATTTGCATATTTACAGTAGCCTGCGTAGCAAGCGTTTTTTAGGCCGCGCGCGTATGGAAGGCGAAATGGTGCAAAATTCAAGAACTTTAATTTGATCACATTCAAGGATCACGATCACATTCAACAACCACATTCACATTCAACATGTGTAAATTAATCATATTCAACAGACATCTCGATCACATTCAAGGTCACATTCGATCACATTCAAGGTCACTTCATCACTTCATATCAACGGATCGGGAAATCACATTCAACGGATCGGGCAATCACATTCAAGAACGATTGTTAATGTCAACAAATCCCATAATGCTCTTTGCTACTGTCGACGTAGAATCCCGAGTGCATGCTGGGAAATAAATTTCGCACGTTCGCACGTGCGATCAAAATGGCGGACGACATAGACAGAGAGTCGATCCGCGAGGAAGTTCGAGCATGTATTCGCGAAGAACTACACAGCCGACCAGGAACACAAACTCTTGTTAACAGAACGCGTAATTTAGTTCGAGGATCGGCATCTTTTGCTGCACGGAGCTTATCAACTTCCCCTTTTGCGAGTAGAAATGCGCAACCTCAGGCTCAGAGTCAGAGTTCGGAACACTCAAAGTCGAGTGATAAAGGCAAGCGACCCCTACTATTGTCCAAGTAAAACCAAAGGACCGTAACTGCAGTAAAACGTCTTCACTTATATACAGTTTTGGTCTACCTGGCGCAGAACTTGGAGTAACGCGAGGTGACTGATAGGAATAAATGGCCAGTCGTGTACATTGCGAAGGTGACTTCTGTTTTAGTTTTTTTAGAGTAGGCAAATGCAATTCAACCCATACATATGGAAAAATGAAGAGAGAAGTGGTTGTATGTGAGGATAAAAAACATGACAGTTTTTATGGGCGGTTTTAATGGGTGGCAAATGCGATTCAATACATACATATTGAAAGAAGGAGAAGAGGGAAGAGGGGAGAGGAAAGTAAACATAAAAAATTAAAAATTAAAAATTAAAATTAAAGAAAGAGAAAAATATAAAGAAAGAAAAATAAATGAAAAATAAAAAAATTGATTTAATTTAAAAAAATAAAAAAATAATAATAGAAAATAATAATAGAAAAAATAAATAAAGATAAAGATAAATAAAAATAAAAATAATTAATAATTAGATCTTATTTGGGGTTTTTCCCGTAATACGGGCCGATACTTTACGAGTTACGAATGTATTATCCCGAGTCCCGAAGGGACGATGAAAAATGCGAGTAACGAGGAAAATATCAGCCCGTATTTCGGGAAAAACCCCAAATAAGTTATTTATTATACTACTTTGAACGAAAACATAATTGTCCGTTTTTGAGTAAATTTATCTAATAATTATTTCAAAACCTTTCAAGGTCCGCGCGCTCTTTTACAATAACAGACACAGAGAATGACGAATCGCTCGCGCACGGAGCCAGCGCGCGCTTGAAATGACAATCGACTCAAACACTCTTATCCATTCAGCATATTCATCACTGTCGAGGGAGATGAAGGTAGAAGCTCGAACTTCCTCGTGGATCGACTCTCTGTCGACTATGTCGTCCGCCATTTTGATTATTTCCCAGCATGCACTCGGGATTCTACGTCGACAGTAGCAAAGAGCATTATGGGATTTGTTGACATTAAAAATCGTTCTTGAATGTGATTTCCCGATCCGTTGATATGAAGTGATGAAGTGACCTTGAATGTGATCGAATGTGACCTTGAATGTGATCGAGATGTCTGTTGAATATGATTAATTTACACATGGTGAATGTGAATGTGGTTGTTGAATGTGATCGTGATCCTTGAATGTGATCAAATTAAAGTTCTTGAATTTTGCACCATTTCGCCTTCCATACGCGCGCGGAAGTGTTTTCGTTTTTCGGCCCCAACTTCCGCGCGGTCTAAAAAACGCTTGCTACGCAGGCTATATTTACAGTCAATGTATGTGGCTTTAAATCATCCCTCCGTATTTCAAGATTTTTCGTTAATTATAAAACTTGTTAGTCGGGCTTCCTGTGGAAGCCCCGACTCTAAAAATGCAGAGCGGTCGTCGTCTTTGGCTCCAAATCGCCTTTCTACAGCGCATGCGCGCTAAAGCCGAAGGAGACATGAAGTCTGGCCAAGAAAGATTAGAAAGCACAAACCAATCAGGGAAAGCACCGGAGGTCAAGGGGCCAAAATATAAGTCTTTTCTCGTCTAAATCAAAATTTAGATTGAAACAGGACGCTCTAGTAGCGTGAAGTCGGGCTATAACGTTTTTACTGATATACTGTAAAGTTCGCAGTACTGAAATTGCAAGGAAAGCATGTTCTATCGAGCTCGAGTCACGCAACGACGAGCAACCAAAAACTGTTTCAATCGCACTATAAGATATCTATATTTAGTTCAAATAGGTTACATTTCATTTAGAAGTCCGACTTCACGCTATAGAAGAGCGTCTAGTTTTCACTAATGTGTTGTTCTTACTACCGTCGATGTTGTAATGGCGTTTCAAAACGCTCTAATGGCGCTGAAACGCTGTCACAACATCGAAAGTAGTAAGGAAAACACATTAGTGAAAAAAAGTTTAATAATTTACGAAAAATCTTGAAATATGGAGGGATGATATAAAGCCACATACATTTACTGTAAATATGCAAATTGAACGGTCTTCACAGATAATGAGCTTGGGCTCCCTGTGGTGATAGTTAGCAAGGACTTCTCTCTGGTAGAGCGAGCACCGTTCGAGATTTTCAGACGGCTCATGTGTCGTCATACCCCGGCGTAGTCAATCGAACAAAACCGAACAAAAAATCAATCGAATCCAATTTCGAACCCAATCGTTCGATTGTTTTAGGATTGGTTCGGCCATCGAACAGAATCGAACCGGAACTTTTGGGAGAATTCGATTACCGAACACAATCGAACCAACTATTCTCACTGGGACCTTCACGCACGATGCCAAAAATATCGCACGATTCTCGCAACCCTCGAGAGGAATTCGTCCCAGAGGACTACATCTCACATCCCCATGTGCTTAGATTGGTATAAATAATATGATTCACACCAGAAAACCCTCTTCGAACCGTTTCGCTGGCAGACGTACAACGACTTGCTCGACGTTTACTGGCATTCCTGATTCATCGCTGCGCCCCTCTTCAAGTCCTGTGTGTGGCTCAAGTACCGGTAATAGTTCCACCAGCCCAAGTTCTGGCTGTACAGTTGTGTATCATTTACACTTCGTTTCGAATTCTGTTGGAACGCGGAAAGCACGTGGTAGCTCGGTGAGGCGAATGCCCGGGGGGGGGGGGGGGGGGGGGGGGGGGGGGGGGGGGGGGCACTAAGGGTATTTTTGGGTAGGGGTGTGCCGCGGACACCTCAAAACCCTGACCCTATCCCAGACCTAAAATTTTGATTTTCCATACCCTATCCCAGACTAAAGCTTTAAAATGTACACCCTATCCCAGACTAAAGCTTAAAAATGTATACCCTATCCAGATTGAAAGCGTGCTAAAGGGATATGTAAATTGATAGCGACTGATAGTGGCGTTATTGCGGAAACCATACCCTATACCAGACCAAAACGTACCCGATCCCAGCCTAAAAAGGCAAAAAACGATACCCTACCCCAGACCTGGGAGCTCAAAAACCATACCCTATCCCGTGGCAAATACCCGTATAGCGTATATAGGGGACCCCCCCCCCCCCCCCCCCCCCCCCCCCCCCCCCCCCCCCCCCCCCCCCCCCCCCCCCCCGGGGCGAATGCGTTTGGCTACTCGGTTATACTTTGTGGTACTTTATTCCGTCGTACGTGGAGGCGAATGTGTTCGCTAGAGTTTATATTTTATGGTGCACGTAATTCGTACGTGGAGGCGAATGTGTTCGCTAGAGTTTATATTTTTCTGGTGCACGTAATTGGTACGTGGAGGCGAATATGTTCGCTAGAGTTTATATTTTCTGGTGCACGTAATTCGTACGTGGAGGCGAATGTGTTCGCTAGAGTTTATATTTTCTGGTGCACGTAATTCGTACGTGGAGGCGAATATGTTCGCTAGAGTTTATATTTTCTGGTGCACGTAATTCGTACGTGGAGGCGAATGTGTTCGCTAGAGTTTATATTTTCTGGTGCACGTAATTCGTACGTGGAGGCGAATGTGTTCGCTAGAGTTTATATTTTTCTGGTGCACGTAATTCGTACGTGGAGGCGAATGTGTTCGCTAGAGTTTATATTTTATGGTGCACGTAATTCGTACGTGGAGGCGAATGTGTTCGCTAGAGTTTATATTTTTCTGGTGCACGTAATTGGTACGTGGAGGCGAATATGTTCGCTAGAGTTTATATTTTCTGGTGCACGTAATTCGTACGTGGAGGCGAATGTGTTCGCTAGAGTTTATATTTTCTGGTGCACGTAATTCGTACGTGGAGGCGAATATGTTCGCTAGAGTTTATATTTTGTGGTGCACGTAATTCGTACGTGGAGGCGAATGTGTTCGCTAGAGTTTATATTTTCTGGTGCACGTAATTCGTACGTGGAGACGAATGTGTTCGCTAGAGTTTATATTCGTACGTGGAGGCGAATGTGTTCGCTAGAGTTTATATTTTTCTGGTGCACGTAATTGGTACGTGGAGGCGAATATGTTCGCTAGAGTTTATATTTTCTGGTGCACGTAATTCGTACGTGGAGGCGAATGTGTTCGCTAGAGTTTATATTTTCTGGTCAGGCACGTAATTCGTACGTGGAGGCGAATATGTTCGCTAGAGTTTATATTTTCTGGTGCACGTAATTCGTACGTGGAGGCGAATGTGTTCGCTAGAGTTTATATTTTGTGGTGCACGTAATTCGTACGTGGAGGCGAATGTGTTCGCTAGAGTTTATATTTTCTGGTGCACGTAATTCGTACGTGGAGGCGAATGTGTTCGCTAGAGTTTATATTTTCTGGTGCACGTAATTCGTACGTGGAGGCGAATGTGTTCGCTAGAGTTTATATTCGTACGTGGAGGCGAATGTGTTCGCTACAGTTTATATTTTCTGGTGCACGTAATTATTCGTACGTGGAGGCGAATGCCTGTTTTGCTGCTCGCTCAATTTTCTTGTATAAAGGTGGTGGCGAATGTATTTCGCGACAGCGAATCAAAAGTGTTTCGCTCAATGTCGTATGCATGTAGGTTAGCAGCGAGTCTCGGTCCCGCTACAGTGCGGAATGCGTTAATTTTGCTGTTCGATATGTTTTATTGTGTTAAAGTAGTGGCGAGCGTGTTGGCGACAGCGAAAAGTGGAATTAACGGCATTAGATATGTGTTTCATTAGAGCGAAGGTGTATAGATTTTTGTTATGGTTTTGTTTAAAAAGTGAAATGTGTCTCACAAAATGTCTTGGGTTAGTGCTCAGGAGCAGCGAGCCTCGATCTTGCTAGAGCTAATTAATGTGTCTGGCCTTTCACTTTGGCAAAAGTGAAAGCGAATGTTTTATACCCCATGCATCTACACCAAGGCTAAAACATGTTGTAATGCGAGACTCCGAGACAAGGCATTTTTAATTTTTGTGATCATGCAGTTAGATGCCCTCGAATTATAGAAGCGAGAAAAAGAAAAAAAACAAGTTGAACTAAACACGGTTTGGTGGTAATGGGGAATTAGCCTCTCAGAAACGAGCTTCTAGCTAGCGATTGTACCTAGCTATTATAGTTATCTCGGTCGTGAGCTTCAGTTCATTTTCTCGGCCTGGGTTTATCCTAAATAGCTCTCACATCGGGGATTAATGTTACCGGTGAACCTATTTTGTCACATTAAGCCTAGTTTCATTTTTGCCCTGGTTTAGCATTGCATAGCGATTGTTGTCACTGTTTTATTGCTCGGGCCGAAGGGCCCCAAGCTGAGGAATGCGGTCACAACACTTCGTTTTTCGCACTACGCAGTCTCGTGCAGCTCGCATCTTTACACAACGAGCACAACTGATATGTTTTGGACCGCAGTCACATGTATCCACGGGATTTACTAGGGCAATAATGACGGCACTTTGATCAATACTACTGATGCAATTTGAAAAGTTTTTACTGGTAAATATTTTAATAAGCACATATTGGTCCGAGCGTAAAAGCCATTTTGGCTCTTGTTAGCGTTGGAATGCGGATGGTTTTTATATTTTAGTTATTTATTGCTGTTTCACTCTGTTTAGATGGCATCGGAACGCGAGAAAAGCGTGCTAGCTTATGACGTCAATCAATCAATCATTTTATTTCAGTGTCAAATTTCAAAAAAATAAAAATAAAAATCCAGGTCAGTGTTCGAATGGTATACCGTGTTCAAAACTGTTGGAAGTTCTTGATGTTACTTACTAACGCGCTAGGAAAGTGCTAGGTAAACAAAAGGTCCAAGCAAGCACGGGTCTAGTCTATAGCCAGTGCCCGTCTGACCACAACCGTCGGCTGACATTGGACCTGTTGGAGGGCGAATATACTTCGCTCCATACACACAAGGCTTTGTTTGTGAGAGCAAATGTGTCTCGCAACATCCAGTTTTGTCAGCGTAGGGCGTCGCCATCCACGTGTGGACATCTAGGATTCTAGCGTTTTGATCGTTTAGCACTACTTTCGTGAGCTCTTTTACCACACTGGTTGTTGTCCCACTTACAAAGACTTTGCAAGATCGTGAGGCATTAAGGGTGAAGGTTAATTCACTTGAAGCTGCTGTATACCCAAGAACTTGGTTTGCTCGTTGTGAAGCTCCTCGATGCGGTTATCTAATACCGTTCATTGCTCTGTCCTCGTGGCGGGGTATTTCGGGGTTGCTTCGCTTCGGGTCATACCCTGTCTTGGAGGTGGTATCGTTCTTTTCAGATCCCTTTCAAGCAGCAAAAGGTTTTCTCGCCACAGTTTGACGTCGCGCATCCTTTTCAAGTACATAGTGAATGCAAAATACTTCGACTGTATTATTATTATTATACGATGGTGTGATTGGAAGGGTGTGACCCGTTGCGTAGCAACCCCAGTACCTTCACCCAATTTGCTGCAGAGGAGTTTTCGTGTTAAGAATTATGTCAAGGGCGGCGCCTTCAGAGGCCCTAATCATTACATAGCCATGGCCCACGAAACGAACTATGGCAAACGCATTAATTATGTCAAGGGCGGCGCCTTCAGAGGACCCAATCATTACATAGCCATGGCCCACGAAACGAACCATGGCAAACGCTTCAATTATGTCAAGGGCGGCGCCTTCAGAGGCCCTAATCATTACATAGCCATGACCCACGAAACGAACTATGGCAAACGCATTAATTATGTCAAGGGCGGCGCCTTCAGAGGCCCTAATCATTACATAGCCATGGCCCACGAAACGAACTATGGCAAACGCTTTAATTATGTCAAGGGCGGCGCCTTCAGAGGCCCTAATCATTACATAGCCATGACCCACGAAACGAACTATGGCAAACGCATTAATTATGTCAAGGGCGGCGCCTTCAGAGGCCCTAATCATTACATAGCCATGACCCACGAAACGAACTATGGCAAACGCATTAATTATGTCAAGGGCGGCGCCTTCAGAGGCCCTAATCATTACATAGCCATGGCCCACGAAACGAACTATGGCAAACGCATTAATTATGTCAAGGGCGGCGCCTTCAGAGGCCCTAATCATTACATAGCCATGGCCCACGAAACGAACTATGGCAAACGCTTTAATTATGTCAAGGGCGGCGCCTTCAGAGGCCCTAATCATTACATAGCCATGACCCACGAAACGAACTATAGCAAACGCTTTAATTATGTCAAGGGCGGCGCCTTCAGAGGCCCTAATCATTACATAGCCATGACCCACGAAACGAACTATGGCAAACGCTTTAATTATGTCAAGGGCGGCGCCTTCAGAGGCCCTAATCATTACATAGCCATGACCCACGAAACGAACTATGGCAAACGCATTAATTATGTCAAGGGCGGCGCCTTCAGAGGCCCTAATCATTACATAGCCATGACCCACGAAACGAACTATGGCAAACGCATTAATTATGTCAAGGGCGGCGCCTTCAGAGGCCCTAATCATTACATAGCCATGACCCACGAAACGAACTATAGCAAACGCTTTAATTATGTCAAGGGCGGCGCCTTCAGAGGCCCTAATCATTACATAGCCATGACCCACGAAACGAACTATAGCAAACGCTTTAATTTGATGTAGCACTACGCCCCTTGGTTAAATTTACGATTTTCCACTTAGTCAGAGTAAGGGAAGTAATTTTGGTTTATAAGTGGAGTACTGGCATTTACAGAATAAAGGATTTCTGAGTTATGGGAAGATAACACCTCCGTTTAGAGAACGATCTGTCACAAACGTCCGGTGGTTCTTTCATGGTAAATGCTAGACTAATGCTAGGCTACTCAATCTTGCGGTTATCCACCCTTTGGAGACACGAAGCGAGCCTTCCGCCGAGGAGGTCTTCTCCCACATCTGAATACACCGATATTCCTCGAGGCATTGTGTGTGATGGCTCTCAGTGGGAATACATTACTATTCTCACTGGGACCTTCACGCACGATGCCAAAAATATCGCACGATTCTCGCAACCCTCGAGAGGAATTCGTCCCAGAGGACTACATCTCACATCCCCATGTGCTTAGATTGGTATAAATAATATGATTCACACCAGAAAACCCTCTTCGAACCGTTTCGCTGGCAGACGTACAACGACTTGCTCGACGCCCCACCCTCCTCCCCGCAGCGATGAATCAGCCTATCACCCATTCCCACTGTGAGCTACACGCTCACAACCGCCTCGGAGGTCTTCTCCCACATCTGAATACACCGATATTCCTCGAGGCATTGTGTGTGATGGCTCTCAGTGGGAATACATTACAATCAATCAGATTAGTTCGAAATACAATGCCATAAAAAGCACTGCAGTCTAAAATCGGAAGATTTCTGCTATCCAATAACCATGTAAGCCAAGGCTAAAGAACGCAATAAATTTAATTTAAACACATTTCAAGGAAAAAAGTAAACAGAAACACCAAAAAAAACACCAACAACAGCAAATCAACCAATCAATCCAATCGAACCCAATCGTTCGATTGTTTTTGATTGGGTTCGGCAATCGAACAGAATCGAATTCTTCCAAAAATGTTGCCAATCGAACACAATCGAACGTTCGATCATCGACCGTTTCTTTAATCGAACATAATCGAGCTGATTGAACATCTTTCATCGCGTCAAACTACTGTGGTCATTTTTTCATCTCACAGTCCTCGAAGCTAGTGTAGTTTCAAGTGCGATAACTTTAATAATAAAGGTAGTAGACCCAGTATAAGAATATCCCAACTCTCTGTTGTACTAGTTAAAGGCACTGGTTGATTTGCTGTTGTTGTGTTTTATTTTAGTGTTTCTGTTTACTTTTTTCGATCCTTGAAATGTGTTTAAATTAAATTTATTGCGTTCTTTAGTAGTCGATCGATATATCAAGAAACGACCTGAAACCAAAATTCACGAGTTACCATTTGCCGTAAAGTACAAATAAATTACGGTAGAAAAATTCATTTGGAAGAGGAAAAAGTATCACCATGGCAATTACAAATTCACCACGTTCACATCACCCCGCATAATACACTTTGCTTGCATAAGGGGTGGACCATTAGATATGTTGGCGAAAACTCAGACGATAACACAACTTTCTATACAGTAGCTCAATTGAACTCAAATCACTTTAATTTGAAGTAGATTAAAAGTACAGATATAATACTTTAAACACCAAAAAAGTTAGAAGCTTTACCTGTTTATGTTTTTGTCTTATGGTCGGACAAAAGTATGACTATTTTGGTTATTTTTGAGGCTCTTCAAACAAAGTGACGTCATAACAGCTGATGTATTTTTCGAAAACATCTTTCAAAGCAATCATTTCACAGAAAATTGATTATGTTTTCTTTGATACTACCAATAATCTGCATAATTGAGGCCGATAAAAAATTTCATGTCATATGAAAAAGCCGTCCGGCCCTGCTCGATTGTTGTCAGGAGATATTTTTTTCATTTTTTTGCAGCAAAATGTATTTTTTAAATGTGAACGACAAAAGTGAAATAAAATATTTTTTTTAAATATCTTTTTTTGATTGGTTCTTCTAGCGTAATCGCGCGTTTGTGTTCTTGAATGATGTTTAGTACCAAAATGGTCCATATGAAAGGGTCATATGATAAAATGCTACCGAGCGCACATGACCTCGAGCCAAATATTTTCCCTTCGGCCCTCCCACTCAGTCAATAAGTACATAATACAATCGAACATTTTATTATTTAAATCGATCGATTTTCGTCCAAGTAGCGCGCTAAAGCGCTAAATAGAGGTTGGGCCGCTTAATAGAGGTTCAACTGTACTAGTATAAGATCATTGATTGATTGAATCAATGGCTTACGTCTTTATTTAAAATTCTTTCTAGATTCTTGCAACTTTTTTTGGCAGAATTTCGAGCGTAATTACTTCAGTATATTTTATCATCATTTGTCTTATTTATGGTTTATTTATATTTATATTTCATACAAACAAAATGCACGACAAAATATCCCTAAATAAGACGGTTTTACAAGCCTGACAATAGGTAGTTACCGGCAACCAGTTTTTGAAAAAAACGTAATTTAGAGCGTACAGCGATTTGTGCGGCTTTGTGAACAACTTATAGCTACGAATTTTACAGTCTGCCTCCTAGTTGATACTAAAACAGTAGTTTACAGTGAGTTCGTTTAAAAATATGGACTACTTTTTTGATGTGTAAAGAATGAAATTGAACGATAAATATTTCGTTGAAGTTGTACTATTTTTTTCATTCTTTAAAAGCGCCGCCATTTTGAAAAGCATGTGGTAGAATGGTGAATATTTTGAAGAAATTGTAATTTTACGTCTAAAACCCGGAGTTATAATAGACGAACGTGTCTATTCGGTAGATCTATATTTTCACAGTCGAACCACGAAGGATGTTTTGAATTTCGCGCGCCATGTATCACAACAGTGATTAATCACTACTCGTTATCCAGGCCTACAAATTCATGAAGCGAAATCCTCTTTGCCTGTAGTAAACAGTTCCATGCATAAAACTATGTTCGGTCATTTCTACATAAAGCGACAAGAGCATTGTTTTCATTGCACAAGTTACCGTTAGATAAATGTGTACATCTCTGTACTTTTATGGTAAAGGCCGGTAAGGTTTCGAAACCTATGCTGTGAGTATATTTCGCAAATGGCAAACATATTCTTTAGGATTGCATTGTATCTTATTTTCACGTCATTCTTGAACGCGAGCTCTTGACACAGTGTTGACAGTACGAGATAGATGAGTGACAGTTCGAAGTGACCAACCTTAGGTACCTCCCCTTTTATAGTTTCGTGTTTAAAACACCAGGATTTCTGCGCAGTCAGCTCTTTTTGGAAACACATTTTTACTTCTTATATCTACTCTTCATCGGTCGTTCCTTCTCCGAGATTTTCACCATTTCTTCGCGTCGGAGTTTGACAACACTCACAACTGACCGGTCAGGAACAGCCACAGTTCATTATTCATATTGTTGGTTTGCAGTTTTAAAGTACAATGACGCAGCAGCCGGTCAGGTCCTCGTGTAGCTGCACAAAAGTCCTGGCTATTGTTGTTCTATGTATTGTTTTTACATAAAAAAACAATAGCAAGGACAGACATGAAGACCTTGCCCAGCCCAGCAGCCATGTTGGTGGTACAAACAAGAGAAGCTAAATGAGAAATGTTTGGAATCAGGAACCAACATGGCTGCCATGACGTCACATGCAAACATCGATGTTCCTATGTCGTCCCCAGACTTCTCGGTGCGCTTTGCTATACCGTGACGTCACTGCTTTCTGTTAACTCCATTTTGAAAAAAAACCACTATAGCGATGCATGATGGGAGACCGTGAAGAATGACAGAATAATCGTATTCGGTTGTTTTTCGGTAACGATCCAGTCCTACCCGGTAACATACCAACACAGGAATCCCAATTTGTCAAATTCTAACTTTACCTTTGCTTCTTTAAAGTTTTCTTTAGTCGTTTTTGTAATGTTTTCTTAATTTCTTCCTCTGTTGCAATTCTAAACAACTCTAGTTGTGAATCATTACCCTAAAACGAAAGAAAAACAATGATAGCAGAGTCCAATCCCTCTTTGGCTGTCGGTGGCAAACGAGGAGTGGACCAAAGGGGGGAGGGGGTGAGGGAAAACTCCATTCCTCCCAACGCCCAAAAATAGAGTTTGCAAAGCAGGCTATCCCAACATACTCCCCTCAAGTTCTGTTGCTCTCCTGGCGACAGGGAGGAAAATCTTAACAGAATATCAACCGAGGCCCACCCCTCATAGCCTTTTATTTAGCGTAACTTTCTATTTCCTGACGAACAGATGACTTGTCGCTGGTGTTCTCGACCCAGCCCCACTCGGTTAAAGTCTCTTCCACAGGTAACCCAATCAACAGTAAATCATTTCCCTACCAACAAAAACGTCAGCCTACTTTGTATTCCACTATATTTCTATGTGCTGTGATATTTGCCTAAGGAAGCTGGATGTTTAGAGGAACATGTAGTTTCTGAGGACATCTTTCACAGCTCAGGCCCGAGATTGGAACTACTCTATTGCTCTCGATGCAGCTACACTATTGTGTCATGTGATCGATTTTGACCAATGAGAGCAAAGGAAAATTTGTTGTTGAATGACAAGCTCTGATGGTAGACTTCGGTGGAGTGAACACCATCGTGTCACGTGATCGATTTTGACAAATGAGAGTGAAGGAAAAATATACTGTTGAATTATAATCTCTGATTGATGGACATGGTTTTCAACCAATCAGACTGCGTGTTCTATAAATGTTTACTTACCAAACAGCCTAAAACCTGCCCTGAATGAGATACATGCATCGATGAGACTCTGGCTCGACTTTGACGAATGACAGAGCCAAGTAACGTACAGCAAAGCTGTTGACTTGCCTATTGAAACACAGGAGTTACACATATTAGATAAACCAACAGTGCTACATTGTAATGTATAATAACTAAAAATATATTTGTATGGGCGCATCTTTTTTGATGGGTTTCCTGTTGTAGAGTGCACAGAATATGCATTATGTTGGGCTCCCTGTTCCTGTGTTTTTGCAGTATTGAAACAAGGTGTAACTAGCCTCAGAAGAAATGGTTGGGCTGCCTGTGGTAGTAAATGCTCATTGAAACGTACAAACTTAGATCAAATACTGGTCCCTTTCATGCACAATTATATAAGCAAGTGCAGAGTTGTTTTCATTGTTCAACGGTGATTGAGGAGGAGGGGAGTAATCTTTCTCTCCTTTTTCTGTTTTGGGTTCTCTGTAGCAGGAAGGATGGGAAAGGAAGGAACAGGGGAAAGGAAGGAAGAGGGGGAAGGAAAGGGAAAAGTCACTCCCACTTCTCCTCTTGCAAAAAGAGCACAACAAACCCAAATGAAGCTTCATTCCCAGTACCCCTCTTGTAAAATAAAAACACAGGAAACCCAATCTTACACTGCCTTCCTCTTGTGATGTATTTTCCTCGTTTCCTAAATTAGCCTGGTGTACAGTGCGCTTTTGACCAGGAGTGGCTGTTTCTTTTTCCTTTTCATCATTAATATCGTCATTGTAACTGATTTGCCAAACTCTCAGCTCACTGTCGCCACAGCCTGTGATGAGTCTTGTTTCTTCTTTGGCCAAGACAAACCCCCAAACCTACAATGCAAAGAATGCTATTTCTATGTACATATACAAGGGGTATCGAATGGTCAAGGCGAGACTTTGTGATACTCCGTCGAGACAAGGCATTTTTTGGCGAGCCCGAGATGCTTTTTCACCGATTTCCTTTGTTTTCAAATTTGGGACTCTGAGACGGCTTTTTGAAGAAAAAAAACGATACTTAGAGACCCGCGAAATTTGACCGAAAATTTGTGAGACTCTGACTTTTTACGGGGACCATTCGACACCCCTTATACACATCCAATAATAATAATAGTAATAATAATGACATGATGATGATGATGATGATGATGATAATAATAAAATAATCAGCTTTATTTCAGTGTCAATAGGCGATAGCATTTCTGCTAATTGGGGACACAACAACATATAAATAACTGGCAGAGATTTCTTCAGTCTGCTGCAGAGGTTACAGTAACTTGTTTGGGGGAGGAAGGGGGCAATACTGTACCTGCACAAGCTATACATGCATGGGCAGATACAGGAATTTTTGAAAGGGGGGTCCAAATGGTAAGTCAACGTGAAATGATATCATACACCTAGATGTAATAGAGTACCGAAGTGTGACGTGACGAAAACAATAATTTTCGCTTTATCAACTTTCGATCCCCGATTTATGATTTATGATTTATGATTTATGATCCAAGCCGAAATTACAGTGATTTGTGTGGGGAAATTATATATTCAACTGGCCATATCTCAGCCGCTATTTAACCGATTGCTCTCAAATTTGGCATGTAAGCTTCTTTATTGTTGTTCTTTCGAAATCGGGGATCGAAAGTTGATAAATAATCTGGACATACAATAGCAAGTCAAGTTTGGTCACTAGTATTTGAAGGTTCACATACAGCTAATTCAGAAAAAGTTGTCGGCGATCGGCTTCAAGACTACGCGACTAGACCGAAAAGGAGTATGGGTAAATATCAATGCTTCTATAAATTTATACACTATCAAAAAGGAACGTCTTTCACGGAATATGAATCATTTCACAAATAGAAGATGGCTTTCTACTGGAAAAGACCAATATTCTGAAGTTATTGTAAACGTTCGAGTTAATTAATATTCAACATGTGTTTATGTAAATTAGATAATGACATTCCAGCGTGCAGCGCGCGAACTTCAACTAAAATTTTATTCAAAAACACAACAGAATCCTCAACTTCCTTGCCATTTTGTTCACCATCTGCTTCTGTTTCCTTGTTTTAAAACGCGTAGGTATACATTTACAGATTCACCTGCCATTGTCACCAAATACGAAAAGCATGCAAGTGAATTAACATATCTACCCATACTCCCTTTCGGTCTAGTCGCGTAGGCTTGAAGTCAATCTCCGACAACGTTTTCTGAATTAGCTGTACACCTTATGCACACATGTAATTGTTACCTCGCTTCTGTGTCCCACAAGGGTAAGAAAACAATGTTGCGTATCCAGGTCCCACATCTTTACCAACATATCTTTTGAACTGAAAAGGGAGGTACAATATGGTTAGAACTCTTGTTGTGTGATTCATATCAGGACAATGTGAGGATGAACCAATGCTAGAGTACATGTACATGTACTGGTATATAAGCCCCATGTATAATCATTAAATAACATTATAAAAAATGCCATCATTATGACTGCTATGGTCGCTGAACCGAACACTGTGTTTCCATGATGATGATTAACTTTATTTTAATGTGGCTAAAATGCAATTTTGGCTAAGTTAAAATCGAGGGTGTGGGTCAATGGTCGCAGGTTCCATGCGGGGTGCACTCCAACACATGTAGGGCCTTGCACACGGCCAGTGAATCAGATCAGTGTGGATTGATTCTCACTTGACGGCGCTCAATTGTTTTCCTGCTGGTTTTTGTTTAAACTCAGTTTGATGGGACTGTTTAGGTGCCTTGCAAAACAAATGCTAATATGCCGAGACTACATAATATATAATACATAAATGAAAATTACAAAAAGATAGAATAGACAAATGACAACAAATGTTACACTAAATCCTAACTCACTCAATACTGATCGTAGGAATCAAAAATTGTCTCAGAGGATATGGAGAGATCATCCCGGTAATAGAAGTCCTGTGAAGGGCTAAAGTTGGTATTAAAGTGCCTATCAACCCTGTGAGATTGTTTTAAAAATCTATTCAATATAAGCTGAATAGTTGGTGGGTTCAGTATTTTGTGACTTGAACCTTGCGTTTATGAGTAATAGAGGTTTGAAATCTCAATATGCAAATTTGATGACGTCTACTAAGGAATTTGCCATAACTTATTTAGATTTTTTCAAGAAGAGCTTATTTTTTGAGAGATAGATTAACGATCGAGTTAGAGGTTGAGTTTGAGTTACCTTTGAGTTAACCAAAAAATTTTTTTTTTTGGAACAATGTCTTACAACGTTGTTTGAGATTCCCCAAGGGGGGTATTGCCCATGGTGACCTGGGGAGGGGGGATGGAGGTGGTAAGGGTCGAAACTGTTAGTCTGGTATGTTTTAAAAAGGTCGTGCTACTGAATAACTCGAACTTAATAGAGAATAGATTGAAATACAATGTATAAGGCATTTTTTAAACAGGCCGCTTCTCAATATATTATCAATAAAATTAACTTTGACACAAAGAAGAATCAAGAAAAAGTTTTAAAGGCGAACGAACTTTCAACGGCAGTAGTTTTACTCGAACAAAGGCATAGCGAAATGACTTCAAAATAATCTTTTCAAATGTCAATAATCAGCACAAGGGCATTTTTGTATAATAGATGAAGTCTTAGTACGCATCATCAAATTTGCATATTGAGATTTCAAACCTCTATAGCTCATAAATGCAAGGTTCAAATCACAAAATACTGAACCCACCAACTATTCAGGTTATATTTATATTGAATAGATTTTTTAAACAATCTCACAGGGGTGATGGGCACTTTAACTGACATTTTGACAGCTTTTATTAATGTTTATTTTTTTAGCCTTAGTGGTCGTCATCTTCAGAATGAATTGGAATGTGGCATAGTTCCAACTTTTGACCTTCACAGGACTGCTATCACCTGGACAATTGCTCCCTATCCTCTAATCACACTCTGGTTTCAAACATTTTACTATGAAATACATGTGGCTATCAGTAAATGATGATCAATACTATGTCACTGGTCCCTGTCATCTTCAATTTCTTTGGGGAAAGGAAGTTGTCAGTTTTTATAACTTGTACTCAGTTACTTTATAAATAGCACAAAACTGAGAGTGCAAACCTTGTAACAAGAACATTTTTGGACTTCAAGAAATAACACTGCGTCACCATGCCTTTATGTCCACACAACCTAAAAAATGTTAAATACATGTAGTTACATGTACATGTAAGTTACACAAAGCAATATTATCTTGTAACTTACACCATAATTAAACCATGGAAGAACAACATATTTTAAAGGGAGGTGTCTGTCTATATGCTTAGCTGAGGTGTCAATCTACTTATAGGAGGTGTCTATTTATGGACATTGTCTACATGTGGAAGGTGTCTGCTAAAGAGAGGTGCCTGTACGTGTTTATCTGAGGTGTCCATCTACTTATATAGGAGGTGTCTACATGTACTTATGGATGTTGTCTACATGAGGAAGGTGTCTGCTAAAGAGAGGTGCCTGTCTACGTGTTTATCTTAAGGTGTCCATCTACTTAATATATAGGAGGTGTCTACATGTACATGTACTTATGGACATTGTCTACATGTGGAAGGTGTCTGCTAAAGAGAGGTGCCTGTCTACGTGTTTATCTTAGGTGTCCATCTACTTAATATATAGGAGGTGTCTACATGTACATGTACATGTACTTATGGATGTTGTCTACATGAGGATGGTGTCTGCTAAAGGGAGGTGTCTGTCTGTTTATCTGAGGTGTCCATCTACTTATAGGAGGTGTCTATGTAAATGGACATGAGGTGTCTGTCTATGTTTATCTGTGGTGTCCATCTACATTTGTACATGTACTTACAGGAGGTGTCTTATTAGAGTTATCTATCATACAGTACCTGTATAATCCTGACTCATTAATGACATCCCATACTATAACGTCTGTGTCCTGCCATGTAAGTCAGAATATAATACATTAAATAAATTGTAGTGGCTTCATCTGCATTTAAAATTTGTTTAATGAACCAAGCTTTCGGCCATTGCGGCCATCTTCAGGGTTATGAAAGTACACAATTCCTACATAGCTAACAGAAAGCGGTATCCATGGAATATTAACTGAACAGCGCGCTAACTAGATTTTAAATAGAGCGCGAGCTAGGATCAAAGTAAAAACAACAAACTATACAAAGTTACTAAACATATATGAGTTACAGAATGAATGAATGAATAAATAAAGCAAAATATGAATAAATGGATGGGTGGATGAAAGAATGAATGAACCAGTGAATGGATAAATGGGTGGGTAGATGAAAGAAAGAATGAATGAATGAACCAGTAAATGGATAAATGGGTGGGTAGATGAAAGAATGAATGAATGAATGAACCAGTAAATGGATAAATGGATGGGTAAATGAAAGAATGAATCAGTAAATGGATCAGTAGATGAATGAATGAATAAATGAATGAATGAATGAACGAACGAACCAATTGATGGATAGGTGGATGAATAAATGAATAAATGCAGATGAAGCCACTACAATTTATTTAATCTGATGCCTGCATACAAGGAAACCCTTAAAATATAATACATGTTTTAAAGACCCTAAAGGGTATTGGAGTACAGTATATAGCCTTACCCTGCCACCCGAAGCTAAAAGACCTCCAGAATCATCAAATTGGAGAACAGATACTGCTGACCTATGTCCACTGGAACAATCAAAAGTTTAGCTTTAACTCTTGAGTGAAGGAGTACTTAGAAAATACATGAGCTAATGAATTTGAGCCCGGTGACTTCTCATCATCATCATCGTCATCATTGATCATCATTCTACAATGTGTACATGTACATGTACTGTAGCAGCTGAACATCATCAACATCACCACTATCACTAATACATGTATCACCATCACCAGTATCATCATCAGCAGCATTGAATATCATCATCATCATCATTATTACCACCACAGACTGTTATTATTAGAAATATATCGTCCAGTACATGTACATGTACTGCTCAATATACATAATGTATTATGCACCATTATTGTAATTAATTCTCTTAAGACTTATATACCATTCTAAGGTATAGGTATAACTTTATTAAACACGAAAGACATTGTTGAGCTGGGATGCTCATTCTCAAAATAATTAATCTCTCTGTTGAGCATCTCAATATATTAATTATAATTACATACTAAATACATGTACAATGTAAGTTTATGTGCATCACACATTTACCTAAAAGTAATTTGAGAACTGCCATCCACAAGTTTCCAGATCTTGATACTTCCATCTTCATACCTAAAAAAACATGTCACTACAATAAACTACAGGCTTGTTTTACCTGGGATGTCACTATTACTGGAACTGGAACTGGGAGTGGACCAAACATGTACACATACATGTACAGTACATGTAACTCAAACATACCATAACTCAAATGATAGGGATTACATGTATACTATAAACTACATGTTAAACGACACTGTGTCTGTGTATATAGCAATGAAACAACTGAAGGGGTCCCTGCAAGAACAGAGAAAGTGACTTGTGATCAAACTCAAATTCTCCTCTGAAATTCAAGGAATCTCAAGGAGAATTTATATTTTGATCAGAGCTGACTTACGTTGTTCTTGCAGGGAGCCCTTCAATTGTGTCAACACTTGCCGTAGTATTTATGGTATTAAAGCATACATGCAGATGGCATCTGTCAAATACATTAGAACTCACCCAACTGCAAGATTCTGCTGATTGATACTGATAGCCATTGCAGTAACTTCGTGTTTGCCTCCCTTTAATACCAAGACCTGACAGCAAATAGACAATAGACATGCAAACTTATAAATATAAACTTACATTGTATAAATAGCTTCCCTGCTGGCGAGGTCTCTCTGATTCTTCCTTGGGAGCGAGCGGAAGAGAGAGACCTCTGCCGAGATAGAATGCTTTCTTTGTCATGCATGCGTTAGGGTTGCCTTGTCAATTGGCATTGCGGGTGCATAATATGCTAGAGAATATCCTATTACGGTCATGCGCAGTATTAATTTCCGTTCAAAACTGTTTTTCAAACCTGTTTCGTTCATCCATGATCGTGGACGGCGGCACTACAAAGAAAGTGTCCTATCTTGGCAGAGGTCTCTCTCTTCCGCTCGCTCCCAAGGAAGAATCAGAGAGACCTCGCCAGCAGGGAAATGCAAAGGAAATACATAATATTGTGTGGAAAATAAAAACCTTTGAACCTTACAATACATGGACTGGTCACACCATCACAAAGGCTGTGTAGAATGTTAGACTGTCTAACCTCTTGGATACCACACCACATACAACATGTATCAACGTGTGATTCAGATGAGCTTTAAAGTCTTTAAACCAGCCTTCTCAGATCAGAATGAAAATTACGACACAGTTTCTACGCCAGATTTTATACAAAGTAATTAGATTCCACGAACTTGTACATCACTATCAAGCATAACATGTGATTGCTTACAAACCTTCTCTTGCTTTCTTGTGTCCCATACTATCACATCTTCCAAACCAGGACAAACAGCAAACTGCCCACTGGTTTTCTGCCCTAATTTTTTACCATCAACGAACAGAATATTCGCCTTGAGGCTCCCAACAAGCCCGAAGCAGCTTGAAGGCTCGTAACGCAAGTATGATTTCGTTAAAACCATTTTTAATCGACAAATGACAGAAATGTTTCATAGAATTATTATTTCAATCCGTCCGCCATTTTGATTAAAGACACGTGGGAGGTTATGCACGCATGTTACGATCACCAATACATAACTACCACAGGAAGCCCGGTCTTTTATTGGGGGGGGGGGGGGAGGGGGAGGGGGGGAGGTGGTATTTCGTTGTTTATTCGCCGCCGCGCGCCGTTGCTCTGGTTGGTGCAAATACGCCCTATGCACGCGTCCTGATTTTCGATATCAGAATACTAGAATCTGTCACATAAAAATAACCACTGCCATCTGAAAAAGCATTTATTCATCGATATTTTTGGAAAAGTTCAAAAGTATTGGATAAAATCCCGCGAAGATATCATAAATGACATTTATAGGGTTTAGATGGGATTTTGCCGTCATTAGTACACAGCCTCGTTCTGATGTACATCAATTTTCCAAATTGCTTCATTTCAAGGTTTAACACGTTCCACTAAAAGAAGAGATTTATATAAGATAAGTGTAAAAGTTTTAGGGCGAAATGACATGTCCTTGCGGAGCGTATGAACGTTTTTAATTCTGAAAATACACCAGAACGAGGCTGTGTACTTATGACGGCAAAATCCCATCTAAACCCTATAAATGTCATTTATGATATCTTCGCGGGATTTTATCCAATACTTTTGAACTTTTCCAAAAATATCGATGAATAAATGCTTTTTCAGATGGCAGTGGTTATTTTTATGTGACAGATTCTAGTATTCTGATATCGAAAATCAGGACGTGTGCATAGGGCGTATAGGTACAGCGAAAATACAACAAGTAAGTTTATGATCTGCATGAATGGGTGATTCTCATAATAAGTAGGAGCCAAAGTAAAGATTATTGAAAAATGCTAAGAGGCAATCAGAAAAATAATCTTACCGTGAAAATATGGCAAAGTATAAAAAATAATAAGTATACTAATTTCTTGATCTTGAAAAAAATACACTTCATTTTGATTTTGTTAAAAAATTACCCATCATGCATCATGTTTTCCCGCCACAAAAGCGCACGCGCGCGCCGGCGCGCGTCCATTGATTTACAAAGTGGCGGGAAAATGAAGAACAGGAACTCAAAGTCGAAAAAGTTTTTCCAAGACAACACGAAATGGAGTTCGTTTTAAAACCTTTTTTATTATTGTACCAGATTATTTTAACTATTTTAAGCGTCTCTAACGTTTTGTATTGAGTTTATGGTGGAATTGATTCAAACAATAATGGAAAAATGTCTTCAAGAGCGAGTTTTTGAATGGCTTTGCAGAAGCGATGGTTTGCAAATGAAAGAACTCAAGAAGCAATGCCAAGACCATTTGAGAGACGCTCTCCAGGTTTGTTAACGAAGCCAGTGTAGAAGGAATTAGTACACTCTTATAATAACAACTATAACATATAGGTTTTCTTTTGGACGGGGCGTAAAAAGTTTACAAACTATGTGAGAAAGTTCTTCAGGGCTGTGAGTGACTGTCAGTTGAGGCTTGTCGTTCTGCACTCAAAGTCAAAGTCAAACAAAGTGCAACACCTCAACGATGCCTCAAAACTACTATTAAAGTCAAGTTGCCTCGAGTCTTTATTTCGGTGATGTTTATCATGTGGTGTGAACTTTGCCTACTATGTTTCGGGCTATTTTCTCTTGTACATGTAAGTTGTATAGACCGGATACGATTTCGATATTCTGCTACTAGTTCCTACCAATTAAGTATCAATATTAAACCTCTGCTTTTATTGACAGGGAAAGCTGGTCTATCGATTTGTCTTGTCATTAAATCTGATAGAACTGATTGATTTTGATGGTAAGGTCTCCACTCAATGTTGAATTTATGTAAGCTTAATTCAAAACGCACGTTAAAACTTTGTAACTCTAAAAATGACAAATCGTTATAAAGTTGGATTTTTTGAACAAATTATGTTTCAATCATTCGCTTTCTTTTTATAATTTCAGCTCATCTAGGTAACCTTGCTCTTCATAACACTTTGCACCTTGTGGCTATGTTTCAAGAGGTAGTGCATGAAATTCCTGTCATTGATCATCATTAGCATCATCATCATCGTCATCAGCATCATTATGATAATGATGACGATGATAATCTTTATATCAACACGGAATCTCTTCATAATCATAAAAAGACATCATCATCATTAGCATCATCAACATTATCATCAGCAGAAGCATCATTATCATCATCATCATTAGCATCATCTTATTATTAGTATCTTTAGCAGCAGCAGCATCTGATTGTCTCATTATTATTACAATCACTGAATCATGACCATTATAATTTATTACTATCAACACCATCATCACTATCACCATCGTCATCTACCGTGTCATCGTCATTATGAACTGCTATAAAAAGGTATGTTTAGGATATAGTGTCAACTGTCATGTCATTACTCTAGGTTGCAATGTCTTATTGACTCTAGGTGTGTTTCACAACTATTAGTACACTACAGTGGATTCCATCCATCACTTCTTCAGCTCAGATTCTTGTTGTTCTGAGGTTTTATTCAGTCCCACGTTTGCCAGAGTAAGTACTGATAGTCATACTCATTTTTGATTATCTCTGAAATGCAAAACTTATTGTTACCTCTGCAAGTCAGCCTGTAGAGATATAATAGTAGCATTCAGAGTGGCAGTGGTAGTGGTAGTGGTAGTGGTAGTGGTAGTGGTAGTGGTAGTGGTAGTGGTAGTGGTAGTGGTAGTGGTAGTGGTAGTGGTAGTGGTAGTGGTAGTGGTAGTGGTAGTGGTAGTGGTAGTGGTATAGTGGTAGTGGTAGTGGCCAGTGGTGGTGTAAGCTAGAGTAAGTGGTAGGGCCGCGCAGTGCTACCGTCCGGGTTGGTAGTGGTAGCAGTAGTAGTGGTAGTAGTGTAAGTGGTTGGATAGGGGTGGTAGTATACGTATAGTTATATAAAATGCACGTATTACTCAATAACTACTCTTTCGTAAAATTATAATTCACAGGTATTTTTCTAATGAAAGGAGAGGCTTAATGAACGGTACTCGTATTCATACTGGAACGTTTAGTATTGAAGGTGTTGTGTGTGCCATGACTGGAGTCACTCAATACACGTTAGTATCGCAGAAATGCCAATCTGAATACGTTTTAGTCATTACTGTATGTAGTTGTATATATAATAGAAATGAATTGTAAATATGTCAGTCGGTCCGTCGGTCGGTCGGTGGGACTCCCATGTCAAAGGGGCGGGGACCAATCTGAGCATTAGTTTACCCCTAAAAAGATACCATTCTAAAACACACCAGACACCAACACAGTATGACAGCGTTTTCGATTTCTTCGCGTGCAACCCTAAATGATACATTGATGACTAAAATATTGGTGTTCCGTCGTGAAAAACCCTAAGTAATACCAAAATATGTAATTTATACTCCTAAAAGAGAAAACGATCATAGCCGCCCCTTTCATATCGGGTCGGTTGGACAGTTAGTAGTTAGATTGGTTTGTCTGTTTGTCAGTGTCTGTCTGTATTTTTCCATTAATGTATATATCACATACAGACAAAGTGCAAGATTCTATTGCCCTATCTCTTCATGTCCTGGATCATCACGTTGCTGTTATATTCGAGTTCATCTTGCTGGAAGAAACGAAGCTTTGACAACTGGGTAAGAACTATTCAACTTCTTTAGTACTCTCCATTGGACGGATGAATCAAATTTAAGCCATAAAGGGATCAATTGCAATGAAATGTAATGTTACTATCACATGCAGTGTGTGTCCTAGAGTCGTTTTCATATAAGTGGGAAGTAGTTACGGTACGGTTCGTGCCGTGTGGTGGCCGTGCTGTCCAACTCATTCTGATTGGTTGAGCAATGAATGATTTTGCGCGCTGTGATTGGTTGAATAGATGTCTTCGCTTCCGTACCGTGACCGTGACTGCGCACTCATACGAAAACGACTCTAATACACGACTGCGCTGAATCCTTATATATTTTTGCAATTTTGAGTGAATATTGCAGAGCTGAGTATACTGCATGTTGAATACGCTTCTAGCTCTACATGTCATGTTGTACTCATACTCAGTGACCGGCGTGGATCTGCATCTTGGTGCTTTATGATATTAGTAGATCTGTTGTTGATCTGAAATTGTTTATTGAATAAAAATAAATAAATAATAATAATAAAGTAGATTTGTCTATTATGGCTAATTTATTTGTTGTAACTCAGTGCCAACTTCTACTGTACCTCAATTTATTGTACTTAACTTTATTCTACTTCTCTTTTAGGAAAACCTTTAGTTGTAAATACTGTAGAAGCACATTGCAGGAGGATGCTACTTGTCGTATTCTCTCAGGTATTACCTGAATAGAAAATTTGGTTTAGCTGTGAAAAAAATATTAATTTAGGCAAGGTTAACGTTAGATATTCAAATTGTTGCTCGTCAGCTGAAATCTTGTTTTTGCCTATATTAGCTCACTGAGAGGTGAAAAGAAGGGGAGGGGAGTTTGTTGGCATGCTTGCATGCATGATATTACCAGCTTTGCCATTTGGATTGCTAACTTGCTATACTCAGTTGCTCGTGGTTTGCCCCACCCTTACCTGGCAACTAAGCGGACAACAGGTGCGGATCCAGGAATTTTTGAGAGGGGTTCCAAACGTATAACCTGTGGCAAAACTAGATTCTAGGATAAAACAATCAATTGAACCTCAGGTGACAGGGGGTAGTGTAACTTTTTACTGAAAAACAGGTGTCAGCTCGTCTGATTGGTGTCTGGTTGTGGGTTGGTCACTTCTTCCTCGAGGGCGTTGCCTGGGATACTATATCCAGGATCAGCTAGCATAGTAGGAACACCAACCTTCTATTCTATGCTGACCAGTTTGACTCTAACAGTATGTGTTACATTACAGAGAAGAGTGTCGTTCACGTAATAAGTCTACAAAGCCTGACTGCTAACACATGGATAAACAACCAACAGACTCGACACCAGGCCGTACCCATCTATCTTAGAGGCATGTATATAGCTCTATAAATGCTTTGATGCTATTTTCTCTTGTATGAGGCTATTGATCTTAGTACAATGACATTTCCTTTGCTGTTTTAATAGATGAATTGACTAAAGAGGTCCAGTTAGGCGGTCTGTACCGATTCGCATTGTGTCATTTCCTGGAAACTGCTGATGGTGATTCAACCAATGAAATATCATCAACTACGCCAGTATTTGAGGTATGCCATGCCAGTGGCTAAGTTTAGTATTCATTATTTATTCATTATTGTTATTATTATTGATTTTTATGATTATTATTTGTATTATTTTATATCTGTACCGATGGGCAACCTTTACAGATTAAAGATTTAGATTTAGATTTAGTAATATTTGACGTCATTTCGGTCTGTGCATAAATGGAGATGATATATACACCTATTCCAAATATCGTTGTCCGGGCCGAAAGCAACAAGCTGACGACCGCAAAGGACTTTGGGACTTTCTCCTTATTCATTTATTCATCCGTAGACATTTTGACAACATGCATTTTCAAATGGCCGAATAGTTCCAAATGATTGCTATTCAACGCTCGTAGGGATAACTTCTCAAGTACCACAGATAAATTAATTAATTAAGAGATTCCCAAAGTCCTTTGCGGTCGTCAGCTTCTTGCTTGTTGCTTTCTGCCCGGGCAACGATATTTGGAATAGGTGTATATCAAAAACGAACTGAATTTAACTCCCTACTAAAGTACTAAGTATTATTATTTTTCTATAAATGCACAGGCAAACAGTATAGAAAAGGTAAGCTCAACTTCTGTTACAGAGATTCTGTTTTGTAGAATTCGAAGGTTTTTACTAGTGGTGATATGATATGGGTGCATGAAGTCTCTGGTTAGATCTACGGGGTGTGGTTATCCGGCATCTGTGTCTTTTTATTTTATCAGTATCCTTTCTTCTAGATCAAGAGTTCATTTACCATAGAGAAAGGCATTTCCAGTCTTCCAAAGTGCATTCGGATCCTGTTGGAAGGTAAATACTTTATTTTGTCTTCTGTTAATTAAACATGGCAGGTTTTCTGTTATGCCGCTTTCTGTAAACAATAATTCCTCGTTATTGTCCTTGGAAACCCAAGGTATCTAAGGGTCAGATCGAGAAGAGGAAGGGGAGTGGGAGGAAGGATGATTACGAGGATACCTCGTTATTAATTAGCTCACTGTCCAATCTTCTTATTTTTTTCAGACAGAAAAGATTCCCCTTGGAGCTTTGCTGCAAGTTTGGCTTATTGCTATGGAGGTGAGTATCCGAAATCTAATAACACAAAGTTAAAAATACAACATTAGTTTTAGCGGATGAAAAGCCGTCTGACTAAATATATTTTTGTAGATATTTTTAATTATATATAAAAAGTACTAATTGTCCCAACTGCATCCCAAACGGTCTCAAGTTAGCCTGAAATACGTCGGGCACAAGAGGACATCTTCTCGCGTTTCAGTTATTAGATAAAAATTAAGAGGAGAGAAGCCAGACTCCTCCTGCGATTAATGAATAACCGAGACACAAGAAGAGGTATGCTTGAAAGAGGTGTACGGTCGAATCTCGTGTAAGCGACCACCTTTGTTGCCAAACAAGGTGATCGCTTTCGAACATTTTTCGCATAGGTCTAATAATTATAGTGTTTGATCGAGAAATACAGGAACTTGCAAAGTGGTCGCTTTTAAAAGAGGTGGTCGCTTATGGGAGGTGGGTGCCCACGATAGGTGGTCGTTGATAGGAGGTGGATGCCTACAAGAGGTCGTTGTTTATAGGAGGTGGATGCCTACGATAGGTGGTCGCTTAGAGAGGTTTGACTCAACAAGATAGACTGTATGACCATATTCATTATTACCGCAGCGTCAATAGTCCATCCAAGTTCATTCCTCTATCTCAGAATGAGTCTCTTACTAAGCTTAGTCTTAGTCGGAACAAGCAACGATGCCATTGTCAATAAACTAGATATACTGGCGTTGGGTCAGGATTCGCTAACAATTCAAAGACTGCTGATGTACGGTGCTTCGTTTGCTCCAAGACTGATTGTATATTCTACAGTCTCTGATCTTTTTGCGACCGTTTCACGCGACCCATCGGGCACTGGGACATACATAGTTAATGGTAAGTCTATTTGTATTTTTTTTAATTTACCGAAATAGTGTAATTAGAGTCGTTTTCGTATAAGTGGGAAACCTACGTTACCGTGACACTCAAATGGCTTTCTTTCTAAACCAATCAAAAAGCGTGCAGATGCATCTCATCCAATCAAACTCCAGTTTCAATACGGCATGGCACGGTACTGTAACCTTCCCACTCATGCGAAAACGCCTCTAACAGTATTGTTGTTAGTAACTTAAGTGCCTTTTAACACGATATCAACGGTTTCTACTGACATTTGGTGGTATTGCTGCGCCGATTCTAGGCAGACTCGTTCCCAGTCCTTACTTACTGCGCGCAATGAGTTTGGGAAATATAAGTCTCAGTGCTCGCAAAGGAGTCTGGGAAGGCGAAGAAACGGAAGCTACTGGGAACGAGTCTGGATTGTGTCACTTCGATTGCATGCACATTATTCAAACATAAAGCAACATATAAAATAAAGTTGTATGAAGATGGCAAAACCGTCTTATATTCTACACCACCTACCCTACATCAACTCCATAGGGTCTTTTCGTATGAGTGGGAAGTACTGTTACGGACAGTGTCCAAGCATTCTGATTGGTTGAGCAATGATATTGCGCGCTGTGATTGGTTGAATTCGATTCCGTACCGTGACCGCCGGTAACTCCGTGCTGTAGTTTTCCCACTCATACGAAAACGACTCTATACTGATCTGGAGGTCATGAATCTTTTACGAATTACAGCAGGGAGCTTGCTACTTGCAAACGATGGAATATGTCTGTTACCGAACATGATTACTGTGAAGAAAGAATACAAAGAAAGGCTGAGAAGAGGTATCCGGTTCAAACATCTTCATTTTGTTATCGTTTCCAATAGTACCAGTCCGGCTTAGCAACTGAAGGCATACGTCTTAAAAAGAGAGCCAGAGGGATCAGTGATGATCGCGCTGTATACGAGTATATACGTTTTTGACTATATCATTGATGTCATTTTCTTGGCTCTTCAAGTTATGGAAACCAGAATGGAGGCGGTAGAAATCCCTAAAAAGTACACAGAATATGCTCAACACTTGACGGTACCTATGAAATCCTCAGTGTGGGCGTGTTACGAGGCACATGATTTTGCACCAAAAGTGAATGCTACAGAGTCTTGGGACGCAATAACACAAGTGGATTTTACACAGGTGATTCTAAAATTATACCACAGCTGAAGTAAGCAACCACCCATGTTGTCCGACTAAGTGGTTGAAGGCTCGTAACCAGACCAAATTTTTACCGAGGCAGAAGTACAATTGTTGGTCGCGTGAATTTGTTTTACCCTGCCAATTGTCTCGGTTGCCTTTATATACTGGCTACGGGCTTGATAATGGCGGCTTCAGACTAGCATCGGAATCGAATTGGAAGCGACTGAAAAGGAGCGCTGATTAGTCCGGAAGCACGGCGGAATCGGAAGAATTCGGAAAGTTTTAATTTTCTTCCGACGATTATGATCTAGCAAGAACCAAGAAAAAAGTAACGTAAGCGTAATCGGATTTTTAAATTAGCAAATAAATAAAAAAATTCAGTGTAATGGCGGTTTCTCCATTGGAAATGAAAGCGAGGCTATATGGCGTTTCTGCTTCGGTCGTGTCAGTAGTTCTCACTAAAAGTATGAAGGGGCCCCGATACTAAGAGAAGATAATTACCGTGCTTGATAAGATAATGATTAACAATTCCAGAAAATGGTTGTTTGATTGTATATTTTAAAACCTCATCGCGTATTTAATGACAGCTTTTCTCTTTCTACTAGAATTTAGGAGCAACAACACAAGCACTTATGAAGTGAGTAGGGCGGGGCATCTCTCTAGGGCACCTTTGCTTGCTCCCTAGAATCTGTTAAAATACTGATTTATCTGCGAATTTTTGCTGTTTTCTAGTCGATTTGATTTAGTTGTTAGCGTGAATGACTGTAACAACAGTAAGAATGTCAGTCACACAAGTGAGTTGGCCTTGATGCGAGCCATGGATGACTATGACGAGAAACAACATATATTTATACCAGAGGAAGAGATCAACGAGGTAACGCAACCAATGTTTAAGGCCCGGACACACGGTGGAACGTTTCTTGTAACGTTGCGCGCAACAGTTGCAGAAGTAGGATCGAGTTCTATTTATCCACATGCATCTATCTATCTGTCTGTGTCTGTCTGTCTATCTATGTGTCTGTCTGTGTGTGTCTATCTGACTGTGTCTGTATGTGTCTGTCTATCTATCTATCTGTATCTGTCTGTGTCTGTCTATCTGACTGTATCTGTCTGTCTGTGTTTGTCTGTCTATCTATCTCTATGTGTCTGTCTGTCTATCTATATCTGTGTCTGTCTATCTGACTGTCTGTCTGTCTATCTATCATGTCTGAGATAAACGAACACTAAAGCCTGGTTTTCTCTAGACAAGCATAAGCGCAAGTACAGTAGCTGTTATTTCACTGTGAAAATTGTCCCGATGCTAAGCATAAGCACAAGAATCGAACTTTTTTCTATTCCTTGTGCTTGCGCAATTGCTTGCGTTGGCCCGTTTTCGCGTGACACAAGTTTCGTATCGCGTGAAAATCAGGCTTAAACGACTGCATAGCGCGGCCTAACAACAACGGTGCACACACACGATGCAACTTAATAACAAGGTTTTTCTTGGGGTGTCACACGATGCAACGTTGCACGCAACAGTTGCAAAAATAGATAGATACAATGTCATTGCGGTCTCCTCTATTGGTTATTGCGCATAATTTTGCATGCACCGTCTATCCACGTATCTGAATCTTTTCGAGCATTTAACGTTTTTGCATGTTATTGTTGCAGTTTCTTCAGTTCGTTTTGCAAAGGCCCGTTTCCTTTGGGGAGTCGCCACAGAAACTTATCCAAAGCTTTTATCTAGCTGGTAGACGAGCAAGGAGCTTGCAAGGAGATTTTCCATTGTCCTCATTGCAAACAATGTAAGACATTTGCACTGAATCGAATTTCGATAATAATAATAATATAATATAAATAATATATACACTCAATTGCAGAAACATTGTAGTATACATTTATACAAATATACAAATATCTAATGAGATGCAAAATGTTAATCATGTTAAAATACAACTGTTTAAGCTCAAAATAGTATTGAAAACTATTGTGTTGTCCTTGTTGGATGCGATACTAATCTAAAATTGATGATTCTGATATATTAGAAGAAAATAAGCGATGTTTTGCACTTTGTATCTCATTAGATATCTTGTATCTCATTAGATATTTGTATAAATGTATACTACAACCTTTCTGCAATTGAGTGTATATGATATTAATAATATAATATAATAATAATAATATAATTTAAATTTTGTAAATAAGGATGTATCTTATCTATCAGTTATCTTTTTATATGTAATTTATTGGGGAAAATGAAATTTAATAATGATAATGATAATAATATGAGCATCACCTCTTTCTAAGCGACTATTTTTGAAATTATTGTGACCACATGCTGAAGGTGAAGCAGTCATCCCACAAAATTAATAGTAACCTTAACAATACCTACATACTGTATATATAATACCTCAATAATAACCTTAGTAATACCTTTATAGATTATGCATTTTGATGTTTTCTTTCCTTACCCCTCGTCAATTATACTATTTGGGATACTACATATACATTATGTTAATGTTTTGTCGCAAAGCGCGTGTATGCGCCAAATACACTACATGTATCGAGATTAAATCAATTTTTCTGTCACTACTGATAGAACGTCCTTGACAGCAGCCCATGCTAAATTGAGTCTGCGTGAGCAGGTACGTCTAAAGAGAAGCCGGTATGGTCCGGTATAGATATAGTCGTTCTCGTTTGAGTTATTAAATTATTATTATTATAATTATTAGTTATCACTGTACGGAATCGAAGACATCTATTCAACCAATCACAGCGCGCAAAATCATTGCTCAATCAATCAGAATGCTCGGACACGGCACGGTCACCACACACTCATACGAAAACGACTCCAACGTACCCCTAGAAACATAACATATCCGTTTTCAGTAATAATGGAAAATTGAAGCATATCCTGTTCAAGAGACCAAAACAGAGTAATTTATCGACCCTGGTACAGACTAAAGCAACCAAAAACAACAACCTTTCCAACACCCTATCCAAAGCCAGGAGAAATTGAGAATTATTATTTATTATTAAACAAGTGGTCGTTATAAATATTATTATTACAATTAATTTATCATATACGTCAGAAATTAACACTTACTAATGATAATAAATTAATACTTTGTATACATTTAAGGTAATTGACGAAGATGTAGTTGTTGCAGTGCAGATGTTTGACAACTCCCTTCGAATATCACACGGTAAGATTCACACTTTGATGCAAGATCATTCCTCCGACACTAAAATTGATCTAATAATGGATGTAATATGTATTACTGTTCATTAATTTTTAAGGGTACTCCCTATTTGGTTTACAACAGGACTATTTAGACTCTGAGTCTATACTCTCAGTTAAGGTATGGGTCATTATCATCGTTGTCATCATCATCATTGGCAGAACATGTATCAGTACCATCAACACCATTGTTATCGTCAATTCCATTATCACATTACTCATTTACGATATATTAGTAGTCCCCATTCAGTGGTTCTTTAGCTGCTATTTTAGCATGACACTCAAATAAAGGTGTTAGAGTGATTCCAATAAACCTGGGCACTACTAATTAGCTGTCAGTGTATATTAGATGCAAAGTAACAAAAGATAACAAGAGTGAGTGTCTAATAGTGTGTATTGGTGTAGTTAGTAATGCCCAGGTTTATTGGAATCACTCTATTAGTATCACCATCATTAGAGTGATTGCAATAAACCTGTGAAATAAAAATTAGATGCTAGTGTGTAACAGTTTAATAAACACAAAAGAAAACAATGGAAATACGGTCTACTAGTGTATATTAGTCTACTAACTGTTTCACAGGTTTATTGCAATCAATTTATACCATCATTAATATTTAATAGTACAGTGTATAATACAAGTATAAAGTAGCAATATTTATTAATGGCTGTACAAAGGCATAACCATAGAGTCGTTTTCGTACGAGTGGGAAACCTACAGCATGGAATTACGATTCAACCAATCACAGCGTGCAAAATCATTGCTCAACCGATCAGAATGCCTTGGACAGGGCATGGTCGCCGCACAGCAAGAACCGCGTACCATAACTACCACTTCCCACTCATACAAGGAAAACGGCTCTAACCATATCAACTTCATCATATACAAGTAACTGTACAATCTTTTTTGTTAGCATGACTTAAAGATGAGAGAGTTTCAGAAAATGCTCTACAGCTTCTGTTCAAATCACAAGTTCTATGGCTCATTTAATATTGATAGCACCCATGGCCATGAAGACTAAGAAATGTTGACCAATAAGAACAGTTGCTCAATGATAGCTACATCTAGCATGCAGCACATACAAGAATAAATGAACTCATTTCTTCCTTATATCTATTTTAAAAGGTCATTGTAAATAGTATTACAAGTACATGTGTACAATAAATGTAATTTTTAATACATCAAATAGAGATCAACATAGACTCTTTCCTGTTGGTCTATTGGCCAGGAGGGACTGGAACGAGTATAGCGAGGTAAGTGGCCAGTCCCCCTCGGCCTCGATAAAGCAAAGGGATCCCAGAAGGGGTTGGTGCAAAGGAGGCTGCGATCAACAAATGTTTGCATCATATACAAAAGTATTTTTAAGACCCTAAAATGGTTGAGAAAAAACAATGTAGGAAGAAAAATTGGATGAAAGAACAGATACAAATTAAAAAAGGAGAAGATAATCTTGCATAAGCTAGATCTACATTTCGAATGTTAGTTATGGGATGGGATAGAGTAATGGGATAGAGTTATGGGACAGAGTTATGGGATATAATTATGGGATAGAATTATGGGATAGAGTTATGGGATAGAATTATGGGATAGAGTTATGGGATAGAATTATGGGATAGAGTTATGGGATAGAGTTATGGGGTAGAATTATGGGATAGAGTGATGGGATAGAGTGATGGGATAGAGTTATGGGGTAGAATTATGGGATAGAGTTATGGGATAGAATTATAGGATAGAGTTATGGGATAGAGTTATGGGGTAGAATTATGGGATAGAGTTATGGGATAGAGTTATGGGATAGAATTATGGGATAGAATTATGGGATAGAGTTATGGGATAGAGTTATGGGATAGAGTTATGGGATAGAGTTATGGGATAGAGTAATGGGATATAATTATGGATAGAGTTCCCAGAAGAAAACTCATAAAACCAAAGGAAAGACCCAACAAACTCAAGGAAGAGCAGGGAAGTATCAGAGTGATTACATTACTCCTATCCTGCACACTTGCAGCACTGCAATTCTTTCAAAAAGCTGTGGTTCATAAATGAGAAAATACTTATTTTTATACAGCGTTCAGCTAATGTATGTAATTTATTCAATGAATAATGTAGCTTGCGTAGCTTAGCTTTCTGAAGGAAAGGAAAGGGGGAGGGAGAAAGGGGACTGGGGCAAGGAAGGAAAGGAGGGGGAAGGGACGCAGGCTATGAACAATGAGGTTATTATCAATTTTAAAACCCTCATGTCCAATCAAGTCGATATTTACATCAATTAAGAAGGCTTCGTGTCCCTTAATTGTTTTTCAAATACTTTTCCATGGTGGGTAAATCCTCGCTTTCCTTTGTTAAATGAATTGGGGCCAGCAGATGTTGGAGTCTCTCTGAAACAGGAAATGATCACACTGTCAGTGGAACCTCATTATTACAGACATTGTAAGGATCAAAGATATGGTTGGTAATAACAAGGTGTCATTATTAAATGTATATTGAATCCAATCAAGTCTGATAGTAAGTTTATTAGATAACATGTGGCCGGATTTATGTACATGTATGTATGTACTTGGAACAATGGTTTCAACATGAAAGTTACCTTCCAATATTACGCATTCTCATCCTGGCCTCTGGTGGTATCTCTTCTTCATCATCACTCTGATTCAAGAAGCAGAACCATTTTTGGTAAAAATTATTTTACTCAACATTCCATGTAGTCATAAGGTAAAACAAATTTAGCAATTTCTTTTCTACTTTTTAAATTTTGATTATCTAAACCACGTTCACAGAGATTTCAATCTGGTAAAGACATGAATATAGTATGTTGAGTAAGGGAATAATAATAATAATAAATAAATATTTACATTGTATATTGTGTAAAGACACATGGTGCAACTTTGCATGCAATTTTGCCAGCAATCACACGATTTCAGAGTGTCCACTATGTTGCACACAAGATCACATTGTACTTCAATAAGTTTGGTCACAACACTGTGGTGGGCACATGCTGCAATCATATTGCCAGTAATATGTGGGGTTAAATGTTGCATTGTATAGTCATTTTTGTATGATTGGGAAACCTATGGTACCATGACACTCAAATGGCATCCTTTCTGAACCAATCAAAAAGGGTGCAGATGCATCTCATCCAATCAAACTCTTTCAATACGGCAAGGCGTGGTGCAACAACTTTCCCACTCATGAATACGAAAACGACTCTATTGTCAGCACTATTGTGGGTTAAATGTTGCATTGTGTGTCTGTACTTAAAAGGTGACAATAATACCTCGTCATCACCAAATGCAGCAGCTACACTTCCCGCTTTCTTTTGTACAATGGGTTCTTGCTTTTTCTTCTTTGCATCAGGTGCCTTGGGGGAAATGGATATTCAACTTTATTATTGTCTCAAAACTACATGTAATATAGCCAACAATATCAAATTATATTCATGGCTCAAAATCTCAATAAGTTTTATATTAGAGAGCTTAAGCAGCAGACGTTTTTGTCAACACGGATGTTCCAAACGACTGTTGATGTCCGTGACGGCAATCTACGGCATGAAAACAGGTGAAGTGTCATCACAGATTGCCATCATGGACTTCAACGTTTGTTTTGATATATTATTTGTCAGTACTCACGCCATCCGTGTTGACAAAAACGTCTTTGATTTCAAACTCATGCATAATATTGTACATTTTGAGTTGTATGTTGTAGTTCTGATACAAACTCTTTGTCCAATGCATGGTGTATTATGTCATGTTTTACTATCATTTGAATGATGATACAAGTACTCAGTTTTCACTGAGTAAATTGCAGTTCAATTAAAATTTATGAAAAGGAGGATGATTTTGTATCAGATTTATGCTCATCACATCCTCAGGAGTTATTAATAATAATAATAATATATCATTAATATATATATATATTGTCAAGTCAAATATGCTATATTATTATTACTGTGCTAGTCAAGTCAATCCGCACATTCTGTTTTGGCTGTCAAAACTGTGAAAACTATAACAGATCAATGGCGTAACTGGCGTCAGTAGCACGTGCACTTCACTCACTAAAATGTTATTCAAAAACACAACAGAATCTTCAACTTTCTTGCCATTTTTTCACCATTCTTGTTCATTTTTTATCAAAAATCCATAGTTTCTATATAATAAAGCAGATACAATGTAGAACAGCTTTTTCTGTGCTCCGTTCAGTAATACAGCACTCAGGAAGTGCCGAGAGCACTCAAGTGTGGAGAGCACTCGCCACGGCTCGTGCTCTCCCTACACTTCTTTTGTGCTCTCGTCACTTCCTTCGTGCTGTATTACTGAACGGAGCATGGAAATAGCTGTTCTATTTGTTAAATATATCATATATCATTAATAATATTAATGAGTTGGATACAATGAGTTTGTTGGTTAGTTACACATATAAGTTATGTATTAGTTTCTATGAAAACCAATCTAATGAAATAAAATATCAGTTACATTAACTTAATAAGCTAAATGTATTTAAACAAATACACATGTAACTTACTTACAAGTTTTATAGTAATCCCTGTGCTGCTCTTTATCCCCAGAACTGGTTTGACATTCAAGGGATCCGACCGTCTTTTCCCTGTCCAGCTAAAGCTTGTCTGTTTAGTTGGGCTACTCTGTTTTTCATCCAGCTGGGTCGCTGTCTCGTCTTGTACGTCTTGTAGCTTCCTTGAAGCAAGTCCTTTATGAACAGACAAAGTACTGTATTTGGTGAGATTTTAGCTTCTTTCAAAATAAACATTTTGCTAAAATTTGCTTATTTAACAAAGTTGCTTCAAGACCTTTGTCTTTGAGAGGCTTTTCTTCTTCTTTTTCGAGTGATTTTCTTGAGATACTTTTCTGCATACTGTCCGCCATTTTGAATAAATATTATGGTATGCTACCACAGGGATCCCAATATACTAATTCGTGCGGACACTCGTCACGGATCCTTGTTCTTTCTACACGGATTCAAAAATAGCCTTACAAACTATACGAATAACCATGTCAAAGAGAAAATTCATCATCGATTGTGATGCTGGAGTTGACGATGCCTTTGCGCTGATTTTCGCTCTCAGTCGAGATGACATCGACATCGTTGCTGTCACGTGTGTTGGTGGAAATACAGGCCTGGATCAAGTATGTATCAACGTTATGAAAGTATTGGAGGTGTGCAAAAGGACTGATGTACCGGTATATAAAGGTGCAGGAAAACCTTTAATCAGTAAGTATGGAACCCTGATTGTATTGTTGGGTTGTACCGGCGGCCATGTTGGTGCATAGGAACAATCGAGCTTCGGCTTATTATAAGCCTCACCACAGGCAGCCCAACCATTCCTTTTGAGGCTACTAAATAATGAAATGAAATGATATTTGCGTCTTTTTTTGATGGGTTTCCTGTGGTAGAGCGTGCGCGCAATACGTATTATGTTGGGTTCCCTGTGCATAGAAATGTATGATGTTGGGATCCCTGTGCATAGAAATTCATGATGTTGGGATCCCTGTGCGCATCCCGCAGTACATGTGTGTAAACTCGGTCATGTGACAAATACGTTTTTGCTCCTAATCATTGTAAAAATGATGTGAATCATGTTTTGTTTCATCAACTTCTCTGCCATTTTTCAAAACTTCAGCGACTTCACCCTGGGTACCCCCCACGGGCCTGTAGCGCACGGCCACTTCGGCTCTTCGGCTCACAGAAAAGTGCACCAGAAAAGTAATCAGTTTCATACCTTGTCTCTGTACTGCGGGACGCGCGGGATGCGCACAGGGATCCCAACATCATGAATTTCTATGCACAGGGATCCCAACATCATACATTTCTATGCACAGGGAACCCAACATAATACGTATTGTGCGCGCGCTCTACCACAGGAAGCCCATCAAAAAAAGATGCAAATATCATTTCATTTCATTATTTAGTAGCCTCAAAAGGAATGGTTGGGCTGCCTGTGACTCCCCTCCCGGATTCGCTTTTTGTGATGCCATTCCTTACCATTCCCTTAGGGACGATTGCAAACCAAGAACCAACACACTGTCCACACTGTAGATGTGATACAAATACCGTGTACACTACTTTCCTTGGGGGAGAGTTGAAGAGGGGGGGGGGGGGGGGGGGGGGGGGGGGGGGGGGGGGGCAGGGGGGGGGGGGGGGGGTAATGACTGGCATCGATGTCTCATTGACGATTACTGCAGAATATGATCAATGATTTTGAAAGGGTCAGCGTTTGTGCAAATAGAAATATAGCAGTAGCCACATGTACCCCTAAGGGTACCTATTTTTAAGCCTTGTCCACACTGTACATGTGATACAAATCACGTGTACACTACTTTCCTTGGGGGAGAGTTGAAGAGGGTTTTGAAGAGGGGGGGGGGGGGGTGTTCAAGGTTGGTGGTTGAGGATTACTATAACCTGAGTATCCGGCCTTCAAAAAGGAAAGGGGAGGGGGAGAGGCCCGGGGAGTAGAGAGGAGGAAGGCCTGACAAGGGCATTGATCTGCCCGTGTCAGCCATCCAGAATCTGGACGTTTGGCATAATTGGATAAAACACAAAGGCTTGAAACATCCCCAGGGAAACTACTACAGAGTTGTGGTGGTGGTATTATGGGTATATGTACATGTATTTCCCATTGTGTATGGCTGAATGTTAGGTTTTTTAATGTTATTGTTATTCTTGTTTATATTAAGATTTCCATGAAGATGTAGGTGCATCACACTTCCATGGAAAAGATGGCTTAGGTGATGCAACTGGTATTCCTGACCCAAATATGAGTCGCCTTCAACCAGAGCATGCAGTTGATGCACTTATAAGACTGACAACAGATAACCCTGGAGAAATAACTTTGGTAGCTTTAGCACCACTGACTAACATTGCTCTTGCTTGCCGGTTGGATCCCCTTTTTGTGAAGAAACTAAAGAATGTGGTGATCATGGGAGGCAACTTCGAAGCCAAAGGAAACGACACAAGAGTGTGTGCTGAGTTCAACTTTCACAGTGATGTTGAATCAGCCTTTGTGTGCCTAAATGAGCTCAAGTCTCCTGTTTCCATAGTAACCTGGGAAACTTGCTTAAATCATGGCTTTTCATGGGAGTTTTATGATGAAATTGGAAGTCTAAGCTCTGACAAGGCTAGATTTTTGAAGAAAATTTCAAAACACTCATCTGAATTTTATAGGAGCCAAAAAAGTGGATATGGCACACTTTACACCTGTTGTGATCTCCTAGCAATGGCTGTTGCTGTGGTTCCTGACATTGTGGAGAAGGAGCTCCATATCCATGCTACCGTTGAGCTGAGTGGCCACCATACCAGAGGTCAGATGGTGGTAGATTGGAGAGGATGCCTGAAGAAGGAGCCCAATGTGATGTTGGTACAAGATGTCAATAAGGACAAATATAGCATGCTTGCCTTTAATTCTCTTAAGTAGCTTATTCTGTCATTGCATCTCTTCTGTCATTCTCCCACGAAAGTTGATAATGAAAAGATATCTTGTTCACCCCACAAGAAAGAACCCAAGCTGTAATTGTCAAGGGAATCAATACAGGGAAATTTCAATATATCATGAAGTCTGTGTTCTCAAAAGGGGTCTTGTTGACTAAGACAGACCCATTTTGTAATAACAGTTCTCACATATATAATATAACATACAGTATATAATCATTTATTTTTAGCTTATTCTGTCATTGCATCTCTTCTGTCATTCTCCCACGAAAGTTGATAATGAAGATCTCTTGTTCACCCCACAAGAAAGAGCCCAATCTGTTGTTGTTGTTCAACATGCCAAAATGATATACTTGGTGCATTAGAGTATTACCGGTAGCAGATCATGCAAATTGATGCAGACAAAACCGTGAACTCTTATTAACATTATCGGTTTGACAATAATAGTCTTTTAATAGTAATTTACCAGAAAACCTTCGCCAAATTGAGTCCCTTCTTTCAAAAACAAGATTAGAGGAACCACTCTCATTACTGCGGACACGAGTTGAATAAAATTATTTCCTTTCTATTACTGTAAAGTATAATTTAGTAAGCTTTGATATATATTTTTTATTGAAATATTGTATATTTAGTATAGTACATTATGCCACACAGCCTCTATGAGGGAAAAGGACGGACTGTTCACGGTCTACCAAGTCAGTTAGAACCTTAGCTCGACCTTGGTGATGCATTTATTGCATTAGGAATAGTTATATAGCTAGGAATATATAATCAGTAATTATAATTACTTGTAAACCGTTAATTAGCGGAATTAGCGCTATATAAATGTTACTTATTATTATTATTATTACTGTATTATACTGCTAGGTAATTTACAATTTTTGCACCTTATTCGGTATAACTTTCATGGGATAACGATTTCTAGCTATGATAAATCTTTGGATCAGTTATAACTAATTATAAATGTCTACCTTGTTAACAAACAAAAACCCAATTACACAAAGAATAATCGAGAATAACGTCTGGGTGTATGGGCCGTTTTTGGATAAATTACCGGCAATCATCTCTTGAACCTTTGGGTCTAGATAGGGTTCGAGTCCCAGCCGAGACACGTTTTTTCCCCATTTTTACTCTTTTTGTTTTGTTATTGTTTTGTTATTGTTTGTTTATTTTCTTTTTTGGAATTGTTTACATATTTCTCCTTTTTTGGTAAAAAAAATTGTAAAAAAGTATATTGATAAGCTTTCACCTCTTCTCCTTCCCTGAGCCCTAGGTCCAGTTGCTATCTTTTGAGTAATAACAACAGACACAAGAATTCAGTTAGAGGTTATTTACCCGTCGGGAAGTCCAGATAGGGAAAAATTGTGCTCGAGGTCTTGAGCATGTCCGTTTTCAAGGCCGAGGATACAGTTTTTCCCTATCCGGACCGACCAAGGCCTCTTTTTTTCCCTGTGTGTTATTTTTCGCCATCTGTCAGCCATGACTACTCAAAACGAAAAAAACAAAGCACAAAACAAATTTTGTTTCTTCTTCTTCAAATTGTGTTATTGAAGGGCAGTCCGGTATGCTAGGATACCGCGGACCGTGGTCAGATATAGAAAATACCGCCTGCTTCAACAACCAATCAGAGTTATAACATAGCATTGATAAAACGCGCGCTCTGATTGGCTAATTAGCGTGCGCGAGAGTGCATCCATAACTCAATGGACGCACGCTCACGTCATCAGCATAGCGCGCGCTCTGAAATCAGTCGGAAAATCAAATTGTTTTATTTAAATTTGCAGTGACTATGTTATAAAAGAAATGGTCAACGCTTCAGCTGTGCGTCCATCGAGTTATGGATGCACGCTGAGCGTTGACCATTCCTTCACGCGTGATTTCTTAGGTTACCGGACCGAAAAAAAAGAAATATATTACACTGATAGATCCACCTGTTCAAAGAGTGCATAGCGTAAATAGCATAATCAATTCTTTAGATAACATCATCAACCGTTATCTACTAGATATACCACTTATTATACATTTTAGTGTGAAGTACGGCTGGAGTTGTGCCGTATTTTGACGCCGGATGTAGGCAGCCGTACTGCAAAAAAAAAGAGGAGTTAATATGGATATTTATTATCCAACTATACATAGACAGGAATAATGGGCTCCTGACATAGACGAGTAAAAATATCGCGCGAGTAGGACTGGAGCGAGTAAAAATATCCAGCGATATTTTTACTCGTCTATTTCGCGCGCGCACTTTTATATAAATATCCTTCACGGGAGGAGTGTTTTTTTCGCATCACAAAAGGGTTGGATAATAAATAACTTATTTAACATTTTAGTGTGTAGTACGGCTGGACATTTTTACTCGATCGTCTTTGTATTTTGTCTCGCCCTACGGTAAGGTATATATATACTCGTTCCAGCCACGCGATATTTTGACTCCTCTGTACTTTTATAGTTGGGTAATAAAAGGATTTATCCTGAAGTTAGTGCTACTGCTACAACTAGAACAACCTGAATCCAACATTTTACAACTGATGAATATATTAAGGATATGAGTGAACGACGTTTCGTTGTCATCAATGACAACATCTAAACTCCCATGATTCTCAGGGATCGCACCTTTGTGATACGCCCAGGTAATTATACTTGGGCTTCCTGTGGAAGGCCCAAGTCTAAGATTACAGACGGTTATTCTTTTTGGTCGTGTTTCTACGCCAAATCTGCAAGTGGTCACCATAGCGCATGCGCATGCTAATCTTCTCTGTATCGTTCCAATTTTTGAGTATACAGAAGTTGGTCAGCAGCTTATCAACGAAATTCAAGATGGCAGACGTACGTAACGATAAATCAAATCACCAGCAGCATTCAAAAAGGATTTTGCCGTGCTCCCTTGCTCGAGCCAGTCGAGTCGTTCATTAATACTGCTTAGTAAATATGCAAATATCCTAGAGAATACTTTTTGGCCTTGCAATTCTGTCTGAAAGTGTATTTCTAACAGATGTCTGTGGCTTACGGTAACTTGGGAACTCGATCGTAATTTTATTGAGTTTGTGAAATCGTTTCTTGCAAGGTAATCGAAATGTGCTTCGCCATGCAGCTGTCAGCTAGGAGTGTGAGTGTTGAAGCTAATTACGTATGCATGCTCTACTGAGTCACGCAACGAGTGACTTAAATTCTGCAAGTAATACATGTAGGCTAAAACTACTTCTGTATGATGATACAAGCTATTAGGTTTCACATTTAAACTTTATTAACGATACTAACAAATGATTATATACTGTATGTTATATGACAGAATAAGCTACTTAAGAGAATTAAAGGCAAGCATGCTATATTTGTCCATATTGACATCTTGTATATCAACATCACATTGGGCTCCTTCAGGCATCCTCTCCAATCTACCACCATCTGACCTCTGGTATGGTGGCCACTCAGCTCAACGGTAGCATGGATATGGAGCTCCTTCTCCAGAATGTCAGGAACCACAGCAACAGCCATTGCTAGGAGATCACAACAGGTGTAAAGTGTGCCATGCCCGCTTCCCTGTTTTTGGCTCCTGTAAAATTCTGCTGTAACTTTTGTTATTTTTGCAAAACATCTGGATTTGTCGGAGATTTGGCTACCAAGTTTGTCATAAAATGACCAGGAAAAGTCATGCTTTAAGCAAGTTTCCCAGGTTACTATGGAAACAGGGCATTGGAGCTCCTTTAGGCACACAAAGGCTGATTAGTCAACATCACTATTGAAATTGTACTCAGAGCATAATCCTCTATCGTTTCCTTTGGCTTCATGGTTGCCTCCCATGATCACCACATTCTTTAGTTTCTTTACAAAAAGGGGATCCAACCGGCAAGCAAGAGCAATGTTGATCAGCGGTGCTAAAGCTACCAAAGTTATTTCTCCAGGGTTATCTGTTGTCAGTCTTATAAGTGCATCAACTGCATGCTCTGGTTGAAGGCGACTCATATTTGGGTCAGGAATACCAGTTGCATCACCTAAGCCATCTTTTCCATGGAAGTACGATGCATCTACATCTTCATGGAAATCTGATATTAAATTAAACATAATTCAGTTAGTTAGACACGCTCGAGAGTCCAGCGGTAATTTAAGTGCTCTTCGGCGGGTAAGTCCTTCTTATATGGTACGTTATGGTGGTCCATAGTCATTATGATATCCAATAATCAGTATTTTTTCGAATATTTTATGTTACAATACGATATAAATATGATAGAATGAGGCATAAATAATAAAATCTACAATAGTGAAGGACTGACCCTTCCGCGCGCGAAGAGCACCGCTGGACTCTCGCCGGCATGTTAGTTAGATAGAAATACCCGAAAAGTTCGAATCAGCGCTCAGTTTCATATAAACGCCCCCATTCGAATTAACATGGCTCCGCGAAATAATAATTTATACTAGGCTAACCATAGGTCAAAAATTGCGACCTCCGAATTCGAAAACCAAGACAAATTGACAATCCTCCATGTACGTAAAAATGTTTTGATTTCGCGATCGTTTCTTGTCCATTTCAGCCGTGGGAACGGTCCTTTCTGATTGGTTGATTTTTACAGAGATGTGATTGCCGCTGTCATGTTACATAGGAGGCTAGTTATTGCAAGCCCGTGTACTACTGAACAGTTTTAGAAATCTATTGACAGATAAATTTTCGCTCCGACGGCAATTATTATCACTGAAGAAAGACATTAGTATCAATCAATAAAAATCAACATACATGAACGATCTCTTATGAACACCTTTATCTTGAATTTAGAATAAAGTTTGGTACGGTTGGCGGCACGATATAAAACGAACGAGCTGTTAGGCAGATAATTCAGTGATCTGGGATGACTTGGTTTCCAAGAGATAGCATTTATACGGTACTAGGATTCGATCGACTACTTTATATGTTGCGGTCCACAGTGACAATCAGTGCAGCGACTTAGCACACAACAGAGCTGAAAGACTAACTATAATAACATTGCCTTCCCCTCGATATGTTGCTAACTAAAGCGATCGTCAACAATAAATGAAGATCTTTACATAATTCCATCGAAGAATCGGATATATTAAAAGTACGAGCAAAAAAGGCTTCGAATCCACTCTGAACACAAGATCGCGAGTCACAAATGCCCAAATGAACGACGGGAACGTACGATATATGACGTCAGGGCAAAAGTCACGTGAAAAAAATCTTTCTCCACCCACTGAAAAAAATCATCCACCCTGAAAAACCACAAAGAAATCGAGAATCGACTGGCATCTGAATACACAGGAAGCCCAACCAAGATTAGTGTGCTCCCAGTTCGCTCGCTGGGGCTCGCTCACTGGTCGCAAAAATAAGCGCTCTCCTTCAAATAAGCGTCGCCCCACCCCTCTCCCCAAGAAAATAAAATTACACTGGGCAAAAATGTACCTGTAGCAAAATTATCTAAAACAAAAAATTTGAGGTCACGTGACCAGGACTTTTGTCACCCCCGGGAAGAAAAGGTCACTGACCACTTCGGTTTGTTAGGGTTGGAGTTAACTCAAAACTAGGGTTAGAGTTATTCTTTTTTTGGCCCTTGGGTTAGTTCTTCAAAGCTTTACCTCTAAACAAACAAAAAGAAGGAAGCTAGGGTTAGATTTGACTGAAAGCTGGCTTAGGGACTACTATACTAGGGTTAGTCACGTGACAAGCATCATTATATTCTCCCCCCTGGATCAAACAAAGAAAGCGTTTTTCTCCAACTGGTGGTGAGCTATTTATCCAAAGGGCGGTTTTAGTCCAGTGACAAGCTATGCCTACATTTCACGGAAACAAGAAACACTTATCCCCCTGGATCACCATAGACCAAACTTGAGCTTGGGTTTAAAAAGTATTGTCAATCATTAAGAACTTCACAAGGCTCTCCGAGACAATGAGACTCCCCATTGCCAGAAGGCTTCCCGTTGATTAAGAGATAATTGCATTAGGGTTTTGCGCCTAGATTCATTATCGGATAATGCGGCCTTTTTGCGTTAGATTTTTTTTTTTTACTAAACGCTGACCAGCAAGCACACATTCTCTCCCCAACCACGTCCAACGGCAAGTGCGCGTAACAACTAACGGTAATTCAAACATTAACAACGGGTGACGTAAGTCTCAAGGGGAAGCCGCACGTACGGAATCCGTTCTGCGTCACATGACGTAGTCTGCGGGAAGCCTGCCATGTCAATGTGTGCCACATTGCCATTGTGTCAAGGTCGCGTCATGTGAGGGAGTTTAAGCTTTACAAAATCTACGAACACACCATTCCAACGGAATTTAAACTCGTTGTAAATAAGCTTAACCTGCACATCCCAGTGGGACGGCGTCGTGTCACAGGGAAGTAAGCTTTACATATCTTTTTCTGTTCGGGGTTTCCATTAGAGAAATTAGTCCATGAGCCTCGTAACTACTGTAAGGTTACTTCAAGCACGAATAAGGACGGAAGGTCCAGGAAAAGCCAAAGAAGAGAACTTAGGAACACTCCACTCCAATACAATTCAAGACCACTCACACCAACGCAACAAAATTTAGGAGGGGGTAACCCAAACAATGGCTAATCCAGACACACAGACCACCCTGTTCGGTTTCGTACATTAGGATTTTTAGTCCAAGGCCTATTACCACAACACCAAGGTTCATCACGCCACAGGGATAAGAAGGTATGAAACTCCGGAAGACGAGAAGTTAATTTAAACTTCCGGATTAACGATGAAGAGGACGGCGACTCTAATTGTGAAAACGACCCGTCCGGTTCGCAAAAAATAAGCGCTCTCTTTCAAATAAGCGCCCCGGTCCCCACCCCTCTCCCCAAGAAATAAAAATACACTGGGTAGCCAAATTATCTAAAACAAAAAAAAAAAGAGGTCACGTGACCAGGACTTTTGTCACCCCCGGGAAGAAGTTAGGGTTGGGGTTAACTCAAAACTAGGGTTAGGGTAACGATTCAGGCTTAGGGTTATTCTTTTTTGGCCCTTGGGTTAGTTCTGGAAGCTAGGGTTAGATTTGACTGAAGGCTGGCTTAGGGGCTATACTAGGGTTAGTCACGTGACAAGCATCACTCCCCCTGGATCACCATAGACCAAACTTGGGAGCTATTTATCAAAGTATTTGCGGTTTACTCAGAAGGCTCCCGAGAAGAGATAATGTGTTTGCGTTGATTAACGGTAATTCATTATCGGGTTTTGCGCTCGATTTCTTGAGAATCGTGATAAAATAAAGAGAACTTAATCCGGCTCTAACATCGGATGACGTAAGTCTCAAGGGGAAGCCGCACGTACGGACGTCAATGTTCTGCGACTTGCCATGACCCCGATACTGTGTATAGCCCGTGCCCTTCGTGCCAAGGTCGCGTCATGTCCAGGGAGGTTTACAAAATCTACGACGGCGACGTCCACCGGAAGTGTAAATAACTTCTGTTCGGGGTTTTGTACATTAGAGATTTAGTCCAAGCCTAAGCCTGTGAGGTTACTTTATCCACAGGGAATACCAACTATGAAGGTATGAAACCCTGAACAGAAGTTATGTACACTTCCGAATTACGACGCGACGTGAAAGAGGACGGCGACGAATAATTGTGAAAACGACCGTTGGCGTCCTCACGTCATGAAGAGGACGTGAAAACAAGTGAAATGGCGTCGTGAACTTAATTGCGTTGTCACGGTAGTCACGCAATGACCAAATGTGATATATTCGTCATCTAACGTCGCGTTCTCACGTCGCGTCGTGTTTGTTAAATCTCTCTATTGTCTTGTTGTGCGAGTCAGTGAACTCAAAATGCATTTCACACACCCGAAATGTTTTAGTTTGCTAATGCGTAAACAGAAACGCAAACTTATTACTCGGGCTACCTGGGACGCACTACGAGGACGCACTATAAAAGGAGAGGTACCTTCATCTCGAACGAGTATAAGTCTCAGCTATGAACAAGAAGTATTACTGGTGACGTTGGTGGGAAAAATTATTGTCATCAATGAAGCTCGATTGTTCCTATATGCATCAGAATAACAAGAATATAGGTGTTGTCTCTGGCTTGAAGTTTATAATTATTATTGATTTTTTTATTTTATTTAACGTAATACAATCAGAGTCCATACTTACTGATTAAAGCCTTTCCTGCACCTTTATATACCGGTACATCAGTCCTTTTGCACACCTCCAATACTTTCATAACGTTGATACATACTTGATCCAGGCCTGTATTTCCACCAACACACGTGACAGCAACGATGTCGATGTCATCTCGACTGAGAGCGAAAATCAGCGCAAAGGCATCGTCAACTCCAGCATCACAATCGATGATGAATTTTCTCTTTGACATGGTTAATCGTATGATGTTCAAGTTTTAAATTTAGATTCTACGCACTGGTAGAGAAGAGATATAGCTGTGGGCGGCGGATCGCACGCAAATGGCCTAAGTGCAAGAGATCATCAGAATATATACAGTGTTTTACGCAGGCTATTGGATCAAGAATGCTCGAAATTCACGCACGTTCGTTGCGCGTGCCGGAAAAGCTATCAAAGAGGCGTATCAGTTAATTAACCCCTCTAAGTGTAGAGACGTACTGGACTCGAGTGGACTGGACTGGATATCAGTAAAACATGGACTGGACTGAAAAAAAATCTGTAAAACATATATATTGCGCATTTCCCTAAACAATGAACCTACTTTACTCCAAAATCAAACCTCATTGTTCTTTTCATTTTTAATTAAATATAACCGCCTTAGGTGGAGGGGGGAGGGGGAGTATTGCATTCGCGCTACGATTGATGCGCTCTATATATAGCTACGCGCTACAATAATATATAACCACACCAACAACAAGCGATAAGCTTGACTTGTACAGTCTCATGTATTAGAGTACGATTTTTGTGGATTGTGAAATATTACAATTCATTTTTAAATGTCATTGTGCATTACTATGTAGCCTCCCTTACTTAATTGTTTTATTCTCATATGGGCTTCCTGTGGTAAGAGAAGGACGTGAAGGGGACTTAGACGAGTGTGTCAACTTCTCCTGGGTTTGATTCTTCTCTCTTTCGTATGCGCCACAGGAAGCCCACATTTCTTCAGAAGAGCCTAATAATCATGTATCGCGATAAAAAGGAATTTTAAATTTTATAAGATCATTTCTGTTCATCTGGACATTCGTTCCACAGAAGCGAGCAAGCGGCGCATGTGCCTCAGGTCGACCACACCTGCGTATTCAAAGTGTTTTTGTTTCAGGTAAGGCATGGCGTTCATATCATCATACTCGACTTCTTTTAGATTGTCAATGTACATGGGAAGTCCTAAGGAGATTAACCACTCCTCGAGTGTACCTACTTGGCCGAGATGATCGGGCTCTTGAGGATAAAGGGACACGTCACATGGAATCTGTGGACCCAATCAGAGTAGAGATTGCTGTAAATGGAGGTGTGTACACATGAGCCAACGTAATACGCGATATGCAGAAGAGGCGTAGGATTATGATATGATTCAGGGGCGGATCCAGGATTTTTTTAGGAGGGGGTGCACCATCTTTTAGGAGGGGGTGCACCATCTTTTAGGAGGGGGTGCACCATTTATGATCAGGACATACAAAAACTCAAGCAACAATAACACAGATATCAGCTCATCCTGGGGGAGAGGGGGTGCGCACCCTCTGCACCCCTCCCCTAGATCCGCCCCTGTGATTCATGATGGTCATTGAACTGAGTGGAGTGCAATTTGGTCTGATCATGAAATCATGCATAGTTTTTAGCCGCGCGAGGTATGGGTGCGAAAATGGCACGAGGATTTTTAAAATAGGTCAGTCACATCACAATCTTTCTTGAAAAGAAACTCGAAAACTAGACGGTAATCCCCCCCCCCCCCCCCCTAGTTTTACAGTATTGTATCTTCATACAATCCAAAAGCCACTGACGCAATATTAAACAAAATGACACTATGAAAATTTTTTTAACGCAAAATCGCGATTTCGAGTGACTGTACCGAACTTTAGAGTTCCTAGTTAAAATGAAAAATCGAGAAACAAAATGTCATAATACTAAATCCAAAAAAGATTCACTGTGGAAAACTTACATGTAATTGGGTTTTTATTTTTTTAATGAAAAAGTGACCGTTATTACAGCTCGCCTAGCGTCGCTAAGGTAACCTTACACGTGATCAGTTCTATGAAAATTGAATCCTAAACTCATGATATTTAATGTGGACAGCCATTCAGGGATCAAGGTATACTCTGTAATAACTATAAAATATGTTTTCCTATTGGTTTCAAAACTCTCAAAACCATATGTAGCCACCTTAATAGTGATATCAAATGAATATTATTAATACGATTAATGCATTAACGCAAAAGGTCTTGTGAAATATGCCTGGTTTTCATTAGCGACATAAGTGTAAGAACTCGTGTCATGTGAAACGGGCCCGATGCACGTACACGAAGTGGGGGAAATGATCCTTATGCTTGCGTCGGACCCATTTTCACAATACAATAACGCCTTATGCTTGCGTCTGAATACCAGGCTTTAAACACAAGCATGGTTATTAAATTGAGTCACTACGCATGCGTATGGCGTTTGCGCTGTGCTTCCTCTTCAAACGCCATTTTTCTCCTTTCTGGTCTTCCTGGTTCTCTATTAACCGGGAGAACTGGGAACTGATCCAGTCCTCTCGACCTCATGAAGAAAAGGGACTCGAGAGAAGATTACTTGGTAAAACTCTACAACAAAAATGCTACACGGCAAACAGGAATTACTCGGGTTACCGATGAAAGCCCTTAAAAATTTACTCGGGTTACTTACCAATGAACGGCCCTTTTCTTTTAGTTTTGTGCAACGTATTTTATCCATAATTTCGACGACCTCTTTTTGGGATCTTCTCATTTCTTCAGTATATCTGTCTACTAGATTGATAGGTATCACCCAGCATCCATCCTGAAAAAAAAAATGCAACACCATGATTGGTTTATTAGAGACTTCCAGCAGCCCGAGGTGACACGCAGCTGCTCAGAAGAGCTGTTGTGATTGGATAATACAAACAATAGAATTCATTATCTACTATTGTCCACTCTTGAATTCTGTTTAGGTCCACCTCAGATTCATTCGATTCACTGTGAATGTAATGTATTTGGAATTTGATTAAATTAAATTAAATTAAACTCGCCAGTTCTTTTGTTTTAATTTAATTCTATTGTTTTAATCTAATAGTCTTGATCCAATTGGCATAGATCTTCTAAGGCCTAGTTCAGACGTCGTGCTAATCATGAGCCGTTCTCATTTCAAATAATAGATGAGGCGGCTTCTTTTGAAGTAATTAAGAACGGCTCTTGGAAAGTACGCGTTTGAACTAGGCCTAAGAGCTGCAGGCCTGCCCAGCAGTAATTACCTCGTTTGTGCTTTTCAGTGGCATTGTTTACCACCGTTGTAGTAATCCTGCATTAGAATCGTTTTTGTACGAGTGGGAAACGGAATTGACGACATTCTATTCAACCAATCACAGCGCACAAAATCATTGCTCAACCAATCAGAATGTTTGGACACGGTCACGGCACAGTACCATCCCCACACGAACCTTACCTGCTTCCCACTCATGTGAAAACGACTCTGCAGCATTCACAGTGTCTCTTGAGGAAGGGCAATGTTAAAGTAAAGTAAAAGCCGTATTTAACGTCCGTAACCCCTTTCAGTCGAAACTGTTCTCCCAGGAGGTGGACGGTGCGCCCTTTACCCCCTCCCTCCATCAGTGCTCTGTCTTACGGGTATTTAAAGTGCCTATGAAACGAAAATGTCGATCCTTATTTTATTGTACATTATTGTTGTTTGGTCTTTCTCTGAACATTTGCTGTATTTAAACATCGACTTTGAGCGTGCGAACATTTTCTTTTCGCGGTTCGAAAATTCTCATTTTCAACCAAAATGTGCGACAAGAGACTGGGCCCTTGACAATGGCTCGGTGACGTCATAAATTGTGTATGACTTTGTTTGCACAACTTATGACATCACATTTCTATAGTTTGACCGAGCGGGAATTGTCGCACTTTGAAACCCAAAATGCCCAACTTCGTGCGCGAAATAAAAAATGTTCCTGAAGCTCAATTCACTTTTTATTAACGCCATGTAAACAAGCAAATAGTAAACTTTCGTAGTAGAAATAAAAACGGGGTCTGTTTTTTCGTTTCATAGGCACTTTAAAGCTGCACTGAGCTACACGGATTAGAGGGAAGTCGAAACAAGGATGCGAGGTCATGAAGAATCGAACCGGGTACCTCTCGCATAGTAGGCCGCGCACTAAACAACTAAGCCATCATTGCATGTTCATGTGAAGAATTATCAGTATATAGACCGAATGCAATGATGGCGTCCAATGTGTTCATGTGGAAACACAAAAGCATTTTCACCTGTATGAGGCAAGTCAGTCCAGAACAATGGCAATTGAAATTGGACACCATTGTTGCTTTCGGCGTCTTGCTCTGTTCCTTTGATCAGTGCAAAGAGTACAAATACTACTTACTTGACTAGAATACGGTGTGTCTGTCAGGTCTATTTGTTCAATTCGCAACCGTCTCTGGATCAAATCTGACAATGAATGAGAGGGTCGTTTTCGCGGTACAGGAAAATCAGGGACATTTAATGAAGATGCTTGATCAGCGGTTACTCCAGTACCCTTCTCATCTAGGTCCTCTTTCAATAAGGTCCATGGTTTAGCTGGTGGTTTTGGTGGTAGCTTAGGTTTCTTTTTCACAACGGGTTTAGGTTTTGTCACAGGGGGTGGTGCTGCGACAGATTTTGGTTTTAATGGCGGTTCCTTGTCATGCGCACTGGGTGCTGTGATAAACCCACCACCATCTTGTGTATCATCTTTAGGAAAGACTTTTTCTCTAAGTTTTAAAGAAGGTCTTGGTGGTTTAATAACAATGTTTTTGCATTCCACTTCCTCGTGGTATATGTCACGTGGTTCCTCCTTCAAAACAACTTCCGGTGGAGGAAGCGGAAATACGTCATCATCCAAAGAATCCCTATTTGAATTAACGCTATTATTTTTAGTTCGTGAAGGCAAATCCTTCAATTGTTCTGAATTATCTATAATCTGTTCACATTTATCCTGTTCCATTAGTAAAGTTGATGGAGGAGAAGGTAGCTTCTCTTCTAAATCATTTCTCGAAGTCTCCCCAGCAGACGACCTTTTTGGCGGTAGTAATGGCGGCTTGGGTGCCTTTTCAGGTACCTTAGCTGGCGTACTTTCACTGTCATTCCCAATCCCTGAAGTCTGAAGAACAGGGGCGGTGGCTTGTCGGGGAAAAGGTCTAGGGGGTGGGAGTGGGGCTTTACGTGCTGAATTAGGGGGAGGGGGTGCCTTGTGTGAAGGAGGGAGTGGTAAAGAACCCTTTCTGCTTAAAGATGGGTTTTTGGGTCTTCCATTTCTTGGTAGAGTACTAATATGACCAGGTGCTAGGTTTTCTGTGAAGGAAAAGAAAGAGAGAACATAAGCTGTTGCGAAGTACTTTTAGTTCTTATGCCATGACAACCATATTTGGGTGTGTTTCCAGGCCCAGGAATCCAGCTCTTGACCGTAACAAAGCAGTGTCCGCAATAGTGTCCGTAAGGCGAGAGAAATTCACTGTGTTATATTCAATGAGCCATTTTTTTTAAGTTTATCATTTCCACAATACCTTCTTCTGCTGATCCTCGTTTCGAGAAAACATTCTTAATTTCGTCAATATATCGTTTCTCAGGATGAAGCGCTAAGCCACGTTTTCCAGGACTGCCTTGGGTTTCCGAATCCTCAATAGTACCTAGTCGGTCGACAGCATCTGAACTACTGGATGAACTGTGTAACGACGATGTTGAATGAATCTGATAAAGCAGACAAACAAGTCAAGTCACAAAATACAGGCAAAGAAATCAATATTATAATAATTTCGCAGACATTGTTGGGTTCGCCAACATATTACGTGGTTTTTCCACCGTATTGTATATTGTAGCGTGAATTCTCCACCATATTGTAGCGTGATTTCTCCACCATATTGTAACATGGGTTCTCCACCATATTGTAAAATGATTCTCCACCATATTGTAACATGGATTCTCCACAATATTGTAACATGGATTCTCCACAATATTGTAACATGAAGACTCCACCATATTGTAACATGGATTCTCCACTATATTGTAACATGGGATCTCCACCATATTGTAACATGGGATCTCCACCATATTGTAACATGGGATCTCCACCATACTGTAATATGGGATCTCCACCATATTGTAACATGGGATCTCCACCATATTGTAACATGGGATCTCCACCATATTGTAACATGGGATCTCCACCATATTGTAACATGGGATCTCCACCATATTGTAACATGGGATCTCCACCATATTGTAACATGGGTTCTCCACCATATTGTAACATGAGATCTCCACCATATTGTAATATGGGTTCTCTAAGTGCATCACCTTCGCAAACAAAAATTCGCTCAACTTAAGCAACTTGACAGAAAGGTGAAATTTAAAGGGATTTCAAATCCTACAGTAGGCCACCGCAATTTTCTTTACCTGATTATATTTAGCACTTCTAACAAGATCGTGAGCGGTCTTCCTGTGTTCAGCAGGGGAGGGATCTGGGGAGGAGTCAGAAGGCACATTCGTACTGTCATCCTCTGAGCTAGTATTTGCCACGACCTCTGTGTAAATATCATAAAAGTTAGAAATAATAACAGCAATAGTGCGAGCCGTCTCTTTATTTTCTATTCTGAAGTTATTATTTTAAGTAATCGAGCACAATACCGGGAGTGAATAACCACTAACCAACGTAAACGCACCCCCAATATAGTCAGCGGTTATTAACTCTCCCACGTCTCGCTCGATATCTTCAGAATATAAACTAACAAAGAGACGGCTCAGTCTGTCTAGAATCCACGAAAGTAGTATATCACCCCCAATATAGTACGTTGGTCAGCGGTTATTAACTCTCCCACTTCTCGCATGTAAACTAATTAGGAGACGGCTCGCAGTCTGCACTAGTATCCAATGAAAGTAGTATATGGGCCTTAGTTCTCTTTGGTCAGAAATGACACTGAGTGTGCCCTTTTCATCAGCCAATCAAAATCGAGTAATTCTGCCCTCACCTTGGGGTGCATAAAATACAGCACTAGATTCATCCTTTGGAATGCCCTTCGGTGCCGAGGAGAATGCTCCTGACACACGTTTGATACTCAGTCTTGAAAACGAATGAGGGGACTTGGGAGAAAACTTGGGCTTTATTGATTTAGACTGCAATAAACAAGGTTTTGTTGTTAGTAAACTGAGAGAAAGTAACTTAAGATAGAAAGAAAATTGAATGAATGAATGAAGAAAGGATCATTAACTTTGTAACTTTAATCATCATTGTCATTATCATCATCACTACTATTAGTACAACTATCACTACTACTACCATCATAATAATTATCATCATCATCATCAACACCACTTGTCAACACAACACTGCAAAAGTCAAGATGGACCACGGCTAACTTTTCATTGTCATAAATGACTTCAAATCAATTAAACTTCATCATTATCATCAGCACCACCACAATCACCACCACCACCACCACCACCACAATCATCACCACCACCACAATCATCATTGATCACCACCACAATCATCATCACCACCACCACAACCATCATCACCACCACCACCACAATCATCACCACCACCACCACCACACCATCATCATCACTACCACCACATCATCATCACCACCACCACAATCATCCACCACCACCACCACGATCATCATCACCACCACAATCATCATCACCACCACAATCATCATCACCACCACAATCATCATCACCACCACCACTACCAGATACCATCATTCTCCAGATTTTCGACTATTACACACACTGTCTTGTACTTTTAATGTTTTTCTACAGAAATTGTATGTTTTAGAAATGATTTTGTAACAAACCTTTGGTATATTGGAATCTTCCTCAAAGCTGAAACACAACATATATATATAATTGTGAAATAAATCATTATCAATTAATTAACTAAAATGATTAAACTCATTAATAATCTTGAGGACAAAACAAAGAAAATCATGAGGAGGTCTGAAAACAAATTTTGTGTGTGTCAGGGAGGGGGAGGCTTGGGAGGATAGTTTTCCCCTTCTCTCCTCACCCTCCCCCCCCCCCAAACAATGCAGACTGTCAGTTAACCCCTTTATTTATCAAACTCATTAATCATAAAATCTTCAAAAACTCATGCATAATTAATGAGCAATTCGTCCAAATCAGAAGGACAAACTGTTTCCTATCATCAAAATTGCATGTACCACTTATACCTGGTCGAAAGCACTGTACAATATTCGCGTCCGATCTTATATTTAAGAATCTCTAATGAGGATGGCTTTATATATATAAAATATAGGGAAGGTCTCTTGCTCGTTTATTAAACAGTACATAACAGTCTGTGGAGTGGTTTGTAAATCTGATACAAAACCATCCTCATAGATCTACATAAACTTTAACTTTGATTTTCTTAGTGAAAACTACTTGTGTCATCAAAATTATAGTAAAACATGAAATAATACATCTGTGCACTGGATGAGCAGTCAGTTTACAACTTTTGCACAGCATTGTATCTGATCTACAAACTCTTGCCTTTGTCTCAGGATTGTAAATCAGATAAGACACTGATGCTCATACTTGTACAAAAAAAGTTATAACTAATAATAATAATTTTTTGATTTACATTTTTTGATCAACAGTGCATTACAAGTTGATATACGGTATCTTATAAAAACCTACTTTTAATTTAAAAAAACTGATACAAGAATGATTTAAAAACTTACACAAAAATAATAATTATGATAAACTAAGCAGCTAGAACCCCAATTACTGTTCATGGGTCAGTTGAACATTTCCCACCTTAATAATTTCTGCATTGCATCTTCTACTGTAATTTCGTGGTCTCTAACACCTTTCATAAGATTGATTCTATCTTCCTCGCTCATAGTCATATCACAAGCAGCTATTTCTGAACCAGGTCTACTCATTGTCTTCTTCTTTGTACTTCGCCCAAAGATTCCTCGTTTTAGTTTGTGGTGACTTTTTGGTGACTCTTCCTCACTACACGAGCTACTCTGAAATACAAAGAAAGGACATGTTAAAGATGGGATGAAAAGATGAGATAGGAAGGATGGATATGAAATGGTGAAATGAAAGAAAACTAGGTGGAAGAGATGATGTGTATAAAACGAAATAAGAAAATATTTCAAGTATTAAAATGATGGCCCTGAAAGCAGCCGACAGAGTTCACAGCAGGTTGTGAAATTCTGAGAATGGTAAAAAATGGAATTTATTTTTTGGTAATTACATGTATGTGAGATGTTTGAGATGAAGACGTTGTATGGTTAAGATGGTATGAAAGAAAATCAGATAAAATGAAGATTGGATGAAACCAAAATGGAATATAAGACAAAAAGTAAATGAGATTACATGAAAGTGAATGAGATATAACAAATAAAATAACTAGATTTTTATATTATGTACTGTTTAAAAAACGAGCAGGAGTTTTTTATCGGGTATAAAACCATGAGGCGAAGCCCACGATCTGCAAGGTTATTGAACAGCTTCAAAAACGATATTCCAAAGTAATACATTTTGGGATGATTTCAGTAAGAAAACAGCAAGGAAAACACAAACATAGCAGTATCATGTTGCTTCTAACGCCTCACACATGTTCACCGATACTACTGATACTCTCAAAAAGATCCCACATTTGAACAACAGTCCGAAACTGGGAGGTCAATGATACAACACCAATATGAGACCTTCCATTATTAGTTGGTATGAATTGCTCATTAATTATGCATGATTTTTGAAAGAATATTATAAATATATTATAGATTTTAAAAATATATATGCATGGAACTTCAGTTGACACCGTCTGGACTGGATTACTTACTGTTCTTGTTTCCTTTGAAGTTGGTACCTTCTTGTGTTCTTTTTCATAACTAAATAAGAAAAATGCATGAACTTATTGCTGTCCAGAGAATTGTAAGAAAATTAATCACACTTGTGAAATATTGCATTTCAGTGAAGTTATAGCATTTCAATATGTGGACAAATAATAATAATAATAATTTAATACTTCTATCATTGGTGCAAATAATTCGCATATGGATATGATCAAAGGTGCCTAAAAAAAAAAAAATAATAATAATAATATAAAAATAAATTGAAAAAACTAAAAATGCTATATCTGAAAATCTAAAAATTTAAAATCTAAACTATTAAAAAATACTACAGCTGGGGTGGCCGCCGTATATGCTGTCCCCCAACGTCTTCTTAGTTCTAACTCTAGGTTAGAACTAAGATATAAACAGGTCAACAGGTGTGAGTTGATAACCACATACAATAATCTCTGTTTTTGATCCGTAATAACTTCTTGAATATTTAGTCTCTATATACATGTAGCAAGTTCCCAACTTTCCAAACCTCTACAATTTTTTTTAAATGATAGAAGCAATTTGTACTGGAAAGGCTTTAGTTTGTCTATCTTAAAGTGCATATTAGGGTTATTCGTATCTTTTGAAAATCGATTACATATAAAGTGAATAGGGGGATGCTTCAGTATTTTGTGATTTGAGCTTCGCATTTGCGAGTTATGAAGGTTTGAAATCGTGATATGCTAATTAGGTGACGTCAACGCAGGCATTTGCCGTAACTTATTTTTATTTTTTCAAATAGAACTCTTTTCTAAAATAGAAAAAAAAGTTTAACATCATTTATATAAGTTTTAGAATAACTTTTTGCCAGTTTAAAAATGTCAGTAATTTGCAAAGGGGCGCTTATGTATAATAAATGATGCCTGCGTTGACGTCACTGAATTAGCATATCACGATTTCAAACCTTTATAACTCGCCAATGCGAAGCTCAAAAAACTTTTTCAAAATAAACAAATAACCCTGATATGCACTTTAAGTCATGCCCTAATGAATTTCATCTATGGAGTTACTCTTGAGTGGCATGTACATTTGTATGTGCTTGTCTAACTGCAAGAGCCTAGCTGTCTTCTTCTATCCCTAAAGGGCTGTTTACACAGGCGATTTTATCGACGATTTTGTCGGCAACTTTATCACCGCGAAGTTGCACAAAATTTCGAGCATGTTCGAAATTGCAACGATTTGGTTGCAATTCTATTGCCACTACTTAAATCGCTGGTAGTTTACACGGGCGATTTCTGGTTGCAATAACTTCGCAGCGATAAAATCGCCGATAAAATCGCCTGTGTAAACGGCCCTTTAAAGTGGTTAATAGACCATAAGAACATGTACATTTGCAATACCTCTCTAGCTGCTGTACAGCTTCCTCGACAGTTAACTCCCCACTTTTTACCATCAACATCAGAGCTACTCTATCTTCTTCACCCATTGTTATATTACTAGCTGGAAACTCAGCTCCAGCTTTGACAACATTATTCACAGACTTGGTGTCATGTGACTTGTCATCATTTTTTCTTTTGCTGCTACGAAATATCCCAAAGAGAGAAGACTGCTTGGGTTTGCTGGTAGATGTGTCCTTGTCGGCCTTGCTTTTAACATCTGTGTTGACTGCAATATAGCATGATACAAATGTTCAAATATAAATTCAGATGGGGATGATGAGATGCTCCACTACGTATATAAAGTACAACAAACACTAGCAGATAAGCTGTACCCTTTTGACTTAAACTTGTCAGTCAAAGTTTAGGTGTGGTTTATTGGCCAGGATATTTGGAAGAGGAACTCAGTGATTTATTTATAAACATCTAGTGATTGCGTGGCTAACTTGCTGTACACTTTGGACTGGTGCAGAAACAAAATTGCGACCAGGAAAAAGTGCTTCACAATTCAGACAAAGTAAAGATATAAGTTTAGCTTACTTAATTGTGAAGTTTGACAATATTTTTTTATAAAAAGGACAGACACTTGTCTAATTGGGCAATTAGCCATTAACAAAACGAGCAGGGGCATCATTTTCTGAGAGAGCAGATCAAACTTAGCTAGTCTGGAAAGTTTGGTGAACTTCGGCTTAATATTGACAATGCTAGAGGGCATCAAAGATGTCTATTTTCCCATACAAACTCTGTAAATTTTTGATGCTGTCCATCCAAACCATACATTCACTGTAAAATTTTTGGAGGGACAACACAATTTCAAAAGCTTATAATTCCGACAGAATTCGCTCAAATCACATCAAACTTTGCACAGATGCTAATTTCAACATTCTTTTTCATGTCATGAACTTAATTTCGTTATTGCATTAATTCTAATAAACTCGTTCCCAGTCCCCTGCTCGTTTCGTTAATGGCTAATTAAATTCAATGAAGCAAATAATGTAAGCTTGAGTTTCATTTTGATGTCTTTCAATATCTTCTCTACTCTACCCTGCAAGATAATCAGCTAAAATACATACCATGGAGCTCCTTCAGTGAGTCAAGACTTCTTGATAGTTTAGAGTTTCTTTCTACTGGTCGTCTTCGTTTTTGCTTCTTATTAGGTGATGACTGGGTGTCGACATCCAGATAGTCAGCTGGATCAAGCACCTATGTATGACCATTTTATCAATAATTATTACCACAAATCAAATAATAATAATGTCAGAGCAGTATGACTGTGAAATCTGGATATGCCATGCCGTGTCCATGCCGTGATGTTTTAAGATTTTGAACAAATCCATACCGTGCCGTGCCGTAAGAGTACTGTGCGCCGTGATTTTTCACAGTCATTAAATATGAAATCTACTCTAACCAATATCACCATTACTTCTAGTGCTACAACTAATATCAAATACAGTGGATTAAACTTCTAAAGTTAACCATACACAGGTCTGTGGCAAATGTAGGAAGACTGGGTTCGAGTGTTTTGATTGGCTGAATTAGTTACAAGTTTTTCGAGGTGTTTGCCCTCAACAAAAGACTAGTGGAAATCATTATTTTGAATGGATTCAATGTTTTGTCACCAGTACTACATTGGATAGGCTATCCAGTTTTTAAATTGGAGACAATTTTGTCAACATTTAGGAACTGCTATCTCAATCTCCATATTGGGTGGGACGTGGTGTACTGTATTGTAAAGGGGACTTTGTGTCCTATTATACAACACCTGCCCTATGGGCGAATCTTGAAAATAAAAAATAAATAAAATAAATAAATATGGTTATCACATTTATGACCAGTCTTCAAATGTATTTACCACAGACCGTGCTTAAAACTAATATTATTATTAATAAAATATCATCATATTAATCAATCATAGTTATCACATACAGGTGTATCCTTAGTCGACATAGATGAAGGTGCAGTGTTCCAACCACTTGGTTCCTTAGCAACAGAATTTAAACTAGGTGTCCTGTTAGCTCGTTTATGTTTCGAGGATATTGGGCGTTGAGTTTCATTGGTTGGACTAGGATTCTCTTGTACCTACAAAATATATCCATTACATGTATGAATTATTAACAATTATTTGATGAAGGCAAAATGATAGGGGACTTGCACTAAGAGGTCACGTGACCCCACCCCCTTAAATAAAGCAGATGGTTTTGCACTTAGAAGCGTGCAAAGGGCTGTCAACTGCTACCTCCTCAGGGGCGTAGGCAGGGGGAGGTTACAGGGTGCCTGTGACCCCCCTTCCTATGGGTCTACTCTTTAAATTTATATGTTTGAGGAGGGGAGGGGGAATTTGGTGGTGAACGATATGGAGTTTGCCCCCTCCCCCCCCCATTGGAAAATCCTAGCTACGCCTCTGCTCCTTTGAGACCCTGCCGCGAGTGTCAAAGGAACGGCAGGCTATGCCATTAGTTAATAAAGTGTTTACATACCATTTGGTTATTCAGTTGTTGTGCTTGCATTTGCTGTGCTTGCATTTCTCCGACCTGCCGTACGCGTATACTATCCAAAGCCTCAAAGACATCTTCTTCGTAGGTATAAAACTTGTCTGCATATAATGTAACTAGGTTGTCCAGATTACCACGTAAACCATTCTAACACAAAACAGAACAGCTGTTACTTTTACCATTGGTTTGATTACTATAAACCTGCCCAAGACAAAAGTCGCAACTACTGGTACTACATGTGCATGTAGATAGTAGTTTATGATATGCATGCCTTTCATTGCACAGAATACTGGATGTCAAAAACATCTGACTTTGTTTCTTTGAAGACGTTTGCACAAGATCAGTATATTTGTATATTTTTTGCCATTATTTGATGGCTACATTTGCCCTAAGAGTAGCATATAATGCCGTAGCTAGTCTTGTCTAGGGGGCTCACATTGAATAATCATATTCAGGGCATACATGTACATGTATTACTTATCGAATTCATGAATAATTAATGAGGGAAATACAGAAATCAAAAGCGTAGCAGACATCTGTAAATTGGATACAGAATCGTCTCATTTGCACTCAACTTTAACTTGGATTTCCTCGGCCAAACTGTTTCCTATCATCCAAATTATAGTAAAACAACCACTTATACATCATTGGATTCGATAAGTCAGATACAATATTCACGTCCGAACTGTATGGTATTTACAATGGCGAGCCATACCATACAGTTCGGTAACCTGAGTATCAGGCTTTTTTGGCAGAGGGGGAGAGAAAAAGAAAAGAGAAGGGAAAAAAGCCTGACACAGACCTATTGATTTGAGCCTTCCGCCCCCTCGCAGCACGATACATATATCTGAAAATAACAACCAATCAAAATCACTTCCGCTTTGCCAACTGTCATGCCAAGACTGTCGTGTTTCAAGGAACTCGATGCTGTTGGAGTTTTTAAAACCGTTTCGGTACATTCTACAAGCACCATTTATATCTTCTTCAATTTGGTTTTATCGTGCTACCCTCGTTAAATAAAGTCCTTACTTACTTACAAGATGAAACTAAGATCGAGCTGATAAATCAGCTGTCGGGAAAAACTTCATTGCAGGTCAGTTTTGTTAGTTTGAAGACAAAGTTCTTGTTCTTTAATCAATTCAATTCCAGGAAAGGCTTTTTTAGCGATCCTTCTAGAGCCTGTCTAAATTATTTTCAATCATAAATAACAGAGAAATCAGCTGATTCTTGTACGATGTGTCATTCCCGGTCGGCTGTGAGTTTCCCTACATGTTTCAAGCCTTTGTGTTTTATCCAATCAAATCAACGTCCAGAATCTGGATGGTTTGACACAGATCAACCCTTGTGTCAGGCCTTTCCTCTCTCAACGGGTCAGACTCTCCCCTTTACTTTTTGAAGGCGGATACTCAGGTTAACAGTTCGGCTGCTCATAAATTGTATCTTTACACACAGTTACACTGTATGGTTCATAAAAATATTAAATTACCATTGCAACACTCAAAGATCAGTAGAAACGGTAGAGAAACCTGTATGAAAAATTATTTATGTATTATTTGTTATTATTATTATTATTATTATATTATTAACCCATTCTTCCTGAGCTTTTTGAGTTTGTAATGCGATTTTCTGGACCTAATGACGTCGTGAGAAATTTCGATTCATTAAAGGGGTTTCCATGGAAATCTTGACAGTATCTGAAGCCTGTGGGCTTTCAGCTGAATTGCCTTACTTCGATCGATTTTCGTAGGGGCCAGTAGTAGCACTACTCGAAAAGGCCTTACTGCATTTTTAGAAGATAGCCATTATTCACCAAGAAACCCCCAGGACAGCATCATTAAGCTTGCATGGTGTGGTTGTTACCGTTTTGAAGAAATCAGGAGTTTAGATACGAATTCACGATCACATTTCGACGTTCGTTTGGAAATTCAAAATGGCGGTCTCCATTGGAAATCGTCTTCTCTGGTCTTTCTTCTAGATTCCTGTCAAAGGCATTTTTGGCGACTTTGGACTTGTAAAGAATGCATGCAAATTTTAACCTGTAGGACCGAGTGGCTCGACACTCTATATATTCTTAAAAAATAGAGATGTGTCATCTTGCCGAAATTCCCGGATGTTTGCATCCTTTTCCCTGCAGGGAAAACATTGTTAGCCTTTGTGGTCCTATCCAATCATGGCTATTGTTCGGCCAGTTAAGGAAAAGAGAGGGCTCACGACATATCGGAAGAGAGATGGAATACCCTTGTGAAAGTGGCGTTTTGTTTCGCAAGGATGTATTTTGGAAGAAAATCCAAGTCAAATGTCCCCTTTTCTTTTTAAAATTGCGCCAGATAAACACGCAGTTTTAACAGTTCGGCTGCAAACAAATTGATCTAATGCCCAGAAATCGGACTGTTAGACTGTATGAGGTTAAAAATATTAAAGTTACTATTGTCAACTACTAAAAGATCAGTATTGATGTTAGAGAAATGTATGAAGTTAGAATTTTTTATTATTACTATCGATGTTTACGGCCGGTTTCGGCCGGTGTAGGAGCGAATGGGTTAAGAAAACATTGCGACAGTAAAGCTCTAAAATTCATACTAAAGATATAGTATAATAAAAGCGACGACGTTTCGACGTTTAGCTCACGTCATTATCAAGTCAAAAAATGAAGAGAAAATTATGAATATATATACAGTGAAAAATTCCTAAGGAATTATGTCCCTTAGGAATTTTTCACTGTATATATATTATAGTTTTCTCTTCATTTTTTGACTTGATAATGATGTGAGCTAAACGTCAAAACGTCGTCGCTTTTATTATACTATATCTTTAGTATGAATTTTAGAGTTTTACTGTCTCAATGTTTTCTTATTAAATATTATATTATTAACTGCTATTTTTTGAAATAGAGTTGATTGTCCATCTTTCTAAAACACTGCAACAAAGATTGTTTGCCACCCAGTCAAGCATGTTCCATGTGTCATTGCGACAGTAAGCTGCAAATACATGTACATGTAGTTTATTGGACTTGAGACATCAAAGAAGCCATATTAGACATATTTGATGCTTATGATTGACACAAGTGATCAGGTAGCAATGCAAATGGTGGTACAATTAGCCTGTGAAAAAGCTGCCTCAACATTTCACTCCCAAATACAATAATTGGATTGGGGGGATAGGGGTGGGGGACAACAGCCCCCTTTATACCAACCCTCTCCCTCATCATTTTCTACAATGTACATGTACCTCCACATGTTCAAACTAGAGGTTAAAAGAGTGACTCCACCCTTTTTTTTTTCAACTAAAGACCTGCTACTTAAGTTCAATTCAAAAATTAACAATAGAAAATGAATATATGAACTTAAAATAAAAACATCTTATCATGTGTTTATCCTTGGGCTATATGTTCGATTAACCAGTATTGGGCTTAATAAGCATCTAACATTTCTAATACTTGACAAAAACAGTATTACAAATACGGCTTAAAACATATAAAAAAACTTAATCACTGTCAATTATCTCTTTCCTTTTTAGGGAGGAAACCAAATTAAGTTTATTTATAAGCTTGCTTTCTTTTCTTTTCCCTAATCAGGCAATCTCTATGCATATCAATGCTATTGGGATACATAGGCTGGGTGATAAGGTACAATGTTAATTCATTCATAAATGTATCTCAAACTGGAAGGAAATTGCTGTAGTAGTTTTTGGAGATACAAAAATAAATTAAAAAACTACATTTTTGAAGTAAAATTTTGATATTTTAATGTACAGTATACACAGTTTGATACACTGTAACTACAATAATATCAACAACAAAAACCACAACAAAATTTGACCATAAAAACAATCCATTTTCCACACTTTTTGTGACAAATAATTTCATTAAAAAGTATATACACTATATATATATGTGTTTCTCTGTGTTCAGTGCATACACAAGCGTTGAGTTGAGTTTGTATTTTTGTGTGGTTTCGAGAAATATTCAGCTTAATCTACATAATATATATACATAATGCTGAAACAAGCAGCATTAGGAATAAGCTTGTGGTTTCAAAACCTTAATGAAAAAACAATTAAGCAATCATGAATTAAAGTTTCTGTATCAGGGGTTTAAACAAAAAGAGATTATGTAATTTGGTAATGAGCAGCAACAGAAAGAAAAAGGAGCAGAAAAATCGAGAGAAAAGGGATTTTCTTTTCAATTAAGAACCAGACAGTGAGTTCATCAATGTACATGTGCATACAAGGGAGTTTACAATTTTCAGAGCACATGTGAAACACAAGTTAGTTCAATATTCAATCTAATCTACATAACACATGGCAAGATCTGAAGAGCACAATAAACAATTCAAATATCGAAAGATGGGAAAGTGTACAGAAAAAATATGTACATTTTGGAATCAAATTCACTGCTGTTTTACCAAGGCAGCTTTTTGCGAACTGCATGCGTTAAAATCGTCACAGATGCGCCCAGAATGTCAAAACAATTCCATTAGCCATTAGAATTTGCAGAAAGACGACCACAATTGGATTCTTGGTTTGCCAATTTGACACCAACACGGCGTAACACTTGATTGCCACAACGCCAAGGATTACAATCATTTCTCCCGACAATACAAACAAATACATTCATCACTGGTGAAACTGGGAGCTTTCTCGTCAAAACACTACGACTTCGAGTACTACATGTAAATGTCAAACACATTTGACAGTTGATTGGGGTAAATATTTGCTGGAAATGTGGTCGTTCACGGGAGATAAGACTTGTACAATTACCATTCTAAATCCCCTAATACCCAAACCAGGAACAGACGACCCTAAGCTGCGTTTCAGCTTCATGTGACTCTCTACATTAATCTACATGATACATCACGACCTTCATCTAAAGCTTACGCAACGCTACGAAACCCACACTGCAAGTCAGTCACAGCTTCGCCCTTCGGCCTTGGAACAATCGATCACTCATCAATTTCGGTGCAATTGAAAAGTATTGACCTATCCTAATACTATTAAATAGCAAAGATTACGAACATCCCACATGATATACTACTCAGAATGGCCGAATACATTCAAACTTCTTTCTTAATTAAAAGATGTATAGTACAAACTAAAACAGACTTCTCATTCCTTCCTTCTCATCGTGACAGGCAATGAGAGGGTTGCAACTTCTGAAATGGACAAGTCAGCAATCTCGCTCCCAAAACAGTCACACTTAAAAATTACACGAATACTTACCAAAAGAGTGTAAGGGAGTTCACTGAGCCTGATATTATCCTCTTCTAATGTTTCCCGGAGAAACATTTTAAGTTTTAAAGGAATGATGCTTTCCCGGGTTTGAGTATTGGGTGGAGGTTGTGCGCCTTCTTCGAGTACAAAATACACTGCCGTACCACTTTGCTTTAACCGGGCAACAGCGCTGAGGATATCCACACGGTCTTTAATGTTCTTAACTCCAATTGCATCCAAATCCTCTTCTCCGATTTCTTTACAAATATCCAATTCATCGTAGCCATTATCAAGAAAAGCTTGAGTGTACTGGATGAGTCCCAATGAACGAAGCCAGTCCTCGACAGTGCTACTCATATTTAGCTTACTCTGTTAAATCCTATTACGCTCTTAAGCGAGTTTCTGCCATGTCTAGAGTATCTCAGCGTCTTCTGTGAGTTCTTTTGTCATGCTTGTTTCACTTCTAGTCAAAAAACGAGTTTTTTTAACTCATGATTGTTTTGTCTTTTATATTTCAGCCAGTTCAGCCTTCTCCTGATGTTATTTTACCTTTAGGGCCAGGTTACCCAGTTCGGATTATCATCGGTATGCCGATGACCTTCCGATAACATGCCGAACAAGAAGGCTGGTGAGGTTGCGAACTCAACAAATCGGGAGTAAATTTCCGCCTCGCTGTAATATCTACTCTCATTCTGTTATTAAGGTTTGGAGGGCCACAGGTTTCTCAGCTACGCTGTTCTGTGTTTACCCTCATTAAATAAAGTCATTATTATTATATTATTATTATACATCGGCGTATTCAAACCACAGGAAGCCCAAGCTCTATTCTTGTGGCGGCCGTTGTACGGAAATGTATGTGGAAATATATAAACTGCATTTTTGAGAGTAATCTAAAAGTAAAAGCTTTGAAACTCACATGAAGTGTTGATTGTTGTGTTCTTTTGCCCTAATAGCGGTTTCAGCACATTTGAACCACTTTTAGCCCCTCTGCTGCCAATGTGTTCCTGTGGGGCCGGAACACATTGGCTGCAGAGGGGCTAAAAGTGGTCCAAATGAGCTGAAACCGCTACCAGAACAAAAGAACACAACAAGCAACACTCCATGTGAGTTTCTCGGCCACTGACAAAGATCGACATTTGTAAATGTTTTACAAATCCACGTACCTCTGTCCCGGATGTACGTACGTTCCTTCGTTCATAGTCGTTCCGGTTCGTTCGTTCGTTCGTTCAGTCGTTCGTTCGTTCCGATTCGTTCGTTCCGGTTCCGTCCGTCCGTCCGTCCGTCCGTCCGTTGGTTGGTTGGTTGTTTGGTTGGTTCATTCGTTCGTTCGTTCCTCCCTTTCTTCCGTTCCCAGTTCCTTCCTTCCTTCCTTCATGCACTTTATCCATTCATCCATTCATTCATTCCTCCATCCATTCAAAGGCTATCTTCGAACTGTGTGAAATACACTGTGAAATTCAATATGAAACTGTGCAATAATTATGGACTCCTGTTATATGAATATTCTTGGTTTTCAATCAATCCCTTGAGAATCAAGAGATAAAGACACGGCGGCCATGTTGGTTGAACAAACAATAGACACTATATGAGCAATCTTTTGTTGAAGTTCAACCAAGATGGCCGCCGTGACTAGGGCTGTCCACAAGTTGCTCCAAATTGTTTAAAAAGATGCTCAAAATTGCTCAGAAAGTTGCTCAAAAGTTGCTCCAAAACTCTAAAAGTTGCTCAAAAGTTGCTCCAAAATCTTAAAGTTGCTACAATGTTGCTTCGTATATTTACTATAATAAGATGCTAATTACCCAATCAAAGGAATATTTCTAACCGTTTTTCTTATTTTTTTCATATAATATAGCTTGTTAACAGGAATTTACAACATTTTCTTTTTTATAGACGGCAAATGCAATTTCACACTACCACCCTCCCCTCCCTAGCTCCCCTCTTTGCCACAGTCTCTCCTCCCCTGTCTATGCAAAATATTTATATTTTACTTTATTTTCATAGTTTTCATTTCCTTTCTTCATTCATTCATTCTTTATCTTTTGATTTTAATTTCCTGTACCCTTTATTTTATTTTCTATCTCTCTACTTACATTCCATTTCATTTTTTACTTTCTATTTTTCATCCTTTTTTATCATTTCACATACAGCCACTGTTCTCTCTTTCTTTCCATATGTAGTATGCCTTCTATAAAAAGTAACCGCTGACCACCTGAATCGCCTTTTCAAATAACCACAGACAGCGCACTACTACTCCAAATGCCCAAACCCAGTCCTGAACACTGCATGCTGTTTACAAGCTGTATTATGTCGACCCATAAAGCGAATAAAGGCCTGATTAATTTGTTTTAATTTGTGGAAATGTTTAAGAAACAAAGAAGTTGCTCAAAATTAAGAAAAAAAGTTGCTCGAAATAAAAAAAGTTGCCCGAAATCGGAAAAGTTGCGCAAAAGTTGCCAAGCAACTTGTAAGTAAGTAAGTAAGTAAGTAAGTAAGTAAGTAAGTAAGTAAGACTTTATTTAAAGAGGGTAACACGTGACAGTATAGAAGTAACTGATAAACTTGTGGCCCTAACAAAAACTCAAAAAGAAAATAAATATATGATATATAATATACAAAATATGTAAACTATATGTAGACACCCTAGCCGTGACGTGTATTTCAAACCAGCAATGAGCCGGTTTATCATGTAATTTCAAAACTCATAGGACAAAAAATGATTATCATAGCTGGAAAGAGCTCGTTGAAATTAGTAAAAATGTGAAGTTTAGAAAAGATCCCTCCACAAATTGCGAAGATATGAATTTTTAAAAATCGAAAGTTTATATGAAAACCTTTGGAAATTACGGCTTGGAGGCAACTCTTGCCTCCGGATCCAACAAAGGTTTTCATACAAAATTTCGATTTTTGAAAATTCATATCTTCGCAATTTGTGGAGCGATCTTTTCCAAACTTCACATTTTTACCAATTTCAACGAGCTCTTTCCAGCTATAATAATCATTTTTTTGTCCTATGGGTTTTGAAATTATGTGATAAACCCTCATTGTTTACAATATGCCAATATTGTATCGTAATATATAATTTTGGATTTCTTAGGATGTTCTTATCAGTTTACGGTCCACATCAATTTCTGCAAAGATCCATCGATCCAAATTTGCTTGGTGCTCACAAAGGTGTTTGTTGAAAAGGGTCAATTTGCTCGTGTCAGCGATCTAATAAAATTGCCCATGCGCAACTGATAAAAACAGAATGCTCGCTGCTCGACGCAGCCCGCAAAGCATCTATGGATTGTTTGAAAGAACGCAATGAAACATGGCGTGTTCTGCAAACTCTCTGTTTGTTTAAGGGCACCGATTTCGGAAGCCGTTGGTACAACCAGGAACACAGTACAGCAGTTGTGAAACGATGCATGAGGCATGCACGTAAACTCCAATCACGTGCCCAAAGCCCGCGTTCCACTAGGTCAGCACCGAGAAACGTTAATTTCTCGCACGAGATTGAATAAGGAACTAGTCTAGACTACATTCAATATGGCGGACCTATCCATCCAAACAACCCATAGATGCTTTGCGGTCACGATTCGAATCCAGTCTTTCACTCATTTCGATAAAACCTGAGAATGCTCATCAAACCATTTGCTACAGAGCCCATCTTAATTGTCGTCAGCATAAATATTATGCACTTCTCGCTAAATGAATACGATCAACTATGCATCACGAAAATGGTCTTGGGTTAAAGTCTTTTATTTCTTTCAGTCAACCTTTAGCTACATAACAATAATAATCATCATCATATTCATGAATAATTAATGATACAAAATAATAATAATCATCATATTCATTAATAATTAATGATACAAAATAATAATAATTATCATATTCATTAATAATTAATGATACTAAATAATAATAATCATCATATTCATTAATAATTAATGATACTAAATAATAATAATCATCATATTCATTAATAATTAATGATACAAAATAATAATAATTATCATATTCATTAATAATTAATGATACACAAAATAATAATCATCATCATATTCATTAATAATTAATGATACAAAATAATAATAATTATCATATTCATGAATAATTAATGATACTAAATAATAATAATCATCATATTCATTAATAATTAATGATAAAAAAATAATCATCATCATCATATTCATGAATAATTAATGATACAAAATAATAATAATTATCATATTCATTAATAATTAATGATACAAAAAATAATAATCATCATCATATTCATTAATAATTAATGATACAAAATAATAATAATTATCATATTCATTAATAATTAATGATACAAAAAATAATAATCATCATCATATTCATGAATAATTAATGATACAAAATAATAATAATCATATCATATTCATTAATAATTAATGATACAAAATAATAAATCATCATATCATTAATAATTAATGAAACAAAAAATAATAATAATTATCATATTCATTAATAATTAATGATACAAAATAATAATAATCATCATATTCATGAATAATTAATGATACAAAATAATAATAATTATCATATTCATGAATAATTAATGATACAAAATAATAATAATTATCATATTCATGAATAATTAATGATACAAAATAATAATAATTATCATATTCATTAATAATTAATGATACAAAATAATAATAATTATCATATTCATTAATAATTAATGATACAAAATAATAATAATCATCATATTCATTAATAATTAATGATACAAAGTAATAATAATTCTCATATTCATTAATAATTAATGATACAAAATAATAATAATTATCATATTCATTAATAATTAATGATACAAAATAATAATTATTATCATATTCATTAATAATTAATGATACAAAATCGTCTTCATTTGCTGCATAGACTTTAACTGGTAGAGTGATTCCAATAAACCTGGGCACTACTAATTAGCTGTCAGTGTTTATTAGATGCAAACGAACAAAAGAAAACAAAAGAGCGAGTGTCTAATAGTGTGTAATGGTGTAGTTAGTAATGTCAGGAGCGAGCCCATTACTAGGAGCCTTCCTCTCCTATAATAGGTTTGTGTGACATCAAATGCACAAATTGGGCTAAAAATAGAACACTCATTAAAAATTATGCACGATTAACCAATCATGTCGCGTCTTACACAATAGGAATTTGACGTCAGATTCAACACTGTACCGTGTAGTTCCAGTGATTCTAATAAAAGAATCGGCAGAATCTAGTGAAATTCAGTCAGATCCGTTTCGTCATTTGCCGACTTCAGTACTTCATCAAGCAAGGAAGAACAATGATTGAAAACATTAAAAACAAAACAAAAAAGCAACTCCAGGTATTATTATTTATATCAAAACTTCAAGTGCGAGAACTTCTAAAAACAAAGCTACTAGTTAAAAAGGCCAGTTCAAAACCCGGCCAAAAAACGAACATCTTCTGCTCTTTCTGAGAAGGAATTCAACGATGTGGTATCATGGATAACTCTCTTACGAAGAACCTAATTAAACTTGTGCAGGACTAGCAGTGAGAACCAAGCTAATGAATATTCCAAACCGCCGGTGTGTTTTGCTAATTAGCATTTGTTGTCTGAAACGCAGCAAAATGAATCACGAGGAGCTTCTTTTTCTGTGGCCTGGATGAAATTTTATCGTATTTTTATTCATCGGCTGATCTTGGAGTGCCGGCTTTCTTGCCTTCTTTGAACTGAAGACGCCTTTGGCGAACGAACTTCGCATACACTCAGTGATAACCCTCTTGTTTTAGTGTTTTTTTGCCGCTCTTTAAGGCATGCTTGTCGGTTGAAAGTTTCAGTTGTTTTTCGACTATCTTTCGGCGAAGAAGTTCTTTAGCAAAGTGCACATTTGTGTGGTTTAATTGTTATGTTGGCGCCGCTATCCAACTTTTGCTTCATCAGAGTCGAAATCATTGGAGAACGCTTCATTCTTACGAAGACTAAATCATGAATCAAAAACCAACAAAAGAAAGTTGATAAAATAAGAATAAACATATGAAGCGATAGGCCTAGGTATAAGAACGTAGAAGAATTTCGCGACAATGTGAGTCGCCAAACTAAACGTCTCCACTAAGCGCTCTGGCAGTATGTCAGTTTATTGATACATGTGATTCATTCATTGTACACAATTGTCTCGTTCTTGTGCAAGGGAAAAATAGACTTGGACTTCCATGGATTAAGAATATTTTGGATCAAGTCCTCGCGTCTTCCGTTTGGCGGCCATTTTATTTTTCAATTTGAAATTCTTCGGAAATTTGCATATCTAAAAATAGCCCAATTTGTGCATTTGATGTCACATGAACCTATTACTAGAGGAAGGCTCCTAGTAATGGGCTCCTGGTAATGTCCAGGTTTATTGGAATCACTCTATCAGTACAACCTGCGCAATAGAAGGTAAGCCCGAAATGACGCATGGGAAATCAATAAATTCTAATAGTGTCTAATAGTCTAATAATAGTCTAATAGTGTCTAATAGTGTGTATTGGTGTAGTTAGTATTGCCCAGGTTTATTGGAATCACTTTATCTTGAAAAATTATCAGTACAGCCTGCGCAATCATGTAGAAGGTAAGCCCGAAATGACGCATGGGAAATCAATAAATTACATCATGCTGTGGTTTGATTCAGTATTTAGTATCGACGAAACAGTATCTTTGTTCATTCTCCATTTTATCACGTCCCATAAATACATTTTTAAAGTAAATCAATTAATACATCTAACTTTAATTAGACGTATAAACACTGGTTTCCCATGTGCCATTTCGGGCTTACCTTCTATTCTATGTTTTAATTTTGAACGTGTCAACGATAAAGTTCAATCAGGTGTATACAATATTCGAATCCATACAGTACGGCTGCTCATATATAAAATATATTACTACTACAACTACTATACTACTACTACTACTACTACTACTGCTAGTACTAACTACCACTACTGCAAAGTTACTACTATACTTACTACAACTACTATACTACTACTACTACCTACCTACCTACCACTACTGCAATTACTACTATACTTACTACTACTACTACTACTACTACTACTACTACTACTACTACTACTACTGCAATTACTACTATATTTACTATGTACTACTGCAACTACTACTACTATACTTACTACAACTACTATACTACTACTACTACTACTACTACTACTACTACTACTACTACTACTACTACTACTACTACTACTACTACTACTACTACTACTACTACTACTACTACTACTACTACTACTACTACTACTACTACTACTACTACTACTACTCATTTCAGTTGATAACGCATTCATAAAACTCGATGCTTTTAACAATATAAGACTGACTAAAAGGACAAAAATATAGTAATAAGCTAGTAGATATAAATGTTTCAAAAACTCATTCATAATTAATGAGCATTTCGTCCAATCAGAAGGACTAAATCCACCACGTGCATGTACCTTTATACTCGGTAATGCGCTGCTCATTAGTATTCTTTATGTAAAGAATGCCAATAAGCGAAGGTCTCATATTGGTGTCGTATCATTGACCTAATAAGTACCAGAATGCTTTGGAAATTTTCTTTCTTATTCAGATTTTTATTCCCTCATGAGAATAGTAAGACAATTGGTGCTAATTATCTAACAAAAGAAAATTGGGCAAAGCATTCTGGTACTTGTAGTATATGACGCCATCGTGAAAATGTCCTATATTCCAATTCCCTGTTTTTTTTACTGAAATCATCCGAAAATGTATTATTTCGAAAGCGTGATCGTCCTTGAAGCTGTTCAATAAACTCGCAAGTCGTGTTTTATCCGGTCTAAAACCATTCGATCGGCTACGCCTCGTCACTGGTTTTAAACCCGATAAAACAATCCTGCTCGTTTATTAAACAGTACATAAAATATACAGTCATTCTCAAAAAGGTTGTCCAGATGAATAGACTACAATACTACAATAAAGTCACGTGATTCGTTATGTTTTTAATTTCTGCGCGCGGAACTGCGAGTTGATACCAGCGGCATTACATTCAGTTCTCACAATGCCGTGTACTTCTGCATCTCAAATTGAAATTCCACGCGAGGAAATTGAATACATAATGAATCACGTGACTTTATTGTAGTATTGTAGTCTTTTCATCTTGACAACGTTTTTGAGAATGATCGACTGTATGATATACTTGATACAAAATTTACAAAAATTAGAAACTTGATACCTTAATCTTCAATTTCTCCAAATCGCTTCCGCAAAGTCCGAGTTTGCATTCTTTCCTTCTTAAACCCATCTAAACTATCAAACACCTCGGCACGTCGTACGTGGCTACTAGTACTTGCGATTTTCTGTTCTCCAACTGAAGGCGCCGCCGCTCTGGCACAAGGGGAGTTCATGGCGGCCATTGGACGGTAGTCAGTTTGTTCGTCTGATTTGTTTGTCAAACGCCTATAGATACGCTGAAGAACAGGGACTCTCTTCTTAGGCGCATCTACTGCAGTTTCACGATCAGGACATTGAGGTGGCACATGACGCTGCTGTCGCCTTTGAGCTCGAGGTGGGTGTTTGGGAACAGAGCAAACTGTAGATTCGTCTTTCAAGACTCTTTCGTCGGCTGTGGAGTGACTGTGTTTGTCCTTGACGAGTTGGTTTGGACGTTGTTTCATGGACCTTGGACAAGCTTGGTCTTTCGGGTTCTTTTCTTCCTCACCAATAGTTTCCATAGTGCTCTGGTCATTTGGAGCAATACTGGATTTTGCAGGAGGACAGCTGGGCGATCGTGTGTGTTGGTGTCCAGGTAATGTTGGTAATACGTCGTTTTCTAAATTGATCCTCGTCTTCTCCAGAACGAAGTGGTCAGAATCCAACCCTTCTTTGCTACCACGGCTATGTAGATTGGCGCCCATTCGATGGGCGTTCGCTTTATTTGAGATCTGTGTGGAACGCCTCTCGATAAGGTCAAACACAGAAACACGTTTGTAAGGGACACATTCAGTCACGGTTCCAGCACAGGGTCCTGGAGATGAGAGTGTTTTCTGTTGGCAGTATTTGGGATCGAATTCGTCTTCCAGGTCTCTTTGGAAAGGGGGTTGCTCATCATAGCAATTCAAACGTCGTCCTCCGTTTCTTGAATAATCTGGTGTTAATGGTGTGGGTTGGATGTCTGCAGCGGTCATATTACAGCGTGAAATCATCTGTGTAGAAATGCCGGGTGGTTTGTGTTTCGGTGGTAGCAAGAGTCGAGAGGATTGCTTGCCTGCACTGTGGACGGTACAAACTCTCTCTTGTGAATTGTTCCTTGGAATTCTTCTCTCTTCTAGTCTTGGGCGACGTATTAACAATCGTTCCTGAGCCTTTGGTAGAGCGCTTGCACGTGCACGGCCAATTCCTCTATCCTTGTTTTCGTCCGCTGTAGAGCCTTCGTGGGTGATGTTACCGTTGCCATTGGAACTTTCCGATAACATAATTTGTTGTTGCAGGCAAAGAGTTCTATGGTTCACCACTGAACCTTTCCGTTTACTCTCGTCCTGAATGCCACGGATAATGGTTTGGTTTCTCTCGGCAAAATCGTTTGTCAGCTCGGGTATGGTCAGTTCTCTTCTCCTGGGCGGAGAGCTTCGTGGATTCATGTTAGCTGAGTAACTCTTGGCCAAAAAATATATCGTTCTCAGTTGCGAGTGCTAAAGAAAAAGATGAACTAACCGCTGTCTGCAGAGGTTGAAATATGCAGAATATCTATAATATTCGCTGAACATCTTCACCTGATTGGACGACCAAGAATATAAGCACAAATTATTTGCCGTTCCCTTTTTTCAACTTTATATTCCGATACTAATTAATATATTCAAAAAATATTTTAAATTATCCAACCAATGAGAAAGAAACTAGTCTTTCTTTATATTTTACCGCTTGGAACATGATTCGTCAGATTCATGGCAATGACGTCATGTTTTATCAGAGTCACGCGACTGAGAATCGAATGCTTCGATTTAAATAGTTTATTTAAAACGCGTTTAAAACGCGTTTAACGAGTATCTCAATAATATATTGGTTATATAATTAATATTATTCACTCGTCCATGATCGTGCAACAAACCCTTTCATATCGTGAGAACGAGTTTTTTTGAAACTGAATGGATTTTTTTCACTTTGATGAGTTGCTGGTCACCAGGCCCCCTCATTTTATCCCGTCAATCGCAAAGCTTTCTGGGAATGCTAGGAGGCAAATACCTGTAGGAAAGTAATAAAATATAGGCCTCGGCTCACACGTATCACTGTATATTATGACTACGAGTCCTAGATATTTGCCGACAAACATGTGGGAAATTATAGGCATCGAGAACTGCATGCGAAAATAATAAGAACGAACTAAATTCACTCAAATTAACCATAAGTAATTTATAAGAACATTTTCATTTGTTTGCCCCCTGGCATACCCAGAAAGCTTTGCGATTGATGGGATAAAATGAGGGGGCCTGGTGACCGGCAACTCGTGCGTTGTGGCGGCGTTGTTTGTTTGTTTGTATTATTGTCAGGGACCATTTTTTTCCATTATGAATTTCATGAACTTTTTGACGAAGATATATATACTGAGAAAGCCCCTGAAACACGGTGAAGACGAACTGAAATTTGGATCGTTCATCGCATGAAACGAGCAGAAAATATGCCGTTAGTTTCGATTTTTTGGCTCAAGGTAATGCACCTATCAAAGTTAACCCTGAGGGGGGGGGGGGGGGGGGGGGGGGGGGTTGGGGGAGTGCGGGCAAGGGGTGGGGATTTGATCAAGAGCTACAAATTTTGTTCAAAATCCCGAGGGTGAGGAAACAAATTCAGATCAAATGAATGAAAAAAGACCCACCCCACCCATGCAAGGGCAGAAACAACTATTTCCATATCCATTCAAAACATGTCATCTCTTTTTTTCTCTTGAAAGTGAGGGAACAAATAGAAAACATGCCCTTCACTCCTCCCATGACTCCATACAGGTAGAGCACTGCCAGTGATCTGGTGTTTCATCGCCATAAATTCCAACGCAAACCATATGGTGCCAAAGGCCACAACTGTCACAGCAAATCTAATAAATTGGCTGTTCTTGGCCATCAGGTTCTTCCTTTTGGCATGACGTGCACAATCGCTGAATCGGTCGGTCATACATGGCAAACCAGCCGTTTTTAATGTACAGACACTTGATATTTCTGTCCAATTATATACCTGGGAGTACAGACTTCCTCAAAACAAACAATTTCTTGTTTGATGATTGAAAATTGCAGAAAAAAGTCTCAATAAAAACTCACCTCTGGCTCTTGGATCTTTTCGAACTGCAAGTACTGAAAGTACCGAATGTACAGATGCTTGGTGACCACGCCTGCAACTAGAGCTCAGTCACTTCACGGTCAGATCAAATGCCTCGACCCTCGGGACGCAACAAACAATCAAATGCCCGACTGAGGGGACCTCCAACACTTTCAAATCCCCACCCTCCCCCGCACTCTCTCCCCCCCCCCCCCCCACGGGGTTAACTTTGATAGGTGCATAAGAGTTTGGCAATGTCCTATCATTGTCCTTTGGTGCTGTGGAGTTTTTTTGGGGGAAATTGAGGGATTTTAGGGGTAAAAATCGAGCGGTAGCCGTTGGAGGTAGCGCTCGTAGTTTCCTGCCTTGTCACTGTATAGTACTGAGGGGGGAAAATAATAAAAACAGCGTCTAATGTGGATAAAACTACCAGAAATGACTTTATCTATAAATAATACAACAAGACACAAGATATTTTTCATTTCATAGAAGTTTTTATTTTTCTTAATTTTTTACATGTTGATTGCTTGGGCTGTCTGTGCTTGAACTAGAATTTACAGTGCACGTACACACGTGATCAAATATACTTGGTACAAAACCCACAAGTTCATTTTCGGCCGAAGGGAACTGGAGGAGAGCCAGTGGACCCAGTCCCTCACTTCGAGTACAAAGGTATTCTTAGCGCGCAACATTCTCGTACCCAGAGCCCGCTCGTCATTTGGTTTGTCGCTGGCTCTGGGAATCCCTGAAATTTTAGCGAATTTCATTGGCTGATGAAATCAACAATGACTGATCGTATTTGATTGGTTCATGAGATCAACAAAGATTCAAACTTGCAAGGCGAACGAAAGGAATGACAGCGACGGTTGTATTTTCATACAATGGTATTCCGTTATTGAATTATAAAGCTATGGAAATGAAAGTGACTGTGTAGACATAAATTGATCTGAATTCGTAAAGGGAGATCTAACAATACATAAATTATAAAAGTAAAGTAACGGCTACAGACACAATCGATCGTACTCGCTTTGAGTATTCAAAGGAATATTTGGCTGTCGTTAAAACGCGGGCTGCCGATTGCGGGCTGCGGATTGCGGACTGCGGACTGCGGGCTGCGGACTGCGGACTGCGGATTGTGGAATTTGTAGAATTTAATAGTTTTAGCAAATAAAATGAAATATTAAGCGGGTGGCCGCTTAATAGAGGTCCTTTAAGTCAAACTTCATGAATGAAAGGCGAATGCCGGTACACCCAGTAATGGGTAATAAGAGTCGAACACAAGGACAAGTTGTCGAAGAACAATGTAGAGCAATTTCTTTCAATTCCTTTTTCCTCCGCCATGAGTGGCGACGTCATTTGGATCGACGAGTCCTCGAGTGACGATGAAGAATTATCCACCTCGGCATTTTCATGGTAGGTCACAAGCAATTTCTTCAGACCGATCTAAACAAATATCTGTTGACCAGTCTTATACATGGTTACGTTGCTGGTTATATATACTATTCTGAATTCTCTAGACCCTTTCTTGCCCATATATGCCTGATAATGCTTTCTAAAAATAATTTTAAACATCGTTCAACTATCTAGCTAATGGCAACATACTGTTGTGATGACCAAAAGGTCAAACAACATGCACAAACCGGCACCGGGTATGACAGTAAAAGCTGGTCGAGCTAACGCTTTTGTATGAGGCATTTTTTGATCATTGTCGGTATACAATCGCGCGCCAAATTGAAAAAAATGGCTGAAGACGTCGACATAGCGAAAGCCAAATGCTTGAAGGTAAACGATATTATTATTCGCCATGAATTACTCGCTAGAATCTTCAACAAGAGACAAGAAGAATTCGGTACCATTAGCGCCAAATTCACACGCTTAATTAATTCAATTAACTCAAGAACTCATTTGATTGGTTGCTACAACCCTACTTGGAACAGGGGTCGAGACGTCTAAGTAAACATTGGCTTTTTCTTTGAAGTTCAGCTCTTTGCCGGCAATATCTTCGTGTGTGAATTGAACGCTTAAGCAAACATAACCGGCTTTTTAAAATCGAGAAAAAAGTCGCAGTATGAACGCAGCCTTTCATATTAGTGTTCTAGTATATTTATTCTTAATTTTATTAATGTTTTTTCATCTTGTAAAAGCATCCAGCCATATTTGTACACCTCTGTATAAAGAACAAATTCTACAGTCCGCAGTCCGCAGCCCGCAGTCCGCAGCCCGCAGACCGCAGTCCGCAGCCCGCAGTCCGCAGCCCGCGTTTTAACGACAGCCGGAATATTTTTATAATTCAAGAGAAACAATAACAAAGCGGAAGACAGGAAGGTTCACATGCAAGATTATATTAGAACATGTATTTATCGTCCAGCCTTTACCGCAACAGAGCCAGAGAAGAACCGGTGATGAACGTCGAAGGGATTTTAAACGGCTACACGAAGATAAATGTACAAACTTGTGTACTTGTTAGTTTGAATATTCAAACCAACGTAAATACTACGTAGCCAGTAGACTCTTCCACAGTACCCGCTCTCAGCGGTCTTTAGTATGAGCATGCGCTCTGACGACTTGGTCGTCAAAATTTGACGACCGTGCAACAGGGTTTCCCAGAGCCAGCGACAAACCAAATGACGAGCGGGCTCTGGGTACGAGAATGAGCGCGCAATTGTTACATTCTTGTACCCAGAGCCCACTCCTCATTTGGTTCGTCGCTGGCTCTGGGAAACCCTGAAATCTTAGCGAATTTCATTGGCTGTTGAAATCAACAATGAATGATCGTATTTGATTGGTCCATGAGATAAACAAAGATTCAAACTTGCAAAGCGAACGAAGCGAATGACAGCGACGGTTGTAGTAATTTCATACTATATTATTTTCAAAAACTATATACCTTTTTTGAATAATAAATCAATGGAAATGAGCGACTCATTGACTGTGTAGACATAAATTCGTAAAGGGAGATCTAACAATACATAAATTATTAAAGTAAAGTAACGGCTACAGACACAATCGATCGTACTCGAGTATTCAAAGGAATATTTTTATAATCCAAGAGAAACAATAACAAAGCGGAAGACAGGAAGGTTCACATGCAAGATTATATTAGAACATGTATTTATCGTCCAGCCTTTATCGCAACAGAGCCAGAGAAGAACCGGTGATGAATGTCGAAGGGATTTTAAACGGCTACACGAAGATAAATGTACAAACTTGTGTACTTGTTACATTGTTTGAATATTCAAACCAACGTGAACATAACCTGAGTTTCAGGCCCAAAGGGGATAGGAGGGGGAGAGGAGGACTGGGGCGGGCGTAAGGGGAAAAGGTGGGCCTGACACCAATCCTACACAGAAGTTGTGTTGTTCGCCCGTATTTTGGGCGAAATGCTGATTGGACGAAGAACAATGAAATGTAATAACCGGAAGTCAACGTTGCAAATTAGCTTGAAGTTTTTATATATTTTATTTCTCTCATCGAAGCACAGGTAGCCCAAGCTATTAATGAGAGGCTTGTATCGAGCTATATATAAGAGTTTGTATGGGACCTTAGGTTCTGGTCGATAATTCCGTAAATAATAGGGCAAATAACCAGAGATCAATAAGGACACAAACAACACTACTGGAAGGTTAGAGTTTATTTGCCCTATTATTTACGGAATTATCGACCAGAGCCTAAGGTCCCATACAAACTCTTATATATAGCTCGATACAAGCCTCTCATTAATAGCTTGGGCTACCTGTGAATTAATACGCGACCGTTGGGAAACGAGACTGACATGTACACTATAAAGAATGCGGTTCCTTACAGTTTACGGGACTGATCTCAAATATACAGCAGATTCAGGTTGAGCGTTTAACGGCGACGTTTGTCGCGATCGTTGAACTAAACGGACGTCCTAACGGCCAAAATTATTACAAAAAATGTGTTTTTCCGGCTGTAAATGCAATACGAAAAACATTGGTTGTTTTGCATAAAATCTATTCAAAGCTAATTAGCCGAAAGATGTTTATCTCTTGAGAAAAACTAAACAACACAATCTTGTCAATGATACCGACTCTCAAATCGGACGACAAGGTCTTTCCAGATACGATCTTCCTTTGCTATTTAGTCTCCACATTTGAAACAAATAACTTTTCGCCTTCAACGTTTCTTTCTGAGACAAACATCGTCCCCGTCACCTAGTCTTTCACTTGACAACGTAACATTCAAACTGTCACAACGATCGCGACAAACGTCGCCGTTAAACGCTCAACCTGAACTGCTGTAAGGTAAATTGAATGTGGCATTATTCTCTATTTCAAGTAGTTTTGTTTCGATCGAAATCCAGTACAGGGATACGTGATCAAGCTGTACATATCTTGTATTCATCAAGTTTTGACAGTTGTGACACGTCAATTTTCAAACCGGAAGAAATTGTGATTGGCTAATATTGTGAGGGAACTTCACGAAGGTCATAAGGGGCGGAACAGGTTCTGTATAGCATTGGTGTCAGGCTCACCTTTTCCCCTTCCTTTTCCTTTCCCCTCCTCCTTCCTTTTCCTTTCCCTTTGAGCCTGAAACTCAGGTTAACGTGAACACTACGTAGCCAGTAGACTCTTCCACAGTACCCGCTCTCAGCGGTCTTTAGTATGAGCATGCGCTCTGACGACTTGGTCGTCAAAATTTGAAGACCGAGCAACAGGGTTTCCCAGAGCCAGCGACGAACCAAATGAGGAGTGGGCTCTGGGTACGAGAATGGCAATTGTTAATGAGCTTTTGTGGAATTAGTTTGTGTCACGTGACTAAAATTGCCATCCAAATGCTGAAATTGATAAATGTGGAAAGTTTCAAACGAATTTCGTGGATTGGACGAAATTTACAGCGATTCGAACTTTGTTCAGTCTTTTTGTGAGGGTTTGTATTTTGGTGGGCAACGGCTGTCCTTAAATAACTTGTTTTGATACTGACAGTATAAGCATAGCCTGCGTGGCCGGCTCTCTGGGGTTAGAAACAATCCCCAATCCCCTCCTCTAGGGCCGCCAAAAGTTCAAATAACAATCTAACTAAACTTGCTTGAAACTAAAATGCAAACGCACAAAAACGGTTAACTAGCTAGACTCGGAACATGATGACAGATAGAACAAACAAATAATTGAACTAGCTAGCTAGATTTTGCTCCAGTGTGAACACGCTCATAGAGACAGTTTGACACCTGTTATAGCTTTCGTCCTATCTACAGTGAAAAAACAACGGTCGTGACCGTATTAAAGGGGTGTCCGTATTAACGGGGTGGCCGTAACAGCATCAAGAGAATGTATGAGACGTTATAACTAGTGACCAAGCGTCAAGAGAACTGATATATGTCCGAGTCGCTGATCGGGCCAGAATTATGTGGTCGTAATAACGAGGTGGTCGTATTAACGGGGTGGCCGTAATAACGGGGTGGCCATAAGGTGGTGTTGAAACTTTTCACATTTACTAATTTCAGAATATCGTAGAATCCCGGTTATAAGCATCCATCCTGGTTGTACCCCCCCCCCCCCCCCCCCCCCGATTATAAGCCCACCTGTCTGCTAGCAGAAATTTCCACAGTTATAAGCCCCCCCCCCCCCCCCCCCCGTTTATACTCCCCTTCATTTACTCCTCCCAAGAAGGGGTACTGTATACAGAAAACAATAATTAGGCAATAGATTAGGTGTAGCAGACGAGACTGATAGAGTCTAGCTAGTAGTGACGGTAACTCATTGCATGAAAACCCTTCAGATTATAGTTTCTTCTGAGCACATTCACGTTTCAAAGCTTTTACTGTTATTGTTGCATGAACACTGTATAACTAAAATGGTCATGGTTAAACATTTTTTTCTTTTTTATAGAACGGATTTCAGACGTTTTTTTCCTCCCTCTTATAACCCCGGGATTCTACGGTATCATGCTAAGTCACGTGACATGTGAGACAACTGGTCGCATTATAAGTTGATATTGCAGTAGATCTCCCCACTGATAGCCCCACGGCAAGCAGGACAACGGTTTCGACCTTCCTTCTTTTCCTTTGATATGCAATCCCTACAGTAGAGCATATGGGTGCATGGCATGATGATGCAATCACGGTCACAATCGTAGCAAATTTGACACAATAGGGCAGTCTTCCTTTCATCCAGTTCTTTTTTTACTTCACTAATTTTGTCTTCTAGTTCCTTGGTTTTGCTGTCGTGGCTGTGAAGCAAAAACACTGATCAAATCAATCGATGAATTATTATATTAATCAATCAATCATTCAATCAATTAATCATTCAATCAATCATTAATCAATTAATCAATCAATCAATCAATAAATTAATCAAATGAATTAATCATTGAATTAATCAATCAATTAATCATTAAATTAATCAATCATTGAATTAATCATTAAATTAATCAATCAATTAATCATTAAATTAATCAATCAATTAATCATTAAATTAATCAATCATTAAATTAATCAATCAATTAATCATTAAATTAATCAATCATTGAATTAATCATTAAATTAATCAATCAATTAATCATTAAATTAATCAATCAATTAATCATTAAATTAATCAATCATTAAAACAATCAATCAATCATTAAGTTAATCAATCATTAAATTAATAAATCAATTAATCAATCAATCAATCATTAAATCAATCAATAAAATTAAATATTAATCAATCAATCAATTAATTAATTAATTAATAAGTAACTAAATGAATGAATGGATGAACGTACGTCACTAATAAATGAATGAATAAATGGGATAAATACCCATCCCATTTACCTTTCTTTCATCTTCTTCACTTGTATCCCATGTTTCTCTTTTATTTCCACCTTCTTAGAGTATAACAGTTTCCTGAATTCAGTTCGAAGAGTTTTCACCTTTTCTTCGTGCAAACACTCCAGTTTTCTTTTACTTGTGATCGAGTCCATGGTTTGTACTTCTAGAGCGACGGTCAGTCTCGAGTTGGACTGCAACAATCCTGCTTTCTCTTCACGCAGCGTTTGGTATTTCAGTCTCAGAATGGTGTAATCTCGCACCACATTACCATGGTAAGTTGACATTTGTCGTGTATTCTCAGGCAGCTGAATAACCCTTAAGACTTGCATACGTAAATTAAGAAAGGACAGTAAGACTAAATGCAGCTTGCTTCCTCGTTATATATAAAAAAAAGGTATGAACGGTTCATACGACACTCCTCATTGGTTTACCCTCAAACGTTTTCTCTAAAGGCCCTGTTACACATGCACTTTTCCGTGCAACTTGCCTCGCAAAAAAAATGTTGCAAGTTGCAGCCGTCATGTTACATGTCAATTTTTTGTTGCAATCAGCTTCGCAAAAAAAAACCCAGGTCGGTACTTCATAACGGTTTTCTCAGGCTATCGATTAATTGTAGCCACGCATGTCATACGTATTTTTTTTTCGTGCAACTTGTAGAAATTTGTTGCAGAAAGTAGAAACCAAATCAATTTCTCGTGCAACTTGCACAAATAAAAGTCAAGTTGCAAAAGACGGTGTTACACGATAAAAACGCGCGAGCAACTTGAAACATTTTTTTTTTGCGAGGCAAGTTGCACGAAAAAACAAGTGCGCGTGTAACAGGGTCTGAAGAGGCCTTGATGACTAATGATGATGGTAATAATGCTGATGATAATAATGATGATGACTGATGATAATGATGACGATGTCAATGATAATGACGAAGATAATAATAATAATAATATAATGATAACGATGATGATGACAATAATAATGATGACAATAATAATGATGATAATAATAATGATGATGACAATAATAATGATAATAATGATGATGATGATGACGACTATTATCCCAATGTCTCAGTAGGCTTAAATACAACCAGAGCACTGGGGAATCCTATATAAGGATCGATGTTACAGCCACAAAGATGTTAGTCGTATATGCGCAAATCACTCCGATCCTCAGTGATTCTTTTACGTCTCTCCAAAACAAGTTTGTACGCAGTGTTGTGTTGAGAGACGAGACAGCCATTTTACGTGGTCATGCCAGCCATGACCATTTGCTGATGGAAACAGCACCTCGTCCTCCGAAATTGTTCCCGATAGCTATATTGAAATTTTTTTTTTTTTGTAATTTCTTTCTATTTTCACTCATATTTGTAGGTATTTATTTTATTGGGATATAAAGGACTGGTTATACTTTTTTGAACTTTTGTTTTACAGGGGTGGGGACGGGTAGATTACCTAGTAGGGGAGGACTTCGTGTTCTTTTGTAACTTCTACCTGCCTTTGGGCAAAATTGTCAAAAAAATAAAAAAAAAAAAAAATAATAAAAAAAATATAAAAAAAAAAAAAAAAAAAAAAAAAATAAATAAATAAAAAAAAAATAAAAAAAAAAAATAAAGAAATAAAGAAAGAAAGAAAGAAAGAAAGAAAGAAAGAAAGAAAGAAAGAAAGAAAGAAAGAAAGAAAAAAGAAAAAAAGAAAGAAATAAAGAAAGAAAGAAAAATAAAGAAAGAAATAAAAAGAAAGAAAGAAATAAAGAAAGAAATAAATAAAGAAAGAAAGAAAGAAAAATAAAGAAAGAAAAAAAAGAAAGAAAGAAAACAAAGAATTAACTGAAAGCCAAAGAAAGGCAAAGGTACGAGGAAGTTTTAAGACATATTTTGCATTAGTTAGCAGGGACTTCCCCGTCAAAGCTGATGAGGTCATCAAAACCGGTTCAGCCGGTATTTGTACGGTGCACGCGCAGGGAGTCCCCGGGAGCATCTTTTGAATACAGTAATGAATGTACACGTACCTTGTCCTTTCTTGTACTCTCTATACTCGACCTTCCCGTTAGGCCACGTGTACATGCCACACCCATCTGGTTCATTCTCGTCCCATATCCCTTCGAGGGAGGAGCCATCTGGATAAATCATCGTACCGACACCTGACATAAGATCGAACTGCCATTCACCTTTGTATTCGGTACTAGAGGCGAAGACTATGCGACCGTGCCCATGTCTAGACAAGAGATGAAAATTCGCCTTTACCAAAACAATTCTACTATAATTTCTCACAATCAGGAATTAAAAGTATCAACACACCTCATATTGTTCCACCAACAGCCTTGGTACATCCCATACTGCTTCTTACTTGCACTAAGTTCCGATCCACAAAAGATAAATGCCTTTCCGTAGCCCCATCTTTTACCTACAATGATTAACGAAATTCTCAATTAATTACCCTCATTTTTATGCCCTAAATTAATAAAGTCCTAAATTAGCCTCGGGTCTGAATAGAGTGCAATTTAGAAAAGCTTGAAAACTAAATAACTAATTAGTACTAAATAGCACTAATGAAATAGAAAACAATAGAAATAGCACTATTTAGTACTATTTAAAGTTAGTACTATTTCACGCTTTTCTAAATTGCACTCTAGTAAAGAAATAGTAAACAAACAAACAAACAAACACAAAGTATCTGAATAATACGTTCGCCATAGATCATGGGATACCTCACATCAGTACAAATACTCGTTTCCAGTCTCAAGAGAGCGTTCAAAATGGCGGCCTCACATAGTCCGCGATTTGGTGTATATTTTAACACAAACCTCGTCAGTTTGCGCGCGGAATTCAAAAGACTGATGCATGCCGGGAAACAGCGTTAATTCACTTACCTTTCTTCCATCGTCCTTCATATATCAGATTCCTCGAGAGACTTTCAAGTCTACCTTGACCATCGGGCAGATAATAAATATTTGGTACTAAATCACAAGAACCAAAGACACGATCATCACCGCAAGCATATCTAATGTCCGAGGAGTAAGGATTGACGAGATGAACACAAACAAGGGACTTAGCAAACGCTGTATGATTCATTAGAGATCGACTTTCGACCAAGAGATCATCCTTGTCTTCCATTATGGATGCGAGATCATCTTTGCTGAGGGAGATATCTGAAAGAGGATGGGGTACGTTTGATTTGGCACAGACTTCGTGACGTAAACAAGACTACACGAAATCGTTTTTGTTCGTTTGGGGCGTCATTGTAAGTAATAATAATAATGATTAATGGGGAGGTCCTAACTAAACAATAAGTAAATAAATAGATAATATTATTCATAATAAAAATTTTAGGATAAATATTAATACATATAAAATCTTAGCCTGATTTTCAGACCGGAGGACCAAGGACCGTCTGAAAATCAGGCTAATAAAATCTAGGATGAACTAATACGAAAAACGAGATAAAATATGTACAAATTGCAACAAGCACAAGTTAATTTTCTTTTAAAATGTTCAATGTTTTCAGTGTTTCTGACATTTGAATTCAACTTATGTAATCCTTAGAACAATGTGGGACCGTTCTGAAAGTTCCCCAATTAGTTTTAGAACATGCATAAATAAGATTGTCTTTGTTGCTAGTGTTGTACGTATGACATGAAAGAAACATCAGCTTCCACTTGAGCACAAGATGGCGGGTATGCATTCAAACACAAAGTATTGTTGTATTTGCTGTATTTGTTAACCCTCTCAAAATTGTAAAGTGAACATTTCATTAATAATAAACATCATTGGGAAAAAAAAAAAAAAAAAAAAAAAAAAAAAACTCTCAAAATAAAGATTATTATTAATATTATTATTATTATTATTATTACAGAGAAAACACACTTGGGTAAACACAACCTTTAGGGGGAGGGGTAAGGGATGAACAATATATCGGGGTTTGGGTTACAATAATAAAGGACCGCGAAGCGCTACAAAAGCAACCCAACTTAAAACCTAAAAAAAATATTTCCAGCCTTTTTGGCGGAGGTAGGAAGCAAAAACCGAAGGATAAATAAATTACAGAGTAATTTGTCGCTTGGCAATAGTTCGTGAAGTAGATTGCAACGTTTCGTGAACCGAACAAAAAGACCCGAAAAAAATACCTGTCTGGGCTCGGTATTTTTCCGAGTCTATATACGCTTGACGAAACCTTACAATTTACATATTGTTTTGAATTTGAAATGAAAAAATATATAACCCAACCAGTAGGTCCCATGCATTTATTAAAGGGAGACGTTCAAAATTTGAAACGGAAATAAGGGTCTTATAATCACTAGTTAAAATATTTTCTCAATATTGGAGAGGGAAGTACTATATTTTTATGAATCATTAGAGGTATCAGTGACATCACTTACAGCTACATACATTTTTTTGTATTTTATGATCAAAATATTTGAACGGTTTGTTCAGATAACAGTTCTGCATTGAAGAAAACTGGTCAAACAATCAATCCTAAGCACAAATAATGTAAGAAAACTCCTTCACACAAACGTTTAGCTTTATAGAAATATTAAAGTAATTCAAGACATTAAACATGAACTAATGTATGGAGCGAAGCCATGTTGATTGTTTGGGTTGAGTACGTGATGTCACTAACACCTCTAAAGATTCATAAAAATGTATTACAGTATGTTGTTCTAATTGTGAACAGTTCTAATTGTGAACACTTTTCAGTAAAAGTGCCGTTTTTATACCGTAAAGTTAAGATCGACAAAAAATATTTTACCCGATCAAATATTGATTTATTTTCAATCATTCAATGCTATTTTGGGCTTCCTGACATTTATTCCGCGCAAAATTTCAACTTTGACGGCAAGGTAAGCAGACGACTGTTGTCTACAAATTCGAATTTTAAGCACGCCTTTAGATTCTCAGTGGCAAAGTTCGCATATTTTCTTTCTAAAAACGCAGAGTTTTGAACTTGTTTTTATACGAGCTAAAAGGTAAATAATAACACTTTTCTTTACAAAACAATATTTAGAAAAGTGTTGAAAATGAACAAGCAGCATCGGAATGAAAAATTGTGCGTGTTTTTGCGATGTGCATCTAATTGTAAACACGCATATGCTCACGCATAACTTGGCACTTCATAACTTATGTAGTTCTTGAGATATAGAGTAAAATTGCCGCTAACGTACCTGCACTGGTACAATAGCAAATATTGAGAAGGAAATATGTATAAGAAGTCCGCGTTTGTGATACAAATTTGCGCCATTGCGTTTGCGCCGAACGTGATGAACGGCATGCATCAATGAACATGCGAACACGTCAGCAATTTAGCGTTGCCGTCTGACTTCACTTCGTTTAAAAAAATTTCTAGCATTCCTATCGAAATAACACGAACATTAATATTGTTTTAAGACAACTTGGAACTTGTACATCGAATTGCAAGGCTAGAAATCGAGAATAATACACAGTATTAAGCCATTAAAAAGCAAGCCAAAAGTGTTCACAATTACAAACACCTGTTCACCATTAGAACCACCAACAGACATGATATAATAAAATATATTTAGAAAAGTTCAATAATAAATACAACGAAACTTAATCACATGTTAGCTGAAGTGTAGAGCTAATTTATAGCAAAGGTTCAGGATAATCGTACCATATGTTGACGAGAAATATCATCAAGTGCAAAAAGTGTTCACAATTAGAACCACATACTGTACTTCCCATTGGAATGTCTCAGAAAAAAATACAGTGATTGTATGGCTCTTTGACATTATTTCAGTGAAGTTTCAGCTAAATCAAATTTTGAACGATTTACGTAATAGTCCCCCTTTAATGAAAGAGAAAACAAGAAGGCGCGGCTTAGCATAGGGAGGTGCTTTTTGCTCTAATAGCGAGATGAGAATACTCCAGTTTCGCGTTGTTTAGAGATGACCGCTGTCCTTGACAAAAGACGCATTTGTACAGGCTTAGGCTAAGAGACGCCGATCTTATCATGAGCCGTACTGAAATATCCATGAGCATTTCAAAAGAATTAATAAGTAGCCGCCTCATGATCTATTGTTTGAGATCGGCGTCTGTTCTTAGCCTTAGCCTCGATTCAGAAAACAATCCGTGCAATTCAAAAATGTTTCTATTGTTTGATATCAACATTTTTTCATGTTCTTTTTGATATTTGTGAATAATTTACACCGACTCGAGGCTAACCCTGTACAAATGCGTTTGATGTCAATAAGTACAGCGGTTTTACAACGGGATCTGTGAACGCGAAAAGGGACTATTCCTTCATTCCCGGCAAGTTCTAAAACAAACTCTAAATACTTTCCTGATCAAACACTAAACACACATATATTTTTCAAGAAATCCAAATATACCTTCATCACATGAATCATAACAGACTTCATGTTCTGCTGCAGACTTACTCGTCTCTTCCAACACTGTCCTCAAGCCATGGTTCAGACCACTCTGAATGTCCAAGCACATTTGTAGACTTTCAAGAAGAAGCACCAGCGACTGAAGCTTGTCTAATACAACTTCCTCCGAAGCTGTATCCTTCTGTGCTTCGAGCTTTAGGTAGTCTTCAAAGTTTCTGAGCTTCGAAACTAAAGTCTTGAACAGCGAAGTTTGAATTTGATAGCAGTTTTGCTGCGCTTTGAACAGCTTGTGACGGATGTCCTCTACGCTTAGTTTCCTGGTATTCGTACCGCTTCCTTGTTGAGCACGTTGCTCAAACTCGTCGTGACCACTGGCTGCTACATCAAGTCCAGATGCGGTCAAAACTTCATTCTTGTCATTTGCGTTTTCAACAGTTTTATTGTTATTTATTACTGATGTTTTCCTGGTTTTGGAAGAGTTAGTTTCCCTTGTTGGAGAAAGGGGATGTTTCGAAGTTCCACCAAATTTCATCTCAGAGTTGATCTGGCTTGTGGAAGTTTCTGCACAGTCAATGCTTCCCAGACAAGTTGCTTTCGGAGATTCGGAAGTTGCACCAAATTTCATCTCGGAGTTGTTCTGGCCTGTGGAAGCTTCTGCACAGCCAATGCTTCCCAGACAAGTTGCTTTCGGAGATTCGGAAGTTGCACCAAATGTCATCTCGGAGTTGTTCTGGCTTGTGGAAGTTTCTGCACAGCCAATACTTCCCAGACAAGTTGCTTTCGGAGATTCGGAAGTTGCACCAAATGTCATCTCGGAGTTGTTCTCTGTGGAAGCTTCTGCACAGCCAATACTTCCCAGACAATTTGCTTTCGGAGATTCGGAAGTTGCACCAGATTTCATCTCGGAGTTGTTCTGGCTTGTGGAAGTTTCTGCACAGTCAATGCTTCCCAGACAAGTTGCTTTCGGAGATTCGGAAGTTGCACCAAATGTCATCTCGGAGTTGTTCTGGCTTGTGGAAGTTTCTGCACAGCCAATGCTTCCCAGACAAGTTGCTTTCGGAGATTCGGAAGTTGCACCAGATTTCATCTCGGAGTTGTTCTGGCTTGTGGAAGTTTCTGCACAGCCAATGCTTCCCAGACGAGTTGTTTTCAGAGATTCGGAAGTTGCACCAGATATAATTTTGCTGTTCGTCTGGCTTGTGCTGATACCTTCGGTAAAGGTGACTTCTTCACCGGGTCTATCTTTACGGTTCGTGGATCTCAAACAAGAAGCTTTGGAAGATATCCCAAATGTGAAGACATCTGGGCTACCAAGGTCAGCATTTTTTTCTGGTATTTCAAATTTCAACTCATTGTTATTTACTTTCGAAGGGGTATTGTTCTCTGGTGTGGTTATTCCATATATCACATGAGGCGTGAAAACTGGCTTTTTCTTCGTACTAGTTGATGCTCCATTACAATTGCCCCAACTGTGCGCATTAGAAGCAGGGATAGGTTTGGTCGACGAGAAAGTTAAGGTTGGCTGAGTTGGTCCAAGTGTGGCGGATTTAGGATGAAGAGAAAAGGAAAAATTACTAAATGAATTGGAACTAGACGACTTAGTGGAAGACGTTGCAGCAGAAGGACAATTTGAAATATTTGTTGCCCCAGTCACTGGAATTGTCTCCGTTTTTCCAATCCCCCCGCATTGAGTGAGCCAGGGAGCAGGGATAGGTTTGGTCGACAAGAAAGTTAAGGTTGGCTCAGTTGGTCCAAGTTTAGCGGGTTTGGTAGAAGGAAGCGAAAAGGAAAATGACTTGGTGGAAGACATGGCAGCATCAGTAACAACAGTTGTTGCTCCATTCATTGGATTTGTCTCAGTTTTTCCAAACGTCCAGCAATGAGTGAGATGGGGAGAGTGACTTGTTGACACGTCCAAACTTGCATTTGCTTGTGCAGCAGTGGGCTGTGATAGCTTGGACAACCAACTTTGGTCTTCAGTGGTCATTGCTTTATTTTGTCGTTCTTCAAATAACTTTTGTGACCATTTGTTCACTTTATCTACATACTTGTTGAAGTGTCTGTCATGATTCCCTGAAGAAGAAATTCTCAGAATAAATTCCATACTTGTAAACTCCTTGTTTCATTGTTTTTTATTTATATCTTTATGGATAAGAGAAGACATCAAATTGGGAAGGAACGAGATTATTCAATTTTGTCACTTGCCCACTTGTTTTTCTATCATCTACATGTAGCTTACTGTGTGCGTGTGGTTCAGTTGTAGAGATCATGTACCATAATGTACCACCACTATCTCCATCACCAACATCATCATCTCCATCATCTACATCATCACCATCTCCATCATCGCCATCACCACCACCACCACCACCACCAGACATCACCACCATCACCTACATCATCACCATCTCCATCATCATCATCACCACCACCATCATCATCATCATCTACATCATCACCATCTCCATCATCGCCATCACCACCACCACCACCACCACCAGACATCACCACCATCACTACATCATCACCATCTCATCATCATCATCATCACCACCACCACCACCGCCATCATCATCACCACCACACACATCACCACCATCATCATCATCTCCATCTCCATCACCACCATCATCACCACCACAAATATCACCACCACCACCATCATCACCACCACCACCATCACCATCATCACCATCTCCATCATCACCGTCTCGACCATCGCCATCACAATCATCATCATCATCACCACCATCTCCATCACCATCACCACCACCACCATCATCACCACCACAAACATCACCACTATTATCATCATCGCCAACACAATCTCCATCATGATGATCATTATAAGGATCATCGTTTAAATAACTGTTGCAAGGTACTTATTTTAATTTGTGTTTAAATGTTACGTTTGAGTTTAACGTCGAGCATCTCAACATCTTGACAGCTCATTTTTATGCAATTTTGATGTTTTGTTTACCTAATATCATCCTCCTGACACTAGAGTAAAGACACATGTATATAGAAATATGAGTACATTTTAATGAGTTGTCAATATGGCTCAACTTATTGTCGTTACTGTCCTTGTGGTGAACTGTTGCTTAAAGGTCCCCGATGCGAATGACATTGATATTTTAGTGATTTAGCTTACCAATAGTGACATTCTGTGCTTCACTACCATGTACCATTATCTGGCCACTGTAGAGAATTGCTTCACTCCCATCACCCAAACAAACTTCAAGATTTGTACACTCATAATCAGAGCCAGTGCCATTCTTACTGATCTTTTCGACAGGCATTTGTAAACAAATTGAACCTGGAATGGAGAAACAGTTGATTTAATGACAATAAAAATAATACCTTTATTTTAGCAAAAGACTTGCTATTGAGGAAAGGGTGGTGGCCGTAGTGCTCCCACTGAAGTCAATGTAGTCCAGTGCTCCAAATTGCATTGGGCACCCCCCTTTTTAAGAGGCATGCTGTATTTTGGTGACCCGCACAAAGATACTTTTACAAAGTTCTAAATCACTGGGACTACAAATCTCCCCTGATTTTTCTCTGAGGGGAAGGGAGGGGAGGGGATTCATCATGATTTTGTTGTAAGCTGCTCGGCTGCCATGGCCGCCTATCATATGCAGCCCGAAAACGTCCTCCATCGGTTGTAGAGTGCATTGAGACAATGTGATATGCGCTATATAAGAACTTATTAATACTATCATAATGGAAACCAGTGTATTTATATCTAAATCTAATGCCTGTGACATTCCATTCATGTATAACACAGATAAAAAGGAAAATATACATTAATAGATCAACATAGAAAAATACAATACGTGACAATTAAGATTAGGCTTCAAAGATGAGCATCGAGGTGCCTTACAGGGTGTAGATGCAGATACCGACAAGCTACAATGTAGTGATGCAAGGTTACCATAGCAACCTTGTCACGCCCCACCACCAAGGCACCTGTCACACTGACGATACAGTGGGATACTTGCCAGTCTTATACTTACAATTTAAGGGAGCCCTGAGGTACATTGTACAATCAGTTAAGTGAATGACCCACAACAATCAGAAGGAATGCAATTAAAGTGCCCATGAAACGAAAATGTCGATCCTTGTTTTATTGTAAATTATTGTTGTTTGGTCTTTCTCTGAACATTTGCTGTATTTAAACGTCGACTTTGAGTGTGCGAACATTTTCTTTTTGTGGTTCAAAAATTCTCATTTTGTAAGGTTTTTTTTTACTGACAATTGATTTGAAAATAAACAGTGTTTGCATGATAAAATGTAGGTTTCTCCGTGTTCTTTTCAGTACGATTGCAGTTGACGTATGATCCTTGTGTGAGTCATACATATATTACGCGACCAATTTTAGAACCGCCGCGTAGCGCTATTTAAAACAGAATTTCCACGCTCAAAACAGGTCAGTGAACGGCAAAAATACAATCGAAATCAAAACGTCCTTAGATTTTAGGGATCTATTACAGAAGAAGACACTCAATGAGTGTATAGTCAGACATTATGACAATGACAGTTGCATGACGAGAGAGACTATTTGTGTCGGTGAGCATCGATAAAGATCTCCGACTCGTCGAGGTACGTCTGTAGTACGTCTTTAAACATACTTGAGGTCACTTGAGGTTGCATATTCATGGTCGCCAAAAACGGATCGAATAGTTTCCGAACGCCTATCGAACTAAATCCGAAAGTATGATTCGCTCAAACGTGTCAAATAGTTTCCGAGCGTATATCGAACTCAACTGGATGTTCCAAGTACGTGCTAGGAACGTACGAATCCGATATCTTTATCTATGCTCACCGACACATATACATTAAACATAGTCTCCCTCGTCACGCAACTGTCAGTCATTGTCAGGTCCCTCGTCACGCAACTGACATTGTCCTTGTCATAATGCCCGAGTGTACGCTCATTGAGCGTCTTGTTCCAAATTGAACTCAAAACCGTATGATTACCTCTACTACTACTACCAACACTGTCAGTTTTGCAGGTACTAGTACTCATGATAGACATATCACGTATATTAATATGCGGCATTAATATCGGTAATGTTATAACCGGAAGTGCCTTATCATTAATTCTTAGTACATGCATGTATGTACATTTTATCTTTTTCAAACGTTATAAGCCCATGCATCAAATGCCAAGTATGAGTGTACTTCATCGTTCGAAATAGCCTGTACAGTGTGTTAAATGCGTCGGTAGACGGTTCATTCCGTCAACTCTGAATTTACACCAATAGTTTGCAGGGAGTTTGCAGGGCTTGGCAGTTGAAGACAAAACTCCGAATTGTAGTGTCAAGATTCACCAAATAGCACATCTAGGGGTACTGAAACACTCCCTGAGCACTATGCTTACCTCAAATGAGGAGAAACGAGTTGAATGCAGTCCTTTTTTCCCTCAAAATTTATAATTTCCTTAAACTTTCACTTTCGATTCATTTCTTCCTTTCTGCAGCAAATGTCGCGACCAAACGGAAATACAGAGAGAGTCTGGACACTAGTTACCAGTCTGCTCTCAAAAAAGGTTTTCAAAATGGCGTCCAAGTTTCTTTGAAATGTCTATGGCGCCGAAAATACTTCTTTTTCTTCTTCACTCTTGATTATTTTTTCACAATGGTGGTGGTTTGGTACTCCGTAGACTTCTAGCTATGGCTCAAGCTGTGTTACTTTGATAGATGGCGCTATTTTAGCAAGTGGAGCACGTCGCAACACATGGGGATTCCTCGTCTTTGCGATTTCCTCTTTCAATTTCATCGTGATTTAAGAGTTTGTTCAATAGGAATATTACTGTAGCCTGCAGCCTGACATATCTTATCTGTAAATGCCGTTCATGAGGACGTTTTATCTTTGCTTATCTTGGACATCTGTTTTGGAAATCACTACAAACGTAAACAAATCCCGGCAAATAAGTCATAATAAAAATAGCTGAGGCAGCAATTTTGAAGATCGACATCTTTGAGCTGTATTGATATAAAACAAGAGATGCTACGATCGTCTAGTGTTTATGTTGTTATCTTCTTTTGGACTCTGGTGTTTATTATCAATGCTGTACTAAAGGTTAGTTAATATTTTCTATCTATTTCTTTTCTATCTATTTCTTTTCTATCTATTTCTTTTCTATCTATTTCTTTTCTATCTATTTCTTTTCTATCTATTTCTTTTCTATCTATTTCTTTTCTATCTATTTCTTTTCTATCTATTTCTTTTCTATCTATTTCTTTTCTATCTATTTCTTTTCTATCTATTTCTTTTCTATCTATTTCTTTTCTATCTATTTCTTTTCTATCTATTTCTTTTCTATCTATTTCTTTTCTATCTATTTCTTTTCTATCTATTTCTTTTCTATCTATTTCTTTTCTATCTCTATTTCTTTATTTCTTTTCTATCTATTTCTTTTCTATCTATTCTTTTTTCTATCTATTTCTTTTCTATCTATTTCTTTTCTATCTATTTCTTTTCTATCTATTTCTTTTCTATCTATTTCTTTTCTATCTATTTCTTTTCTATCTATTTCTTTTCTATCTATTTCTTTTCTATCTATTTCTTTTCTATCTATTTCTTTTCTATCTATTTCTTTTCTATCTATTTCTTTTCTATCTATTTCTTTTCTATCTATTTCTTTTCTATCTATTTCTTTTAGAATTACAGACGATACTCACGTAAATATAAAGAACTGTTAGAAGACAATGGCATCACTCTGTCTCCGTGTCAGATTCGATGGTACACCACACGGTATAATCGCTGGTTTACCAAGATTGGTCAATGCAACCCATACCTACTCCATGCCTGGTTGACAGTGGGTGTGTGGGTGGGTGTGACATTAATGTTTAGTTCTGTGGCTGTACTGGCGATGACGCTGTACAAAGCTTTTACCAAAGATGCACCTGAGCAAATACTGACTCCAGTGGTGAGTGAAGCTTGGCCCAAACCCCGTCCCCCTTTAATCAAACAGCAAATCAAAATGAACTACATGTACAGAAATGAAAAGAGCAGCTCGATATTAGTAAGAAGGCGAAATTTCAGGTCATAATATTTGACACAGGAGAAATTATGTGAAATATAAAATCGAATGTTTTCCAAAAATTTGTATGGAAAATGCATTGGATGCCATCCAGCACATTTTTTCATGCAAATTTTTTCATGCAAATTTTTTCATACAATAATTTACAATTTTATATTTCATGTCATTTCTGCGTTAAACATTATGAGCTGAAATTTTGACGTTTTACTAGTATAAAATTGAGCTGCTCTTTTCATTTCTGGAGTTCATTTTGACACTACTGCTTGATTTGAGAGGTTTAGGTCATGTGACCCGTGAGTGCAAGTGGTCTATTGCAATCGTAGACTACTGACTGATGTTGCTTCGTCAAATAGTAATTACTCGGCATGGACTGCCTGTGGCAGACGCCGAGTCTTAAAATAGGCTTTTTCTTTGGGGTCAGAGGTTCCAGTCCATCCCGGCCACAGGAAGCCCAGGAAGAGCGAGAGAAGCATGTCATTCGAAATAAATCGATTTTTGGATTCGTTTATAGTGGAGTAAAACACCTGAAAGCAGGACAGGACACTGATAGATTGCCATTCTATTACATATCAAAAGCTCTTGATTAAGCGAATTGAGAAAGTATTTTATTTTCGGCTGAAACCAAGTCTTGCTGAGCGATTACGGGACTTCGGTTGGGGTGAACACTCATTATAGACCTCTTATCCTAAATTAAACACCTCACAGCATTCAAACAACTGCTAATCTTTATTTCTCGAGTATAATTAGGAGTTCGATATTCTTAAAACCCATTCCTGAAGCGAAAATCGAACTACAAAATACGGTTGAGCGTACCACAGGAAGCCCAATGCTGACAAAATAACAAGACCACAGGAAGCCCAAAACATCGGTTTAGACAAAAACAGAGGATGGTATAAAGCCTGTGGGCTAGAGATTGCCCGGAATTCCAGCTGATCATCCCACACACCGAGTAAATGCTCAATGAGCGTCTACATGTAGTTTTGATTAGATTAGCTTTTGGACGTCACATCATCCATGAATCTACAAAAACACACAATATTTTAAAAACATCATGGTTGCAGCTATAGATGTGAATTTCCTCCTGTCATTTTAAATTGATATTCAACTGTGTACTCATTGTTCTCATAACCCTCTGCTTTCAGATGCCGGGAGTAAACTTGCCGTGGAGTCAAATATTGTACTACCTTATAACACTTGCAATCAGTGGTATATATCATGAAGCAGGGCATGCTATAGCAGCTGTTAGGTAAATATTGTACTACATTGTAACACTTGCAATCAGTAGTATATATCATGAAGCAGGGCATGCTATAGCAGCTGTTAGGTAAATATTGTACTACATTGTAACACTTGCAATCAGTGGTATATATCATGAAGCAGGGCATGCTATAGCAGCTGTTAGGTAAATATTGTACTACCTTATAACACTTGCAATCAGTGGTATATATCATGAAGCAGGGCATGCTATAGCAGCTGTTAGGTAAATATTGTACTACCTTATAACACTTGCAATCAGTGGTATATATCATGAAGCAGGGCATGCTATAGCAGCTGTTAGGTAAATATTGTATTACACTGTAACACTTGCAATCAGTGGTATATATCATGAAGCAGGGCATGCTATAGCAGCTGTTAGGTAAATATTGTACTACCTTGTAACACTTGCAATCAGTGGTATATATCATGAAGCAGGGCATGCTATAGCAGCTATTAGGTAAATATTGTATTACATTGTAACACTTGCAATCAGTGGTATATATCATGAAGCAGGACATGCTATAGCAGCTGTTAGGTAAATATTGTACTACCTTATAACACTTGCAATCAGTGGTATATATCATGAAGCAGGGCATGCTATAGCAGCTGTTAGGTAAATATTGTACTACCTTATAACACTTGCAATCAGTGGTATATATCATGAAGCAGGGCATGCTATAGCAGCTGTTAGGTAAATATTGTACTACATTGTAACACTTGCAATCAGTGGTATATATCATGAAGCAGGGCATGCTATAGCAGCTGTTAGGTAAATATTGTACTACCTTATAACACTTGCAATCAGTGGTATATATCATGAAGCAGGGCATGCTATAGCAGCTGTTAGGTAAATATTGTACTACCTTATAACACTTGCAATCAGTGGTATATATCATGAAGCAGGGCATGCTATAGCAGCTGTTAGGTAAATATTGTATTACACTGTAACACTTGCAATCAGTGGTATATATCATGAAGCAGGGCATGCTATAGCAGCTGTTAGGTAAATATTGTACTACCTTATAACACTTGCAATCAGTGGTATATATCATGAAGCAGGGCATGCTATAGCAGCTATTAGGTAAATATTGTACTACCTTGTACTACCTTGTAACACTTGCAATCAGTGGTATATATCATGAAGCAGGGCATGCTATAGCAGCTGTTAGGTAAATATTGTACTACCTTATAACACTTGCAATCAGTGGTATATATCATGAAGCAGGGCATGCTATAGCAGCTATTAGGTAAATATTGTACTACCTTGTACTACATTGTAACACTTGCAATCAGTGGTATATATCATGAAGCAGGGCATGCTATAGCAGCTGTTAGGTAAATATTGTACTACATTGTAACACTTGCAATCAGTGGTATATATCATGAAGCAGGACATGCTATAGCAGCTGTTAGGTAAATATTGTATTACATTGTAACACTTGCAATCAGTGGTATATATCATGAAGCAGGACATGCTATAGCAGCTGTTAGGTAAATATTGTATTACATTGTAACACTTGCAATCAGTGGTATATATCATGAAGCAGGACATGCTATAGCAGCTGTTAGGTAAATATTGTACTACATTGTAACACTTGCAATCAGTGGTATATATCATGAAGCAGGACATGCTATAGCAGCTGTTAGGTAAATATTGTACTACATTGTAACACTTGCAATCAGTGGTATATATCATGAAGCAGGGCATGCTATAGCAGCTGTTAGGTAAATATTGTATTACATTGTAACACTTGCAATCAGTGGTATATATCATGAAGCAGGGCATGCTATAGCAGCTGTTAGGTAAATATTGTACTACATTGTAACACTTGCAATCAGTGGTATATATCATGAAGCAGGACATGCTATAGCAGCTGTTAGGTAAATATTGTATTACATTGTTCATGAATGTATATAACACTTGCAATCACTAGTACACTGGTACAAAGTACATGTGCACTGTACACTGGTGAATGAGGCCTCTAAAGAAACTTATATTACAACCAGTAATAATATTGAACAGATCTATTTGCGAGTGCTAGAACAGACATAAGACTTAATACTACATTGTGTATCATACAATGTATTAAAATACTGTATGGGCTGCATGATGACATTCAAAATACTCTAAAATCATTTGTTCCCACACAAAAAATTGTCAATTCCACACAGCATAGTAGCTTGCAGACCAAAAGACAGTGCCAATCTTTGGGTAGTATGACTCTTAGTGAACACCACATGAAAATATTGTAAGGTCCCTTTGCAGCCATCATTTCACTACCGTAAATCCTCTATTAAGCCCCCCGTGGGGCTTATTTATTTCAAGCACTTTTTTTGGGGGGGGGGGGGGGGGGGGGGGGGGGGGGGGGCTTAATGGAGGGAGGGGGCTTAATGACTTACAGTGTACATTATCTTGCATTTTAAGGGAGCAAGTGCGTGTCAATGGCTTTGGTCTGTTCTTCATAGCTATATACCCTGGAGCCTACGTGGATCTTCACACTGATCACCTGAAGCTGATCTCATCTTTACGTCAACTCAGAATTTACTGTGCTGGAGTTTGGCATAATGTTGTGCTGGTGTTGCTAGGGATACTGTTGCTATGGTTTCTGCCATACATGTTAGTTCCTCTGTATATGACTGGGCAAGGTGCTGTGGTAATGAAAGTCATGAAGGTAGGCTTTACTTGCATCTTTCACGTATTGAGATGATGATGATGACAGCAGTGATGATGTGATGATGGTGATGATGATGATGACGGTGGTGATGGTAGTGGTGATGGTGGTGACAATAATGGTGATGGTAGTGGTGATGATGATGACAATGGTGGTGATGTTGACGATTGTACTGGTGGGGATGATGTTGATGATGGTAATGGTGGGAATGATGCTGATGATGACAGTGATGATGGTGGTGGTGGTGATGATGGTGGTGATGGCAGTGGTGATGATGACAATGGTGGTGATGTTGATGATGGTACTGGTGGGGATGATGTTGATGATGGTAATGGTGGGGATGATGCTGATGATGACAGTGATGATGGTGGATGTGATGATGATGACGGTGATGATAGTGGTGATGATGATGACAATGGTGGTGATGTTGACGATTGTACTGGTGGGGATGATGTTGTTGATGGTAGTGGTGGGGATGATGTTGATGATGACTGATGATGGTGGTGGTGATGGTAGTGGTGATGATGACAATGGTGGTGATGACAATGGTGGTGATGTTGATGATGGTACTGGTGGGGATGATGTTGATGATGGTAATGGTGGGGATGATGCTGATGATGACAGTGATGATGGTGGATGTGATGATGATGACGGTGATGATGGTAGTGATGATGATGACAATGGTGGTGATGTTGATGATTGTACTGGTGGGGATGATGTTGTTGATGGTAGTGGTGGGGATGATGTTGATGATGACTGATGATGGTGGTGGTGATGGTAGTGGTGATGATGATGACAATGGTGGTGATGTTGATGATGGTACTGGTGGGGATGATGTTGATGATGGTAATGGTACAAGGACGATGTTGATGATGACTGATGATGGTGATGACAGTGGTGATGATGATGCATTGTTAAGAATGTCATGGGTTAAAGGAGGACTCTGACGAAAATCGTTCGAAATTTAATTTAGCTGAAACTTCATTGAATAATTCTTCAAGGGTCTAATAATCAGTAGTTAAAATCTTTTTTCGATATTCCAGAGGGAAGTACTATATTTTTATGAATCTTTAGAGGAGTCAGTGACGTCATCTACTCAACCCAACATTCAGCTCCATACATTTCTTTGTAGTTTTGTGATCAAAATATCTCAATGTTTTGTTCAGATAACAGCTCTGCATTGAACAAAACTGGTCAGACAATCAATCCTAAGCACAAATGATGTAAGAAAACTCTTTCACCCAAACGTTTGGCTTCATAGAAATAAAATAATTCAAGCAACTAAACACAAAGAAATGTATGGAGCGAAGCCGTGTTGATTGTTTGGGTTGAGTAGATGACCTCACTGACACTTCCAAAGATTCATAAAAATGTAACACTTCCCATAGGAATTTTGAGAAAACACATTAACCAGTAATTGTATGGCTCTTTGAGATTATTTCAATGAAGTTTCAGCTAAATTAAATTTCGAACGATTTTCATCAGAGTCCCCCTTTAAACTACAACCTTTATGTATAGAATTCCCCAGTGTATGGCAGCATCAAAAGAGGTGACACCATCATGTCAGTATATGGCTGTCAGGTGTACACCAAGGAAGACTGGTTGAACTGTGTGTCTAAGACACTTGCTACTCCACAACATGGTTACTGCAGTAATATGATCACAGTTGCAAGGAAAAATTCATCAGATGGTTAGTCAGTACATGTGTTCACTGATAAATCGCACATTCTTCAAACCGTGGAAATTCCTGGAAATTTTCAAATTTCGATTGTTTTGGAGATTTATTGGAAATTCATGATTTTTGACAATAAAAATAACCACATTTGTTTTACTTAAGGTGACTCTGTTATAATTCTCGGCGCACTCGTCTATGACAAACTTTGGGTCATAACTTCCTCTGCTTTTATGCAATTGCCATAAAATATTGGCAACAATTAGAGCTATCATTCACCTATAATACAATATAATTCGATTGCACTGCAGAACATTTTTGAAAATAATATTAGAACTTGAGTAAAGTCAATGTTTTGGATAAAATTGGATATTGCGAAAAATCTGTCCGTTTTTTTTGGATGAAAGTTTTGGAATCACTTTAGATTGACATAATTCATAACCTGACCAAGTTTTAGCAAAATCGTTGGAGCTAAAGCACGGCCGCATGAAAACAACCATAATTAAGCACGGAAATTAGCTCCAACGATTGCTTTCGCTCCAACGATTTTGCTAAAACTTGGTCAGGTTATGAATTATGTCAATATAAAGTGATTCCAAAACTTTCATCCAAAAAAAACGGACAGATTTTTCGCAATATTCCAATTTTATCCAAAATATTGAGTTTACTTAAGTTCTAATATTATTTAAAACAATGTTCTGCAGTGCAATCGAATTATATTGTATTATAGGTGAATGAAAGCTCTAATAGTTGCCAATGTTTTATGGCAATTGCATAAAAGCAGAGGAAGTTATGACCCAAAGTTTGTCATAGACGAGTGCGCCGAGAATGATAACGGAGTCACCTTAATAGAGCTGTTCACTTACAATGTACAAATGTACTTGTAATAGAGTTTTCGGGACCTACATGTAGTCCACTTTCCACTTAATTGAGGGCGTCTGCTTAATAAGTTGCTTGCCTAATACATGTATCAATCATACTTGTGTGTATGCACAGGTACATGTATACCACTGGTACTTGTCAATACATTTGGTTTTTGAAAATGACTGTACAAAAGCATATCCAAATGAATTTTAATATACATGTAATACTTTTTTGTGAAGTTATTTATTTCGTTGTATTACAGGAGGAGTGTACATCAATAGTGTATTTGATTGTTGCAAGAATGCAACGTCATCTAGATTTTGCTTTGAGTATCATTCAATCAGCCATGCAAAGGTACAATGTGTTTGTCTAAGAGCAGTGCGCGCAGTTGAAAAGAATTGGGAATAATTTGCACTTGTGTGTTTTTCAACTGAAGAGCTCAATTTTGATACTCTTTGAAAAACATACTTGTGCAAATTATTTCCAAGAAACCGATTTAACATATTGTAACACACTATATTGTATCACACTAACGTATAGATAATGTTTATTAGGGTTATGCTTGTCTGCCTGCACGCAGTACAATGCAAGTGAGAACATTTTGTGACAAGCCAGAAGACTGTGCTGGACCAGGTACAGTCACTGTTGAAACTAGGATCTAACATATAATCTCTCTCCACCAAGGAAATTGGAATTGTTTTCGAAATGTATAAAACAAACAGACAAGACACTGAGACAGACAGACCCTCATACAGACATACAGTCAGACAATCAGGTTGATCATATACATACATACATACATACATACATATCATATCATATCATATCATATCAGATTTATCATAGTTCATCTTGTATTTTTACACGTTCGTATTTTGAACGAGCTTTTGCTCTTTGACGTAACGTGGATAAATAAACGATTGATTGATTGATTGAGGTTCCGGCTGCACAAAAGGTGGATAGTGCTATCCATTGGATAGTACTTTATTCATTAATATTAAATACATCAATAACTTTATTAGATAACAGAATCCACTCATTAAGGATTTATATGGTGTACATGTATGGCACTATTCACCTTGAATACAACCGGGACCAGACAGACAATCAGACCTGTAGACAATCAGAAAAACAAGTGAAAATAACAATGGCAGTATAATTACTGCCTATTCAAATGTATTCAATCGAGCGCGCGCTGGGTTTGTTTTCTTCAGAATTTTGATCTTTTTCCTATACAAACAAAACAGCCAAGAAATGGTGTCATCAAACCGTGCTCCGTTCTCTGATAAAGCACAATTTTCAGCCAATCAGAGTGTGCAGATTGACTTGACTATGTGATAAATGCTTACAATGAACAGGTGACAAGGCGTGTCTACTTCCATCCTTGGACAATTCAAGCCGTCTACTGAGGATAATTAGAAGTGGAGATACTGATGTGTTGTATGTTGGTGACCCACGTCTACTACATTACACAGGTGAGTAGCATCATTGCCATTGCTACTTTATGATGATTATGATGATAATGGTTTGTGGTGATGATGATAGTGTGGTAGTGATGATGATGGTGGTGGTAGTGGTGATGGTGATGGTAGTGGTGTTGATGGTGGTGATGATGATGGTGGTGATGATGATGATGTGGTAGTGAGGATGATGGTGGTGATAACGGTCGTGGTGATGATAGAAGGGACATTAATTTTCATGACGAGGAAAATGAAGACGCTGATATTCTAGGTTGCCGTGTTGACGTGATGACGATAGTTCTGTGACAATGGTGCTAATGGTAATAGTAATGGTGACACATGAAACATTGTTATCTCTTTTATTTTCAGTAATGATCACCAATTTCAGTCCTCGAAGTCCATTCATTCCTTTAGAACTTCCCACTATAATCGAAACGTTCCTAATGTATCCTTTGTTGAATTACCATCAAAATAATCATAATTACTATCATCATCATCATAGTGGTCACAGTCACCACCAGCACCATCATCATCACTCAGTACCACCATCACCATCACTGCCATTATCATCACCATCATCATCATCACCATCATCACACAGTACCACCATCACCATCACTGCCATTATCATCACCATCATCATCACCATCATCATCACTACCATGCACCACCACCACCACCATCATCATCTCCATGATCATCACCACCATCAGCATCATCATCATCATTGCTATCTTTAACCTGTTGACAGATATCTGGTCTCACTGTCAGGTGCACTGGCATTACTTAATATGGTCCCTTGCTATTCACTCGACGGTCAATGGGCCCTATTTGCATTGGTGGAGTATTCACTTGTGAACATAATACCCAATGAAAATCAAAGAAGTACACTTTGTAACGTAATATTGACCCTGGGCACTCTTTTATTAGCAGCTAACATCACCCTTGCATTATGGACCCTGGGGAATGTATAGCAAATATTCGAGTTATTTATTTGTATATTAGTAAATAAAGGTTTCAAATGTGGCGATACTTTTAATCATACTAAGTTTGAACACATGCAGCCCAATCATTTCTTTTGAGGCTACTTATAAAAATGTATATATATATGAGAACTGTTATTACAAAAGGGGTCTTCGTCAACAAGACCCCTTTTAAGAAAACAGACCTTATATGTTTGGCTGCATTTCTATCGAATAATATTTGTCGATAGAAAAGATAATGTAAATAACGCCTTCGAATATACACGAGATGTTATTTCATTGTATTGTATGTTGCAATGTTCATAAAATAAACCATTACGATTGAGTTATTGTCATATATTTTTTCGCGTATAAGACGCACCTCACCTATTAGGCGCACCCTCAAAACAATTACCGTGATTCAGTTTAGGGAAAAACTTTAAAAACCAATCATAAGCTATCACTATTCCCCTCCCTTCCCTCCCTGGACTCACCATAAGTTCATAACTGCGCCGGGTTGCTGTCAATCATATTTCTTTGGTGCAGCGCTGATTAAGAGAGGAACCTGTGTTTAAAAAAAATGCGTACAACATCGAGCCTTGTTCTGCGTGCATTATTAACTACAATTAACGTTATCGATAGACAATTCTGACCTTTTCACGCGTATAATAACCTCTTACAATGCGAGACACATCAGGCTATTCTAGCAAGCTCTTACGCTTTAATTGATACTTAGTCGTTGAAGTGAATGATGGTTTATCTCGCGGTGACTTTAAGCCGTGAAGAACAAAATCGCAGAAGTAAGCTACTTGTAGCCTCTTCTTACGGCGTTTTATCCGAGGATATTGGGTTCCGAGGATATTGGGTTACCTGTGGTGGGGGTTAATCGTGGTAATCAGCATTTCTATAGTCCTTACGAATTACACCGGTCTGATCTTGAAGAATGAGCTATACAGGTTAAAAACTACATTTAGCATGCTGCCTTGTCGTCCAACAAATGAATAGCGCGATGAGTCCAGTCCAATCTCCCGGATAAATCTGATGCAGCTATCCAATAAATTTTATCCGGTGGATATAGCGCTATCACGCACTTATTTCGTAACCGGGCCCAGATGATGAGTAAATAACATGCTAATGAGTTGCGCGTGGCTACACTGGTACTCTTTGCGAAATTCGAAACGAAACGAAACTCTGTACTTTGCGAAATTTGTACTTTGCGAAATGTTCATGAAATAAAAACCCTTTGCTCTGAAATAACTAGATTCACTAAAGGCACACTACACGTCTACAACGACATAATCATTTGATTCGATCATTATCGTTTATTTTATATACTGTATTTATAATTAGACTGCGCGTTTGATTGGATGAGATTGGCATTACTAGTCATAGCATTCTTCGTCTCTGTATTCTGTATCTAGATTAACGTCTCGTACAAACTGTCTTGACGCTTTAGCCATCGAGGGACTCTCATCGACGAAAATGCCATTTGCTTTTGTTAAAGTAAGCCTGATGGAAATCAATCAATTCAAACTCTCAGGGCCATACATTTGATTGGTATGATCAGATATGTCACGCAACGCTTGCACTGCCTCTCGAGTCTTGACCAAGTTTTGGGAGTTACATTTGCATAAGATTTTTCGTCACAAAATGCAATAAAATCAAGTTTGGGGACAAAACTTGAATGCAAATCACTTTGTCTGTAAGTAGACTATTCTAATAACTAGCCTTTTGTCAAGTTTGAAGCCAATATTATTTTTATGGCTTTCGCTTGTTGAACAGTTTTCAGTACAACTGAAATATGTGCTAAATTATTGCATTTCTTATTCTTCTTCTTATGGTGGAAGATTAATAAAATAAAATAACATAAAATAAGTGTGTACAAAGTGTGTTTTCGAGAACGTCACATATGTGCACTTTTTAGAAATGTTATTCTTGATAAAGAACTATATATATATATATTTTTCTGTTTGTCATTTTTTTCTTAACTATTCAGACCATGAACATGGGCTCCTGCCAAAAGCTAGGTCATTACCATTAGAAACCTCTAGCTGATAATTGTAAAAAACTGCGATTTGTTCATTTAATCTGGCATGCGATTGTCATATCTTTAAAGTGCAACTAACCCCTGTGAGATTGTTTTAAAAATCTATTCAATATAAAATTATATGCTGAATAGTTGGTGGGATTTGAACCTTGCGTTTATGAGTTATAGAGGTTTGAAATCTCAATATGCAAATTTGATGACTTCTACTAAGGAATTTGCCATAACTTATTTAGACTTTTTCAAGAAGAACTTATTTTTTGAAATGGGCAAAAAAGTTATAAAATCATTTATAAAGACTGTGAAAATATTCTGTAAGTTTACAAATGTCAATAATCAGCACAAGGGCGTTTTTGTATAATAAATGATTCCTTAGTAGACGTCATCAAATTTGCATATTGAGATTTCAAACCTCTATAACTCATAACGCAAGGTTCAAATCACAAAATACTGAACCCACCAACTATTCAGCATAATTTGAATAGATTTTTAAAACAATCTCATAGGGGTTAGTTTAGTTGCACTTTGACAAAGACAAGGTCACGTATATAATTGCTTTTTTTAGGTACTGAGATGTCTACATGGTTTGAACCAATAACTGTTCTTCACTAGGGCTAATTCTTGTGACATATTTTTGCAATAAATTATCATGCCAAAAGGTATTTAGTGTTAGCCTTTTTTCGTCTATCTATACGCGGGCTAGCCTACATGGTAAGCGAAAACAGATCGACACGTAATTTTGGATTTGAATTCCGTCACGCCATGTTGTAACGGTACAGTGAGCTCAAATAAAATGGACATGTCACAGGCGTGGCAGTCTGTTCATCACGTCTAATACGCAGTTATATTCTTATTACAGATTCCTGCATGGGCTTTATTGCTATACACTTCACTGAGTAGGATTAGATTCTCCATCCTGAACAGAACGCTTCTTGTGAGGATATCCAAATAGCAGAAAAAGATCTAGAAGAGTCAGTATACAGTACTTTTCCTTTATTCTGAATATCTTTCAATCAAGGTATGTTTCTTAAAAGATCATCAATAAGCCGGTGTATCTGTATGGAAAATCTGTATAGAAAATTAGGTCCAATGTCCGATGAAAGTAAAAGTATAAAGGCCGATTCACGGTACACTAAGTTTTGCCTACAACACCATCGCATACAACTAGCTTACAACATGACTTAGGAGTCGTAAGTAAGTGGTAGGGTTGATTTAGACAACACAACTCGTGTTGTAAACATGACGTGAGCAAGTTGTATGCGATGGTTGTAGGCAAAAGTTGTACAGTGTCAAGTGAATCAGATTCAATGTTAGTGTACTGTACCTGGTTGCACCGGCGAAAGGTGGTTCATAGCGCTATCCACCGGATAAGTCCTATGCAACGAATCAACATTTATTGGATAACTGCATCAATTTATCCGTTATTTGAATAGGACTTATCCGGTGGATGTAGCGCTAACAACATTTCGTACAACCTAGGCCTGGATGATTTTTTATTGGTGTTGAGCGAATTACAACCCTTATTTTAAGACACCAATGATTGTTCACTTTTTAATATAGTTCCAGTGTAGAACACGTAATGGCAAGCTTAAAGTTCGCTGCACAAGGATCGGCGTATCGTCAGATTGGACAAAAACTCCAATCCCGCAATGTCTCTCAAGGCCTAATCAACAACACAGACAGGCGGCTTAGAATCTTGTTGTTTGTCAACAAAAATAACAGCTTAACTCAGCGAGTTAGGCAGGAGTTTAGAGAGAGAAGTCACATAGTTGACACATGAAATCAACGACTCAAATGAGATGACTGAATTGGCCAATCAGAAACAGCCTGATATGATCTTGTGTCCCTTTTTGACAAAGAGGGTGCCCGAGGAGGTCTGGTCCAATCCCGACATCCCTTGCTTGATCGTACATCCGGGAATTGAAGGAGATCGTGGAATGTCCGCAATAGATTGGGCTCTAAAAGAACAGTCAGAGACCTGGGGAGTAACGGTCATGCAAGCTGATCAAGAAATGGATGCCGGAGACATTTGGAGTACCATGGATTTCTCCATCGATCGACTCAACATCAACACGCTTACTAAGTCTAGCCTGTACTCTAACGAGGTCACTGATGCCGCTGTCCACAACTGTTTGCAGGCGGTAGACAACTTCATAAACGGCGTCAAACCAAGACCTCTTGATTACTCCCAAAGTCACGTTCGAGGTGGCCTGCAACCGAACATGACAAAAGATGATAGAAGGGTGGATTGGCAACAACCCATGGAAGACGTTGCACGTATACTGCGCATGTCAGATTCTGCCCCAGGGTCCGTCGCACAGTTTAGACTGAGTGGGAATGTGCCTGGGTGGTCGGAAGAAATGAGAGTATTTGGCGCTCACCTCGAAGAAGAAAAACTGAAAGATGTGAAAGGCGTTCCTGGAGAAATCGTTGGTCAGCGGGATAATGCAGTACTTGTTAAGTGTGGGAAAGGTGCTGTTTGGATTTCACACGTCAAGAGAAAGAAACTGAAGTTACCAGCTACATTCTGGTTGCCAAACGCAAAGCCTAATCAGCTGCGAAATCCAGTAGTTGAGGTTCCACACAAGACATTCCCAAGAACATTCCAGGAAATCTGGACTACAGTGTCTCCAGAAGGTATCTGCACCGTGAATTTTGATTTTTACGATGGTGCAATGAACACGAGTCAGTGCAAGCGCCTCGAAGCCGTCCTTAAAGACGCAGAGTTGGACGAGCGAATCAGCGTCATCGTTCTGAAAGGAGGATACAACTTCTTCAGCAATGGAATCCATTTAAATGTCATCGAGAGTGCCAAGGATCCAGCACAAGAGTCGTGGTCCAATATCAATGCAATCAACGACGTTATCAAACGTGTCTTCATGAGCAAGAAAGTTACAGTCTCTGCTCTTCAAGGAAATGCAGGTGCTGGTGGCGCCATGATGGCCTTAGCAAGTGATATTGCTTTGTGTCGTGAAGGGGTTATACTCAATCCACATTACCATACCATGCATCTTCACGGCTCCGAATACCACTCGTATCTCCTTCCATTACGAGTGGGTAAAGACATGGCACATGAGCTCTTGTACTCATATCTTCCACTTCTTTCCACCGCGGCTGTGCGTATTGGCTTTTTGAATGACTCCTCGGGGAAGACACACCAAGAGTTCGACAACTACGTCGATGACTTTACCAAGGAATTGACCCGTCCTTCAATGATCAAAGAATACCAAAACAAAAAGAAGAGGTTCCAACATGACGAGTGGTTTGAAAATGCGGAAGAACACAAGCGCAAAGAACTCTTCATAATGGCCATGAATTTTCACGACGATGAATATCACCAGTCGAGAAAGGCCTTTGTCTTTCACTGAACTGTCGACATGTCAAAGTGATCAACTATAGTCCATACACTTTTAATTATTGTCTAATTAATTGAGGTTAGGAATATTATGAACGTTTTTGAGAACTGCCTTTGATTAGGCTTATTTTTAGCTACTTTTATTCAGATATTTTAATGATGATGATGATGATGATGATGATGATGATTATTAATATTCATGATGATGATCACTGATGTTGTTTATTTTTATTATTATTATTAAAAAGTGAATTGAACATTTTAACGACAGAAGGAATTACGCAGCAAGTGACCAAACCAAACATAAGCATGATCACGTGGTTATATATGCTCGTCTACCCACCCAAAATAGCACACAGGAAACCCAAATTTGCAATTAGTTTTGGAATCCGAGCTCATTTAAATGATTTGGAATAACTCGCCCGCATTGCATTATGGGGCTCTGAAATTTTGTCTTGCTTCCCCTAAATCGCACACAGGAAACCCAAATCTGTAATTAGTTTTGGAATCCGAGCTCATTTAAATGATTTGGAATAACTCGCCCGCATTGCATTATGGGGCTCTGAAATTTTGTCTTGCTTCCCCTAAATCGTACACAGGGAACCCAAATCTGTAATTAGTTGTCGAATGCGAGCTCATTTGGAGGAGTTAGATTTTCTTGGAATAACTCGCCCGCATTGCATTATGGGTTTCTGAAATTTTGTCTACCTCCCCAAAATGGCACTAGTGGTATACTCAATGAGCATATTCTCGGGCATTAGAGAGCTTGGGCTTCCTGTGGTGTCCTAGCTCGCAGTCGTGTTTGGAGAGCGTTGCGTGACGACAACACTGAAATTATATTTTTCAAGGCAGATCTACTGGGAGATCAAATCCTCGCTCTCTAGCTTTTGACATGTAAAACAATGATTATTCAAGAATGTCAGGCCGACTTTGAGGAAAATCGGTTAAATAAAAGTTTGTGCATGTCGAAAATTATCCCCGAATTTCGTACATTGACCTTGCTCAGTCCGTGCATGGCGTTGATGACGGCCTATTTGCTTTGATGAAATTTTGAAGTACGATTTTTACGATTCCCTTTCCTTCTGAATTTTTCATAAACTTCAATCATTATATTTCTCAGAAATGTGTTTCATTTTATTGTCCGATACCTTTTAAACGGGTTTTTGAACAATTAGTACAAGCATTACCACGGCTTGACGGCAGTCGGCAATGGCACAGCGACACGGACCAGGCGACCTTATCTACCAAAACAAAATCTAGTGGAAAATCAAATCCGTCGCTCTCTAGCTTTAGACATCATTCGGAACACTTAACAACGACATGTTTTAGTGTGGGCCTATCGGGTCTACTACGAACAGCGTGTTTGTATGTGAGATGAGCGTATTTCTAGCTTTCTTTCGACTGTAATCTTGAAACTCGATACGAACAAATACTTCGCATTTTGTGGCCAACGAAAAACAAAATGCGCATTTTATACCTCGGGCTTCCTCCGGAAGTGGCCGAGTAATAAAAAAAAAGAATGCGCATTTCATAACTCGGGCTTCCTCCGGAAGTGCCCGAGTAACTAGCAATATAGTGTTTCAGTTAATTTAATTGTAACATCATAATAATCATGTTATTTGTAAAACTCCTTTCCAACGTTGAAAGGCGCGAAGGCGCTATACATTACAAAAAGAATATCGAGTAACTTACACACGTACGTACGTCAAAAAGCTAGTGCACGTTTCATTACAATCTATTATTATTACATATCGATGTACGTTAGTGTTTGGTTGTTAGAAGGCTGACTGATTTCGTCAAATCACTGATGTGGATTTAAACTCAGTTCTGTGTAGTGTGGACTAAATCACAAGCTGCGTGCAGGGCTAGCGTCGTGATCTTAAGAAATCAGTTTGGTTGTGCGTAAATGATGTCGACGTAAGCTTTGGAACATTTCTGAATGCAGAGGTTTGTAAAAAGAATCTTCTTGTTTTAATTTGTTCGTGAGTTTTCACAATCCACCACAGTACTCAATAAAGTTACGAAATATATCGTAACACTAACGCAATTTACGTGAATTATATTTTACATTATAAATATAGTTTTCAGTTTTTATTGCTGCATATGGCGCCTTTTCTACTGTTTAGCTAGCGTATGATACAGCTGGTATTTACCGTTGCGCTTAGTTTGTTTGGCAGCACATCGCGTGACACTATAGCTATAGACCGAATGCGCAATAATGGCGTACAATTTCAACTGCCATTGTTCTGGACTGACTAGCCTTTCATTCAGGTGAAAATGCTTTTGTGTTTCCACATGAATACGAGGCTAGTCAGTCTATAGAGTGATTTCACTAGGTCCGTGAAAAAAAAGGAGGGCAAACGTCGAACTAACCATGCGACTTTGCCACAACGCACAAACACCTTTTCAAATTAACACAAAACGTCGTTCTAACCATGAGCCTATTTTCTAACAAACGACAGTGCAAATCACTCAGCCGAGATGCCATTATCGTTATTGCAAGATTACTGAATGTTATCATAGGTTCATAGTCTATTACAATACGTGCAGTCAAACTTGCAGTAAACGGTCACCCTCGGGGCAAGGTACGTAACCAAAGTACATGTTCACCGTTTTTAAAATACAAGTTTCGTCGAATCAGAGTCTAATCAGTTTAAACCGACATGGTATTGAACTTATGCAGGTTTGCTATGTTTCTTTATACTCTTCGTGTGGCGAATACAGGTCAAGACAATAAAGAAAGATTATACACAGTGAAATGAGATAAACTATCCCCAATCCTCGCGCGTCCGGGATTGTTTCTCTCTCGTTCGACTGAGTCTGATCTGGAGGGAAAAGAGGGACTGTTCACAACTGAGAGACTTTGTGAAAGATCATTAGGCAAGCTGACCGCTAGCTTAAATAGGTCACCGCTTAATAGAGGGTTGCATATAATACAGGGTTTGAATGTTGCAACAAATGATACAAGTGATACATTAAAAAATATGCCATGTACTTGAATTCATCATTGAATCATTATCTGCTATGTGCAGATTTATAGCGCGCGGGGACTGATCAGAACACGAGAGAAGTGTTAGGAGAAGCACGAAAAAACCTTTATGTTTTATATATATATATTTGTTATTTTTATGTTCTAAATAGTTAGTACTTTTTTACGGATATCATATGAGCACCGGATGGGAGAGATTTGGTGGGATAAGTGGTGGACCTTTATTGTGAATCTGTACTGTGCAGAATCCGGCGAAGAGGGCGTCTGTACATTTTACTCCCATGGAGGGGGGACTCCGACGTGAAAGGGGCTGGGATGATCGTCCGCTGTCTTTTTTAGGGTGTACCGATTACAGTTTTTGGTATCACTTACAATAGGGTGTTCACGACCATCCCCGTCCATTTCCCTTTTTACAATAACAGAGCGTAATCTCGCAATCTGATTGGCTCTCAGCCATTGTCAATAACAGTTTTTACAATAACAGAGCATAATCTCGCAATCTGATTGGCTCTCAGCCATTGTCAATAAGAGTTTTTACAATAACAGAGCATAATCTCGCAATCTGATTGGCTCTCAGCCATTGTCAATAAGAGTACAGACACATAGATAATGAAGAATCCACGCACGGATCCAGCACGCGCGCTTGAAACGTTTTTTCTTTCAAACTAATATCCTTGCTTTTGGATGTATTTTTGACTTTGTTATTGTAAAAATCAAATCGCAAGCGGTTTTCCATTGTCTGTACTCTTATTGACAATGGATTTGACGTCACAAAATGTTCAAAACTCAAGTGGAACCACGAGAGTAGCGAATGATAGTCCGCCCTACCTCCCCCGAGATTTTACTCCACAACCATTTGCGAATCTAATTCAGTACTACTCGCATCAGTCTACACACTATCCGCCCCGCCCCATAAATAAAGCTGTAACAGCTTTATATACCTACAAAGCTCTCTGTTGTATTGTGTTTTACGAGGTATAGCTAGTGTTTTTGGCGCCCAAAGGATTGTGGTAAAATATACAAGCTGTCTTCTTTTACAGCAATGTAGATTGTAATCTGCTAAAACATTTCACAGAAAATTGTCTTCACTTTCAGGTTCTCTCCGGTTATTTAGGGTCACGACGCACGACGCACGACGCACGACGCCATGGAGAGTGCAAGTGTTAATACAAACCCAAGAAAGAACGCTGGTATGCTATCAGTCATCTTTATGACTTGGATGTACAGAATTCTTGTGCTTGGGAGGAAACGAGTGCTGACAGGAGATGATTTATATTCCTTGATGGAAGAAGACAAAGCGAAAAACATCGTTAACGAATTGGAGCATTGTTGGGCTGACGAGATGAGAAGTGCTGCAAGAAGGACAAAGAAGCCGCGGTTGTGGAAAGCGTTGGTGCAGACCTTTTCATTAAAGTTAACTTTCATGCTTGTCACTCTGAGATTTGTAAATTCAGGATCTACGTTAACCCTTGCTGTCATTGTATGGTATTTTCTGAAGGTTCTTGGTGGATCTGATATGGATTATATGGCCGCTATACCGTATGTAGTTGGTATTTCCATAGCAGGTTTTATGAAGGTTTTTACTGATCACCACAGCATTCACCAATCGTATCTCAAAGGCATGCGTCTGAAAGTAGCGCTCATAGGATTGGTCTATAAAAAGGTATAAGAATGTAGAAGGAAAGTCTATCACTGTGTAAAAAAGCACTATATATTTTCTGACGTTTCGGACGTTAGTACGTTCATCGGAGTTCATTTAGTGAGAGGGAAAAAAGTAATTTAATTGTGAATGTGCTGGAAATAACGCGTGATTCAAACCACGCTTGGAAATACTTTGGAAATTAGTTGGAAATTCAATTTCTAACTGATGTTATTTTACCGATGAATTTACATGGACCGCGGTTAGCATATTTTCAGTGTAGGTTTGAAACCCAGGTATTATCATCCTCATCCTCACCACCACAATCCTCATCCTCATCACTACCACTATCATCATCCTCTTCATGACTACCACCATCACCACCCTCTTCATGACTACCACCACCATCATCATCCTCACCACCACAATCATCATCCTCATCACTACCACCATCACCACCCTCTTCATGACTACCACCACCATCATCATCCTCACCACCACAATCATCATCCTCATCACTACCACCATACCACCCTCTTCACTCACCACCACCATCATCATCCTCTTCATCATCATCATCTCATCATCACTATCACCATCACCATCCTCTTCATGACTACCACCACCCATCGGTGTATCACTCCCCTCTTCATCACTATCACTATCACCACCATCAACTCCCCTCTTCATCTATCACTATCACCACCATCATCATCATCATCACCCTATCATCACTCACCACCCTCATCATCCTCTCATCATCACTGATCACCACCATCATCATCCTTCATCTTTCATAGTCCGATTATCATCACTACTCTGCTTGTCTCATTCTCGTGGCACAATTCATTAACATGCTTTACATCTTGTACTTAGATTCTTGTACGACTTAGATTCTCTCGACTCGCCGTTGTGATTTATTATCATTTACAACAGGACACATCATAAACTTAGTTTCTAGCGATGTACAGAGGATGGAATTGTTGGTAAATGGAATTACACTAGCTCTAACGACTCCTGTTGAACTAACTGTCTCAGTAGCGTTGCTGTGGTGTTTCGTTGGATGGCAATCTTTGTCTGGCGTACTCTACTTTGTCGTCTTGTTGATCTATAATTTTGTGGTGTCCAAGAAATTTGCTATATTACGTGCACAAGTAGCTGCAGCTACGGACAAACGTCTTGCTATCATCAACAACATCATTTGTGGTATTCGAGCTGTGAAGATGTACGCTTGGGAATGGAGCTTCCGAGACCTCGTCAAGCGCTTAAGAAGGTAATTGCGAATAATCTTTAAACTGACTCCATTTAGAAGTGGGCCTGGGTGTTACTCACCATAATTTAAGGTGAGGTGTGCCTTCCAGACCTTTGAACCTTAACCCTGTTTCAGCGCAAAAATGTCGATGGCAAACCTTCTTTTCGTGAATGACGTATGTCTGGCGAACTTATTATCCTTGGCGAACTTATTATCCTGAATTTGTTACCCTGTTTAAGTGCTGGAAGGCTGGAAAACCTACCCTGTCCTGTACATATACCCTTACCACTTATACTGACAATGCCTTACTCATTTCCATTGGAATTAGCACTGAATAGGCCGTTGCATGATGGCGTCGCCCATTTTCTTTTGTAATTAGACGATTAACACCAATTCAGTCTTACTATTCTCAGTAGGATGAAGGGGAGGGTACTGGGTACTGCTTCCTTGTGCCTGCCATGGACCATCATATAATATGAATGCCGTCGGGGATATAATACCGATATGTTTTCTTCGGCTGATCGACTTATTGTTGTTATCTCTACATGATTCTCTCCACAGCAAAGAAATACAATTCATTCGCACCCGCAGTCTCATCGTGTCAAGTTTCGTGGCTTCCTACAGCACTGCAACACCAACCGCTCTTCTCATCTCAGTGATAACCCTTGTGTACTCTGGAATACCACTCACTCCTTTTGGTATTTTTACTTTAGTGGTTCTATTGAACATATCACGATTTTCGATTTGTGTTGGTCTTTCAACAACACTACGTCATGTCGCTGATGCTTTGGTCGCCATGCAACGGGTCGAAAAGTTTGTAACATCGTTGGAAATGACAATGAGTTTTTCAAAACAAAATGAAGGTTTCTCTAGCGAACTTTCGTTCAACAATCTGGGCTTTGAACTACAAGAAAAATTCACCAAAAATTACAAGAAATCTTATCCAAAGGTGTTGCGGGTTGAGAGCTGGAGAAAAAGTAAACCAGTTCTTCTAAGAGCAAGAAATCTGGCTCCAGAATCAGAGAAACAATACTTAGAGAGTTTAAAGTTGATAAATGTCTTCGCTTCTTGGGGTGGAGCAAATATTTGTTGTGTTCTACAGGATATTTCGTTTAAGAGTGACCCGGAGGAACTTACCATAATAACAGGTCCTGTTGGTAGTGGGAAAAGTTCATTGCTCTTAGCTATTCTTGGGGAGCTTTCACTTCAGGTCGGTGTCATAAAGGGACGAGGAAAGATTGCCTATGTTAGCCAAATCCCTTGGGTTTTCTCAGGAACAATTCGGGAAAACATCCTTTTTGGAAAACCATTCGATCCAGTAAAATACCACAACGTTCTAGATGTTTGTGATCTTCAAACGGATCTTAAATGCTTTGCTAAGAAAGACTGGAGTTTCATCGGCCAGAGAGGCGTGTGTTTGAGTGGTGGTCAGCGGGCACGTGTAGCTCTAGCACGCGCAGTGTATTCCGATGCAGACATATTTCTATTGGATGATCCTCTCAGTGCTGTGGATGCAACAGTTGGGAAGCGCTTGTTTGAAAAGTGTATTTGTGGAATGCTCAGTGGAAAGATGAGATTACTCGTCACCCATCAACTCCAATATTTGGAAAAGGCTGACCAGATTGTTTTACTGAAAGACGGTCGAGTAGAATACAACGGCTGCTATGATCAACTCAAAAATGGGCAACTAAACATCAACAACATTTTAATTGACGCTGACCTTATTTCAAATATCCGACAAGAATTTATTGACAATGCACCTGTTTTGGAGAGCCATTCGTCAAACTCATTGGATATTTGTCAAGATATAACAGACGATCAAGAAGATAATATTATTGGATCCGTAAATTGGAAGGTATACTGGTCGTTTCTCAGGGCAGGATTGCCGAACATTGGAATAGCCTCTCTTGCTGTGGTCTTTTTAATTGGTCAAGGTAGGGAGAAAGAAATGAAAAAATACCCGAGTCAATGCCGCTGTTGAACCTGTGAGATACATACTTTCATTATATAGCACAGATACTACGTATACGCGCGCTCTTATTGGTCAATTAGCGGGCCGTATACCCCCGTAACTTCCCGAACGGCCCACTGAAAACAGAAAAGTAAGGAAAAAGCTATATAATAAACATCTTATTAACCTCGCTTGCTCGGTCCGTACGGGAAGTTATGGATCCTCGTTTCCCCCCACTTTTTATGGCACGCGCGCTACGCGCTTGGTGGTGTGTTGGATAGACATAGACATATTAGACTTTATTTTAGTACCAGTAGTTTGGATGAGGTGTTCCGGACGGATCCATCTCCAGTTTCCACTTATATATTAGAATATTCATTTGATAGTGCTTTCTTTTGTAGTATCACTTGTTGCTCCAAATTGGTGGCTTTCTCTGATGGTAAACATGAATAAGGACAGGCAAGAAAGTGGCTTTGTACTTGGAGTTTTTGCGAGTTTGATCGCTGCAGCAATAGTTATTTCCATATCCAGGGTTTTCATCTTCTTTCTCGCGCTTCTTCAGTCTTCAGTAAATCTTCACGACCAGATGATCGTAGCAATTATTAAATCTCCTGTGTCGTTCATGGATAGGAATCCAGTTGGTAGAATAATGAACCGCTTTTCCAAAGACATCGGTTGTATTGATGAGCAACTTCCAGCAACTTTTGCTCAGGCGATTTGTGTTTGCCTGAACTTTTCTGGGGTGATGTTGCTCACTTGCATCGTCGACTACCGTTTTGTGCTTGGCGTCCTTCCCATTGCTGCCGTGTTTTGTTTAATTTGCTGGTTAACCCTGAAAACTAGTCGAGAACTAAAACGGTTGGAGTCTATTCGATGTAGTCCCGTTTATGCTCATATCGCTGATACAATCAACGGACTCGAGGTCATACGCTCATCGAATATGGAAAACGAGTTTGTAGATCAACTTTTCAGGTAGGTGTGTCCGGCGATTTATTGCATTTTCAGTGTATCGAGGTCCTTGCCTAGTGATATTCCTCTTGGGGGTGGATTGCGCATGCCCTCCCCCCCTCCCCCTCCCCCCTCTCTCTCCATGAGTTTCAGGGACGGATATTTAAAATTAAGTAGTCAAAATCGATGCAGGTTGATTGATTTGATTTGATTTATATATTAGATAAGATATGGTCGAGTCAGGCTGCTAAGAATCTCGTGCCCGGCCGGAACCCACGTTCCTCTTTGTCAGCACCAAGAACACGCCGAGGTTCGGCTGTTAATTGTAATAATGTCAGTAAAACACTGCATGTTTTTACATTGTCCCAAACTAGGTACCAAGACGAACACACAAAGGTTTTCTTCCTCGTTAAATCAGCCAAGGTATTCCTGGGTCTTTACCTCGATCTACTCTGTGTTCTGTTTATCATGGGTGTAGCTGCAGGAGCACTTGCTTTGATACAGGATGCCGGTAAGTTGCTTCAGTAATTCATTAGACAGGAAACACGGACAGGAAACAATGAAACACGCACCTAAAGGTGCAATATGGACAATATATCACAACCACACGCATGCTACTACACCACTTCACGGTTCTGTTCATCAGCCAAGAACAATGGTATCAAGTCGAGGTTGTCCTTGTGCTTTCATTCAATTATTGTATTTGAGAACCGTGTAGTGGTGCATTGCACATACAAATGGTAAGACCTCAATGCCAACCTCGACTTGGTACCATTGTTCATGGGTGCTCAACAGAACCGTGAAGTGGTGCATTGCACATACAAATGGTAAGACCTCAATGCCAACCTCGACTTGGTACCATTGTTCCTGGGTACTCAACAGAACCGTGAAGTGGTGTATTACCAATAATCTTGAACAATTGGCCATAACCACTATTAAATTTTAATTGCTATCACCATCATTATATCTGGTCAGTCCACTAACCCAATTCAGCCAATTAAACAGAAATAACACAATTTAACATACAATCCTTTTTAGCAACGACAGGTCTATTGATAACCTACGCCATAGAACTTCTCGGTGAGACTTGGTATGGAATTTCGAGTTATTTCGATGTTGAGAACTATATGACTTCTGCAGAACGAGTGATAACATATACCAAACTTCCCTCTGAACCAGCCTACAGCAGAACTTCTTTGCCACCGCCTGACTGGCCTGACAAAGGTGCCATCAGAATTCAAGATATGTCTCTTGCATATCTCAAGGGTGGGAAGCTCGTCCTCAAGGACATCAATTTCGAAGTGATGGCAAAAACAGAAGGTAGGAATTGTGGGAAGGACTGGCGCTGGGAAGTCGTCTCTTGTTGCTGCACTCTTTCGAATGCCAGATCCTCAAGGAAAAGTACTGATTGACGGCGTGGATTTAGGAAAGATAGACATCCAGACGGCTCGTAGGTCTATGGCAGTCATAACTCAAGATCCTGTTCTTTTTGCATCGAGCTTAAGAAAGAACCTCGATCCATTCGAGAAGTTTTCTGACCAGCAAATCTGGACAGTTTTGGAGGAGGTTCAACTCAAGAACACCATCCAGAATACCAAAGGTGGATTAGACTTTACCATTGCAGAATGTGGGTCCAGTTTAAGTGTTGGTGAAAGACAACTTTTATGTCTTGCACGAGCCTTGCTACAAAACACCAAAATACTTATAATGGACGAAGCAACGGCCAACGTGGACTACAAGACTGATCAGATGATTCAGAAGGTCATTGGACTGAAATTCCAAGATTGCACTGTTCTAACCATCGCCCATCGACTGAACACCATCATGGATTATGACAAAGTTTTGGTGATGGACGAAGGTCACGTGGTAGAGTATGACACACCCCAAGTACTGGCGAGTAAACCGTCTGGAGTTTTTTCAAGTCTCCTAAGAAGCCACAATCATTAAAACACAACGATTAAGTCGATCGTCGTTTAAAATAACATTAGTTTGCAAATAAATCAGTACAGGATTTTAACGGCTGAAAAAAAGTCATCCTGCATGTATAACATACTTTTACAACGTTGCGCGCAATGCCTGCTGGTGCTTTTTAGAAGTTAGGAAAGTCATAGATGACCCTCTCTTGCTGGATTACGATCCAATCATTACATGGCGTACTCTGTTAAAGCTGTTGGTTCAACCAGGAACACAGCAGTTGAAATGATCTACAGCTATAGAGTACATTCAATATGGCGGACCTTTCCATTCAAACAATCCCTAGATGCTTTGCGGTTACGATTCGAACCCAGTCTTCCACTATATATTCAATTACCTGCGCGTATCACAAAGGTGCGATCCCTGAGAATCATGGGAGTTTAGATGTTGTCACTGATGACAACGAAACGTCGTTCACTCATATCCTTAATAGGACCACTAAATAACTGCCCCGCACCACTAAGCTATCGTGCACGCTTGTTGATTTGGAGGACAAAATAACCTAGTGTATCTTGTGAATGGACTGTCTATATTGTTGTGCAAATTACTATGATCACGTGGCTCGCACTGAAACACAGCGCGTTGGAAGCAGATTGCCCGGGATCGATTCCTCGCCGCACCGAATTTTCTTCTTTTTTTTTTTTACTGTTTGTTTTTGTAAGAACATTAATTTCATACTCACGAAAATGATTATTTTAATAATGTAAAATAAATAATGATAATTGAACTGAGTGGAGTGCAATTTGGTCTGAAATCAAACGCGCGATTACAAAAGCGGTCGTGCGATTTGTAATTGCAAGTTTGATTTCAGAGACCAAAATTGCACGACACGATTGTCTTCGCCGTCCTTGCGTTTGACTTCTGCATAGAACTGATCGAATGAGAGTCTTGTCGAGGTCAAAACTACAACATATATAGACGCCATTTAGTTGTCAATGTTGATTTCAATGTCAAGATTGTTGGACGTCTTGCACCAATTTTCAAACACAGAAAGCCATTGATTTGTGAAATGGTTGTAGTCTTCTTGTTAATGGCCCGAGACTTTAATTTATCAATATATTGGCTTGTGTATAATTACTAGAAACACGCACTGTTTTTCCAGTCGCAAATCGCAAATTCAAGTTACCGGAGCTTGTTCGCTTGTTTTGGACCTGTTTTGTTGGTTTATTCTGCATTTTCTGAATGCAAATGGATGTAAAATGACGGATAATCATTCACATTCAGTGCCTCTTCAGCTTGAAAGAGGGAATAGTCATCAATAAAAAACTGTAAGTTGAAAAAGTCACCATTTGTTTTGTAAAATATGAAAGATTTGCTGTGGTAAACTCTAAAGTCTTTCCTGTTCATTTATTTTCCTTTTTATCTCTCTGTGTGTTCTGATTGCCTGTTTTATGTTGTTCCTGCAATTTCATTGGATGTTCAAATTGGTGCGATTTAGAGCTCAAAAAGGTGCGATTTGGGAATAAATCGCACCATTTTTAACCAATCAGATTACAGGAAATGCTAGTGATTTCAAAATGGATATAATTAAGTAAAATAATCGAAAAATGTTAAGTTATTTTATTAGATCAGGAGCCCATAAGTAGGAGCCTCCATCTACCGTACTGGGTTTGTGAGACAACCTGTGACCGGATCAGGCTATTTTTAGAACACCTTTTCCCGAGAACTAATCATCAATCAATAGGAATCCCCCATGGGAATTAAACAGAGCCAATCAGCATCAATGAGGTAGATGATTTGTGTTTATTTGTGATATATGAACAAAGTGGCGGACGAAGAAATTGGCGAAATTGAAGAAACTGAAAGTGAAGAGAGCGAAAATGACAGTGATAGTTACAGTGACTCTTTTGCAGAGTTTAGTACTTCATCGGAAAGTGACCAAGAGTCTTCAAGTTCGTGTTCTGTTTCTCAAGGAACTAAAAAAACATCAAATAGTAAACCTACCAGGCCAAAAGCTAGAAACTCCGTAACAAAGCCGAAATCAAAAATCCCTGGTGTTAAAATTTCGCGACAAAACTGGTGTTCTAAAAATAGCCTGATCCGGTCACAGGTCGTCTCACGAATACATCTCAGATGGAGGCTCCTACTTATGGGCTCCTGATTAGATATATTTATCATAATCATTAATAATTCATGAGAAAAACACAATAGAAATCATAGGCGTGGAAGAGCTGCCTTGTAATATATCCTCACTGTATACCCATTTACCACAGCACGTGAATAAGTTATGGGTAGCGACCGCGACCGCAATGGCAACAGGAATACAGCAAGGATAAAGGAGAGCGGAGAGTTCCGTCAACCACCGCCAGGGGGGGGGGGGGGGGGGGGGGGGGGGGGGTGGGTGGGGCGAAAGACGCTTGCCAGAAGATTCCAACGTCGGTGAAATGGCCCAGTTTCAAGGCAAACACCCGAATTTATACCAAGGGACCGCAAAGCATCACTACAATCAAGCACGGACTCGAACACGTCGGAATTTTTGAGTTTTATCATTTCCACGTGCAGTGCTAATTATGTATGCAGTGAGAATAGCAATCAAATCATTTGTTCCTCTTCGCTTTGATCCAACATAGTTCCAAAAATGCTTGGCATTGTCACTTCCATTTTGGATATCATTAGCTAGCTTGTCCAGGTAATCCCACCGGGCTTTATTGCATTCACGTTTCAGGCGATTATTTAAATGTCTATACTTCTGCCAAAGATTGTCCTTATTCTTTCCCTTTGCCTTCATGTACAAATATTTCTTTTTCTTGCAAAGCTTAAGAATTTCTGCTGTTATCCATGGAGCTTGCCTATTTTTCGTTTTCCTCTTTTTAGGGATACACTAGTACTGGTCAACGGCAGATAAAAACAAATCTGACCATGCATTCCACATTTCGTCAATGTTTTCATTAACATATGCACAATCCCAAGGAATAATTTTTAATAACTCGTTTAAATGCAACCAGTCAGATTTCCCAAAATTGTATATCTCATACAACACGGCCGCTCATAGAGCAGATTTCGTATCACTGTGAAAAACCACGGCGCACGGCACGGCACGGTCACGGCACGGATTCATTCGAAATCCTAAATCATCACGGTCACGGCACGACACGTCCGTGCCGTAAATTTTTTCACAGTCATTCGAAATCTGCTCTATTGTATCAGTCTATTACATATGAAGTCTGTGTCCTCAAAACGGGTCTTGTTGACTAAGGCGGCTAGGGTCAGACGTCGAACCTGTCATGTGCCGTACCTAATTGTTGAATCAAGTTCTACAAAATAACGGCGTCTGACTCAGTTTGGTACGGCAGATTCTATTTAATTATTTGGGTCGACTCGAATTGCAATTAGGTACGGCACATAAGAGGTTCGACGTTTGACCCTAGCCTAAGACCAATTTTGTAATAACAGTTTTCATATAGAGTGATTCCAATAAACCTGGGCACTACTAATTAGCTGTCAGTGTTTATTAGATGCAAAGAAACAAAAGAAAAGAAAAGCGTGAGTGTCTAATAGTGTGTAATGGTGTAGTTAGTAATGCCCAGGTTTATTGGAATCACTAGCTCTATATATATTTCAAAGTTTATATTTTAATATTAATATTCTAATGTTATCTATATAATTAAATAAAGTATTAAAGTATTATCGCCTGCGGCTCGATATTGTAACTCCCATACAATCGGTTGCTCATATTTAATTAGCATCCATTACATATATATTCAGATCCATTCAATAAAGTTAGCCACGCAGAAAGTGGAACACATGCTGATCCTGAAGTATCAAGAGTTTCTATTTGCAGCCATATTCTTCTACTAAAACATCAAGAATGATTGCGGTACAGGCTGAAATCAGGGAAATTTGGGTTGAAAGAATTGTTAATTGATAGTAACTGACTAACTGCTATGATTCTCTGCGGCCACACTTATGTGACCGATTTCAAGAAGGTTTAATTATTCCTATTTAAGATTCAGTATGAATTAATGAAGTCTCAACCGTCTTAGAATCATCACGATTAGTCTGACGATCGGAGAAGATCTAGAATCGATAACAAAGATATCTCGACGCACGACGCCATGGAGAATGCAAGTGTTAATACAAACCCAAGAAAGAACGCTGGTATGCTATCAGTCATCTTTATGACTTGGATGTACAGAATTATTGTGCTTGGGAAGAAACGAGTGCTGACAGGAGATGATTTATATTCCTTGATGGAAAAAGACAAAGCGAAAAACATCGCTAACGAATTGGAGCATTGTTGGGCTGACGAGATGAGAAGTGCTGCAAGAAGGACAAAGAAGCCGCGGTTGTGGAAAGCGTTGGTGCAGACCTTTTCATTAAAGTTAACGTTCGTGCTTGTTACTCTGAGATTTGTAAATTCTGGATGTACGTTAACCCTTGCTGTCATTGTATGGTATTTTCTGAAGGTTCTTGGTGCATCTGATATGGATTATATGGCCGCTATACCGTATGTAGTTGGTATTTCCATAGCAGGTTTTATGAAGGTTTTTACTGATCACCACAACATTCACCAATCGGATCTCAAAGGCATGCGTCTGAAAGTAGCACTCATAGGATTGGTCTATAAAAAGGTATTTTAGCATAATCAGGATAATAAATTTGAGTATTTACCAAATCAGTTGTAGCAATTTTGACGAGTTTTGATTGGCTTCCGTAACTCGGAATATCCTTGGCTATTCACTGTTTTGGGACGAGATTCAAAATGGCGTCTCGTTTCGCTACAGTCTCCGAATTTATTTGTTTAATAAAGTGCGATTTTTTTATCCAACTGATTTGGTAAATACTAAAAACAATTATCCCCCTCAGTATTATTATTATTATTATTATTATTATTATTATTATTATTATTATTATTATTATTATTATTATTATTATTATTATTATTATTATTATTATTATTATTATTATTATTATTATTATTATTATTATTATTATTATTATTATTATTATTATTATTATTACATATATACTTCTAATAATATATTTTGTAGAGTGCAAACCATATGTCCGTGAAATAGCCCCTTCGGGGTTCGCACGGTACGACATCGTCTTTGCTCGGCACGTTCGTGCGCCTTCATGCTTATGTTCAGCGGATTTTATCCTGAGTAATCGAGTTTACAACGGATAAAAACAATATTCTGCCGTGCTCCCTTGACCGGTGTAGATGAATTTGTAGTTCTACCCCGGGTTCCAGAAGCCGTGAGGGAAGAGGGCGAGACGTGAGACGAGACCTTTCGCCCCCTTCCCTCGCGGCCTCTGGAACCCAGGATATAGGGTAGTTCTAGAACTAAGCCAATATCGAGCCCAGAGTCTGTCCGGCTTTTGGTCCCGGACAGACTCTAGGCTCGAGATTGGAACTAAGCTCAAAGTGTTTTGATCACACAGATTCTCTCAACCCGCCGTTGTGATGTATCGGCGTTTACAACAGGACACATCATAAACTTGGTCTCCAATGATGCACAGAAGATGGAAGACTCAGTACAAGGATTTATATTCGCTCTAACGACTCCTGTTGAACTAACTGTCTCAGTAGCGTTGCTGTGGTGTTTCATTGGATGGCAGTCTTTGTCTGGCGTACTCTACTTTGTTGTCTTGTTGATCTATAATTTTGTGGTGTCCAAGAAATTTGCTATGTTACGTGCAAAAGTAGCTGCAGCTACGGACAAACGTCTTGCTATCATCAACAACATCATTTGTGGTATTCGAGCTGTGAAGATGTACGCTTGGGAATGGAGCTTCCGAGACCTCGTCAAGCGCCTGAGAAGGTATCCAACGTTTTGTCAACACGTACTCTTCTAAAAAAAGTAATGTATAGAAGGAATTTGAAAATCACAGCAACACGGAGGTATCTGTGCATTGAATAGCTTTTCCAATAAAAAGTAACGCATAGAAGATCGTTTGAATACTGTAGCAATAAAGAGGCGCATCTGCCGTGTTTCCTTTTATTGAAGATCTCTTCCAAAAAAGGAACTCACAGAACAGTGCGTTAATATTGTACCGCACATGTGCAGAGATATCTGTGTGTTTCTTTTATTATATAGAGTGGTTTTCGTATGAGTGGGAAACCTGCGGCACGGAGTTACGGTCACGGTACGGAATCGAAGACATCTATTCAACCAATCACAGCGCGCAAAGTCATTGCTCAACCAATCGGTATGTTTGGACACGGCACGGTCACCACACGGCACGGCACGAACCGTACCATTACTACTTGCCATTCAAACGAAAACGACTCTGTGATTATAAAGAATCAACGTTGAAGTTGCGCTGTAGGAATTGGTAACAAACAACGTTTCTTTCTTGTACAGCAAAGAATTAAAGTTCATTCGCACCCGCAGTCTCATCATCTCCAGTTTCTTGGCTTCCTACAGCACTGCAACACCAACCGCTCTTCTCATCTCAGTGATAACTCTTGTGTACTCTGGAATACCACTAACTCCTTTTGGTGTTTTTACTTTATTGGTTCTATTGAACATATCACGATTTGCGATTTGCGTTGGGCTTTCAACAACACTTAGGTATATCACGGATGCCATGGTTGCATTACAACGAGTGGAACAGTTTTTAATGTGGTTTGAGACAAGTGAGATGACATCGAGAAGTGACCAAAGTTTCATCAACAAAGCTTCTCTTTCGGCATTCGACAATTTAGGTCTTGATAGCGAAATCCAATTGAAGACGACATACACTAAGCAGTTCCCAAAGGTGGTACGAGTCGACAGCTGGAAACGCAGCAAACCAGTTCTTCTTGGTGTAAAAAATATGGCCATAAAAGAAGATCCAGCTATAGAGAGCTTAGTGACTGAAAATGTGTACGCTTCTTGGACTAGTGGAGTGAAATCTAGTTGCGTTCTTCTTCAAAACGTTTCTTTTAACGTTACCGCAGAGCAACTTACCATAATAACAGGTCCTGTTGGCAGTGGGAAAAGTTCCTTGCTTTTAGCTGTTCTTAGGGAGCTTTCACTTCAGGTCGGTGTCATAAAGGGACGAGGAAAGATTGCCTATGTTAGCCAAATCCCTTGGGTTTTCTCAGGAACAATTCGAGAAAACATCCTTTTTGGAAAACCATTCGATCCAGTAAAATACCACAACGTTCTAGATGTTTGTGATCTTCAAACGGATCTTAAATGCTTTGCTAAGAAAGACTGGAGTTTCATCGGCCAGAGAGGCGTGTGTCTGAGTGGTGGTCAGCGGGCACGTGTAAGTCTAGCACGCGCAGTTTATTCCGATGCAGACATATTTCTATTGGATGATCCTCTCAGTGCTGTGGATGCAACAGTTGGGAAGCGCTTGTTTGAAAAGTGTATTTGTGGAATGCTCAGTGGAAAGATGAGATTACTCGTCACCCATCAACTCCAGTATTTGGGAAAGGCTGACCAGATTGTTTTACTGAAAGACGGTCGAGTAGAATACAACGGTTGCTATGATCAACTCAATGCTCGATTAAAAACCCATTTGAATGGCACTAACCTTGGTGTATGTATCCCACAAGAAGCGTACAACAATAACGCATCCCAGTCAATGAACACCACTACAAACCCGGTGGACAGTTCTCATCAAGATATGGCCAGCGACGAGGAAGACAACGTTATTGGAACAGTTGGCTGGAAAGTGTACTGGTCGTTCTTCAGGGCCGGGCTACCGGTCGTTGGAATTCTCCTACTCGTGGTGTTCTTCTTAGTTGGTCAAGGTAAGTGTACATTCGTTTGTAGACACTCAACTCACTTACATTTCTTGGGAAATCTCCTGCAACAATAACACCGAATCTCAGCGGTATATTAAGTTTACTTTGAAATTTCCTTTTCAGTTTCAGTCGTGGCTCCAAACTGGTGGATTTCTCAAATGGCGGACATGAGTAAGGAGAGGCAAAAAAGTGCTTTTGCACTTGGAGTTTTTGCAAGTTTGATTGGAATTGCACTAGTTCTCACAGTATCCAGAGCGTGTCTCTTCTTCCTTACCATGCTCTGGTGTTCAGAAAACCTCCACGACCAATTAACTGTGGCAATCATTAAATCTCCTGTATCATTCATGGATAGGAACTCAGTTGGTAGAATAATGAACCGCTTTTCCAAAGACATTGGTTGTATTGATGAGCAACTGCCAGCCGCGTTTGCTTGGGGAATCATTCTTAGCTTCAACTATTTGGGAGTGTTGATACTCACTTGCATCGTCGACTACCGTTTTGTGCTTGGCGTCCTTCCCATTGCTGCCGTGTTTTGCTTAATTTGCTGGTTAACCCTGAAAACTAGTCGAGAACTAAAACGGTTGGAGTCTATTCGATGTAGTCCCGTTTATGCTCATATCGCTGATACAATCAACGGACTCGAGGTCATACGCTCATCGAATATGGAAAACGAGTTTGTAGATCAACTTTTCAGGTAGGTGTGTCCAAAGTATTATCAGTGCGGATGTGATCATATTTTTCTTCCATCTTATAACCATTCTGTTACTATATTTGATCTTGCTGAACATTAATTCTGCTTTGCGCATGCCGTGAGAAGCATGAGTTACGGTACGGTTCGTGCTGTGCGGCGACTGTGCTGTGTCCAAGCGTTAAATATTGTTACTCAACTAGTTAGCTTTATAGTTATTTTCAGAGTAGCATTTACTTTCATCTTCGTATCAAACTTATATTGTAAATATTTATATATTTTTCTAAATGTTTATATTTATTGTAAATGTGATATTTATAATTTAAGTAATAATAAAGAATTGTTGTTCTGATTGGTTGAGCAATGATTTTGGGCGCTGTGATTGGTTAATTGAATACTAGATGTCTTCAATTCCCTACCGTAGGTTTTCCATTCTTACGAAAACGACTCTATGGAACATTTAACTGAGTTTCATCACTCAGGTTGGCTGTGTTTGTTTTTCTTGCTCCCAGGTACCAAGACGAACACACGAAATCGTTCTCTCTGGTCAAATCATCCGAGTCATTTCTTGGTCTTTACCTCGATCTACTTAGTGTTTCGTTCCTCACATGTGTAGCTGTAGGAGCACTTGTAGTAACTCAAGATTCTGGTAAGTCACCTGTAGCTTCATCAGATCCTACTACTGATGTGATACTCTTTGTGACGGTCGTCATCCTGCCAAGGAACACTAGGAGAAGGTGATGCCTCAGGAGTGGACACCAACTTCCTAGTTACACCACAGGTTCCAGTACCTCAACAATTTCCCGATGAACACATTACTCAATAGATAGGACGGTCAGCCCTGTAGGATCGAGTGCAAGTCATGAAGCTTGTATGAATGAATGAATGAATGAATGAATGAATGAATGAATGAATGAATGAATGAATGAATGAATGAATGAATGAATGAATGAATGAATGAATGAATGAATGAATGAATGAATGAATGAATGAATGAATGAATGAATGAATGAATGAATGAATGAATGAATGAAAAACTTGTGAAGGAAAACTTGTGAAGGAAAACTTGTGAAGGAAAACTTGACTGTGTGGAACACGCTTCAAAATACTGTCTTCTTAACAAAACCATCTTCGTTTCAGCAATGACAGGTCTATTAATCACATATGCTATTGAACTGGTCGGTGAGACTTGGTATGGGATCTTATCATACTCTCAGACTGAGAACTATATGACTTCCGCAGAACGAGTGATAACATATACCAAACTTCCCTCTGAACCAGCCTACAGCAGAACGTCTTTGCCACCGCCTGACTGGCCTGACAAAGGTGCCATCAAAATTCAAGATATGTCTCTTGCATATCTCAAGGGTGGGAAGCTCGTCCTCAAGGACATCAATTTCGAAGTGATGGCAAAACAGAAGGTAGGAATTGTGGGAAGGACTGGCGCTGGGAAGTCGTCTCTCGTTGCTGCACTCTTTCGAATGCCAGATCCTCAAGGAAAAGTACTGATTGACGGCGTGGATTTAGGAAAGATAGACATCCAGACGGCTCGTAGGTCTATGGCAGTCATAACTCAAGATCCTGTTCTTTTTGCATCGAGCTTAAGAAAGAACCTCGATCCATTCGAGAAGTTTTCTGACGAGCAGATCTGGACAGTTTTGGAGGAGGTTCAACTCAAGAACACAATCCAGAATACCAAAGGTGGATTAGACTTTACCATTGCAGAATGTGGGTCCTGTTTAAGTGTTGGTGAAAGACAACTTTTATGTCTTGCACGAGCCTTGCTACAAAACACCAAAATACTTATAATGGACGAAGCAACGGCCAACGTGGACTACAAGACTGATCAGATGATTCAGAAGGTCATTGGACTGAAATTCCAAGATTGCACTGTTCTAACCATCGCCCATCGACTGAACACCATCATGGATTATGACAAAGTTTTTTTTTGGTGATGGAAGGTCACGTGGTAGAGTATGACACACCCCAAGTACTGGCGAGTAAACAGTCTGGAGTTTTTTTTTCAAGTCTCCTAAGAAGCCACAATCAATGATTTTAACGGCTGAAAAAAAGTCATCCTGTATGTATAACATACTTTCATAACGTTGCGCGCAATGCCTGCTGGTGCTTTTTAGAAGTTAGGAAAGTCATAGATGCCCCCCTCGCTAGGGTGTAAACGATAAGGTCTCCACCATAAGGTCTCTAGTGATTCCTGTAATCCTGATTATTCCGCAGATCCAGCACGTACCCTTCACATATATACTGTTAACTACGACCCTGTATATATGTTCATATACTGCGTTAACTGGTGCCAGCGGGCCTTTCCTCGCGTACAGGTAATTCATTCATCTGATTGGATCGTGAACGGACTCAGAGCTAGAATGCATAAATGTTAAAATCATAAAATCTCATCTACTGTGTAGTTGGGAAGCAATCACAGTATCTGACCATCTCAGTCTTTGAAGAAAGTGCTATCAAAAATCAACATACAAAAGTTTAGTCCGGAACTACGAAATCTTAATTGAAAATGTAGTGTATTTTGTACCTTTCAAAGACTTTACAGAAAGTTAGTTTTCGTGTGAGGTATGATAAACATTGATGCACCCCACATTTCCCAGGCAAGGATTTTCCTAAACTGTGAAATGAAGAGTTCCAGACTTTCGATACGCATGCAATGCATTACGAGATTATTACAAAGGAAAAGTGAGCACCAATTCTAGACACAGGGAGCCCAAGCTATGTTTTTGCTCACTTGGCACATCTCGCTGCACAATGCATTGCGCGCGTACCGGAAGTCTGGAACTCTTAATGCTTGTATTGTTAGACAAACAAGTGAGTTTGTTTATGAATGTTTAATGGCCTTTATTGACTGTATATCCACCTTAAATGGTGCAAGTTATCAGTATTCCTTTATACATTAGTTTTCTTCATATCGTTTTACAAAATATTAGCCCAATAAAAAGTTACAAAAGAGAGTTTTCAGTTAAAAGAAGTTACAGTCAAAACATCTTTACACAATTCTGAATTAGGGGTGGATCATTAGAAATCTCAGGAGGGGGGGTGACAATTCCCAAAAAAAAATTCCTGCAAAGAAAAAATGTCCCAAAAAAAATTCCTGCAAGTACCCTACCACCTAAAAAAAGAGCTACACATCTCAAAAAAAAATTCCTGCAGAGAAATACAGGTACAAAAAAAAATCGTGCCTAAAAAATATTTAACCCCCCCTCCCGAGATTTCTAATGATCCACCCCTTAAAGGAGATTAAGGACAGTATAGAGATAATTATCATGGTGAATGAATGTTTGAAATCTTCTCTCGACGGCCCTGGGTTCCTGTATAAAACTGACTAGTTCTAACCCATGATTAAACCTGATAATGCATTAACCCTGGATTAAGACTTATCGGCCGGGCCCAAATCAATAGATTACTTACAGATTATAACTCTATATGGCATTGGTATATGACATTAAACCCAATATATTCAAAAATCACAAAGGGCAAGCTCTAAATGTATTTTTACAATCACATTAAATACAAAGTTAGTGCGCTTAGGATTCTTCTGTAGTTTCTTCGTCGGGTTTTTCTGTGACTTCAGGCTCTTGTTTCGTGTCGTCATTTTGAGTTTCCTCAGGACTCGATTCCTCTTGGGGTTTCGCTGAGTCTTCTCCAGTCTTGTCTTCTGTGTTCACATCAGCCGTTATCTCTTCGATTTGTCGCTTTTGTTCAGCAGCTCTCGCCATTGCTTCTTTTTCGAGAATTTGACGGATTTCCTCGTCTAGTTTGCCGTAGATTTGTAGTCGTTTGGCCACAACTTCTTTGATGATTGCTGGAGATGAGTTATAATCAAAGTATAAGATTTCGTGTGTTTGGGAGTCCCGCATCACACTAAGCATTCGTTACCAGACTCGTTCCCAGTCCTTACTTACTGCACACAATGGAGAAATGTCTGTCTGCACGCGAAGGAGTCTGGGAAGGCTCTACCTTCCCGTGAAGCTCTGCGCTCTCTCTCAGAGGTGACTGGGGACGAGTCTGATTCCCAGTGATTTTCAATTTATTAATTTATGCAAGTTCCACAGCCTTCATTGACCTTCATTTAATCAAACTTTTCTTCGCCAATTTATTTTTATGTTATAGTCCTTGCACTTTTGTTCTTTTTGTATATAATGTATATTTATTTATTTTTTATGTCTCCATATTTTGTAAAAAGAGACTTTAAAGAAAAATATTATTATTATTATTGAAGAAAATATATGTGTATTTTCGTAAGTTTGCGAGCAATTACCGGTAAGCCAAGGCTGGTTTGTCTCCAAGGTTATTGAGAAATGAAGCTGAGTTGAGGATTAAAATGTTTTAAATTTACTCACCATCTAATAAGTGTCTTGCAGTCATGGATTGGTTCAAGTTCTCGTCTACTCTGTCCATAAGCCAGGGCATGAAAAATGTTTCGACATCTAAAGAAAAGATATGAAGTTTGAGACGTCAACACAAATTATTGGCATATGCTGTGGACATGGACATCCACAACTTTTCTTTGTGACTAGAAATATTTATTGTGATGATGATGATGGTGGTGATGCTGATATCAACATTGACGGCAACCTGTAAGGTGTCAGTTCGCAATTTTGCAGAAGTAGGATCGCATTATACATGTACATGTACTTCAATAATCTTGGCCACAACAACAATAATAATATTCATTGTTCCAGGAACAGACACATGCTACAACAAATATGTAGCAATATTGCATCCATATTGTTGCATCATGCAACTGTAGCTTTACATTCCTGGCTACATGTACGTGTTCATAACAGTAAATAATATAGCTACATATGTTATAAAATGGTTACCTCTTTCAACAGGATTGTAAAAGTATCCATTCTCATTGAGAGAACCAAAGACGGAGGGGACTAAGTCAGCCAAATAACTCTACAAAAGATCATACATATACCGTCAATTTTTGTTCAAATTATTTTCAAACAACATAACAAGATAACAATGTTGTTACCTGTGCAAAAGCTCGAGCAGCAATCTTTTCTCCAGTTTCTTTTTCCTTGCGCAACACATCTGCTTGTTGTCTCATGCGTCTTTCCTTTTCCTCTCTGTGTCTTCTTTCTTGTTCTTCCAACCTCTGGGTCTCTACAAGTTCGGCATTGCGTAATTCTTCAAATCGTCGTTGTTGAGCTCTGAGATTTGAAAGTTCTTCCTCTTCCATGACTTCAAGGAGGGCTTGTTCGACAGTTTTTCCAACAAGGACTTCTAAGATTGGTTTGACTTCAATATCGAAATCAAACAGCTAAAATCAAAGCAAACATCGGTATTGCATTACTACATGACCACCGGAAAGTTGAAGCACTATAAATTACCCATACAAATCCTTCTGAATGTCTAAGGAAATGGGCTCCAAATGAAGAAAGAGAAAATCTCTGATATTGATCAGATCCCATCGGGTGTCAGAGATATTTTACTGTTGCCACCTTTTTCTAGTACCATATTAGTATTACACCTACAGTATTTCCATTATGTTTGTCACCCGAAAAGGTTGAAAGGTGCAATCCTGAAGGATCATGGGGGTTTCTATTTGCAGCCATATTTCTTCATGAAAACAAGAACATTGCGGTGTCAAAATGAGATGGCCGAATTTTTGGTCGAAAGTTAGGGAATTTGGGTAGAAAGACTTGGTATAGGTAAACAGTATCTCCCATGATTCTCTAGGCTCGCACCTTTGTGAGTCGATGGTGACTAACTTTTAAAATTGAATTAGGTGTATATCTAGATTTCTGTATAATTATATGAACACCGATTTGAACATTAGGTACATTTTCGTATGAGTGGGAAAGTTATGGTACCATGCCGTATTGAAAAAAGTTCGATTGGATGAGATGCATCTGCACACTTTTTGATTGGTCTGAGAAGGAAGCCATTATATTTGAGTATCACAGTACCACCTATACGAAAACTACTCTATTGACTACTGCAATGGTTTGCTTGGTAGTCAGCCAAAACCAACTGTACACACCTCTCCTTCCAAGATTTGTGTTGCCACATCTACACCAGTTTTCGCAGGTATGAAAAGTGGCGAAGGTGGTCTGTCCAAGAAAGCATCTGTCTGTGTTTCTACTTCAGCTTCTTCTACTCTGTCGCTCAATTCTTCTAAATAAAGCTCTGTTTGTACATCAATGTGTTTTCTGCCTTCAACTGGGTCTGGCGATTGAGGTCGAAGTTGTTCCTTGGCTCGTTTTCTGGCAATGGCCCTTCTTCTCGTTTCTTGCTGTTTTTGGATTTCGATTGGGTCTGGTTGTGATGACTGCAATCAAAATTGTATTACTTGATGTAAATAATTGCAGTATCAACTTTGTACATGTACATGTATTAGGGAGTTTGTTGTTCCATTACTATGAATGAATCACAGCACAAAGCTACATGTATACATGTCAATGTCAGAACTGAGTGTGATGCCTCTAAGCTGTACAGCATACACAGGGTTCTCAGTTAAGAATTAAGCCGGCAACTATTCTACAATGGGTGAAGGTGGCTATACAATGTCTTTGTATGTCTACTTTGACCAATGTCACCATTACACGCCAGTTCAAAGTTTAGGGCTGGCTGTTTAAAATCTACTGAGAATCCTGTGCAATGTATGTCACTGCAATAACTGCAAATGATGTTCATAAGGTTTAGAGTGACATATGTTTACAAGTACATGTGTAATGCACCTTTTTCATAATACAAAGTATTTAGTACATGTACATTGTAACATCACTAACCAAGCACATGGAAATACTTACAGCAGGAAGTGTTCTCTGTGCATATGTGTTTCCTCTGACAATTCTCTTGTCGTACATGATATTTCCATACGGCATTGGTGAATCATTTCTGACAAGTAAGGAATCACAAAGTTAGTTTATGAGCATAATGATATACAGATATATTTTAAAGTGCTAGCATAGGCTGCTTTCTATTTGACCAATGTCAGCTAGCTATCATGTAGCTATCTGTAAAATTTGAGTATAAATAAAGCTATGTACTTATGTATGTATGTACGTATGTATTTGACTGGACAAATTTGTCTATCCACTGAGTTAATCAAAGTTTGATTAACTCCACTAACAGATGCCTCCCATAAGCAGACATCTCCCATTAATAGAAGCATTCAAAAGATCCTACATGTACTGTTGCCTTGTAAGGTACATGTACATTTATGTTTCTTTCTCCAATAAAACATTGCTTAATAGCATCCCACAAGCAGATCTACACCTCCATCCCTGTAAGTGGACAACTACATGTATGAGTGTTCTCAAGAGTGTCTACTTACAGGAGGATCTACTGTTCAAGAAGGTGGCTTTATGAATTGTATTAAATTTACTGTTAGATGATGATATTACTAATTACATTGGCCGTCTTTATTATATATATTATAAATTATTTCCTATTTATCTACTACTACAAATTGACATGGTGCTTACAGTTGTATATAAAAGGGTTTTGTATTTTTTCATGCTGTTAAAGTATTAGAATTACAACCGTGAAATCTGTTTCTATGACTATGGACGGTCCCTATGGACTATGGTTAAATATTGCTCGACGATCACAAAATGTGAATTCTGTATTTTTTGATAGCTATGTTGTTATTTCGCACTAACAACTAAGAAACAATTCGCAATTCCCTTTATACAATGAAAGATCCGACGAAGAAACGAAATATACGAACTTTAGAGTTTAGTTCTTCGTTGATCAAATGTTCTGTCGTCGATTTCGATTCACCAAACCGATTTCACAATCTAAACTTTTGATCTTGTATTCTTTATCCAAAAGCAATGTTATATACGCTTTACCATTATATTAATATATCAAGGACGTGAGAGATAGAATACTAACTGTTGAGTGAGAGGATCTCTGAATTTCCTTCGTTGTTGAACAGGCCGTGGATGACTTGCGAATGTGTAGGTCCTCGCAGGATCGCCTTTTTGTGCAACAACAGCCGTCATTATGATCTGGAATTCTTCTCAAACCTTAAAACTGTCTTCTTTGTAAATGTTGTAAATATTTTCAAGCGGTGTTTGGTGATTTTCGCCGGTAAAACGCTGCAAGAAGAAAGCGTTTTGTGGAAGTGTTCTCTTTTACAAAACAATATGGCGTTGCTAGTGCTATTTACACGTCAAGGTCACCATGGTAACAAAATATTCACGCGCCACAATAAAGACCTGAATTTTTATAGTACAAACAATTTGATTGGTTGTTATTATCCAATTAAAACCATTGTTAAAAAAAGTAGTCGATAAATTTATTTTAGGGAGGGGTAGGAAAGGAGAATAGTTTTACAGAGAAAATGACACCAAAAACGTCTCAATATCAAAAGAAATGTCCTAGTTTTATCGAAAATAGCAGTATCTACGCTTAATAAAGGATTGATTTGAATTTTTTTACGCTTTTGTGAATGTGTCTTTAGAGATAAATTTAAAACTCATACCCTCCCCCTTAGTAGTTTTTATATCATTTTATAAGATGGCGACCGTATTGTGTTCAGACGTTCTTGACCATCCTGAAGTTTTAGATCGTGAAAATCTGATCGAAATTCTTTATCAGCGATGCATTCCAGTCCATGAAATAAATAATTTAGAGAAAGAGAAACTAGTTTTATTGTTTTACAAATACGTCTCGCCGTTGCCTCAAAGACTACATCAACTCAAAAGAACCAAACGAGAACCTCCAGTGGCTCCACCGTCAAAGAAAAATGTCATATCGACTACATTTAGCCAAAAGAATCAATCAAGGAAGAGGTGAGAGTTGTATTCAATGTTTTACTATCTTTTTACAACAGTAGTCAATCCGGTACTTGAATATGTCAGCTGTCAGCTTATATACATGGCCATGAGTTAATTTCAATTGCCATTGTTCTGGACTGACTTGCCTTTCATACATGTGAAAATGCTTTTGTGTTTCCACATGAGCACAAGGTTTAGTCAGTCCAGAACAATGGCAATTGAATTTGGACTGAAGGGCGAAACTGTCCCACATGTGGTATCAAGCATCATCATCATCATCATCATTAAGTTAAATCATCAGTATTCTGTTGAAAAGGTGCAATTCAGCTGATGAAAATTCCTCATGAAACCAGAAATGACACCTATTGATATTAAGCAATATTGAAGATTTGTCAACATCAAACATCGTCATTTAATGCATGGATCAATTCCAGCTGTTACCATCCCCCCCCCCCCCCCCCCCGGGCTGACCCCCGGGGATTTGTTTTTTGTTCTTCTTGGGATTACAAATTCCCTGCCCCTGGGCCGCCAGAAATAACAAATTCCCCGCCCCAGGGCAACGGAAAAGCAACCAACAATTGAATAATATTAAAGGCATGTTCAATAATAAAGCTAGACACCTTTTAGAAAGAATTATTGACCATAACAGTAGAGATAAGAAGTCATCTGCCTTTTTTTAATCAAAGAAAGCCTTTAACTTTGCAAGACCTTGTTTTTCAAGCCAATCGGCGACAAAAGTAGTCTCTTTACCGGCAAATTCCATTATTATGAATTCCTCCATTGATTATATGCTCGGTCAAGTTATCCCTGCCCCCCACCCCGGGGCAACCACGTTGTTGTACAAAATCCCCGCCCCTGGGACACAGGTCCTTACAAATCCCTGGGGTATGCCCGGGGGGGGGGATGGTAACAGCTGGAATTGATCCATGCATTATTATCACAGAAAACAAAAGTTGTATAGTTGTTGAAAGAAAGTGTTATGGACCGGGGAAGGGGGGGGGGGGGGGGGGGACTCTCCAAATGTAGTCAGAAGTGAGTGTGAGAGTCGTTTCCCCCAAATAGAAGTATTTCAATACTGCATTTCTGCGGGTGGTCTTACTGGACATGCTCAGGGAGCCCAACATAATACGTATTGCTTGTGCGTGCTCTACCACAGGAAACCCATAAAAAGACATGTGCATACAAATATATTTGTATTCAGCCTTAGATGCAATGGTTGGGCTGCCTATGTGGTTAAACATTTTAAATAAGTATGTTATTTTTTCAGGCTTCAAGTGGTTGATAATGCAGTACCAATAGTTAAAGTCCCAAAGTCAGACTTAGAACATGTTCTAATTAACAATGGTCCTTCTAAAAAGAAGACAGAAACAAACCATGAACTAAGTACTGCATCAAAGACAGAGGTATCTGGTCTTACAAACTTAAAACAGAATTCAGAAGTTAAATCAAAACCTGTGAAGCTAAACAGAAGGTCATTAAACTTAGACTTGAGTTTGTCAGTAAATCCCAGTCCTTCAGTGGTGAATAACAAACAAAGTGACAGTAATGACACATGCAAAGACCAACAGGACAGCTTTCATAAACAGGTAATGTGGTAATGTAAACACCCATGTATACAGTCACCTACAATGTACATGTATTTAAAAAAAATGTTGGCATCTGAAATCTGAATTTGAAATCTGAATCTGTGACCGCAATGGATCAAGGGCAGAAATAAAATCAGCACATAACCTCATTAAATATGCAAAATGCCTATCTTACTCTTTCTTAGTATAGTGGATAGATCCTTTGATATGGCAACGACAATTAATTTTAACTTTAATTATTTTTGGTGCAGTTTTGCGGTAATTTTTATTTTAAACTGCAGTATTGCGGTTTTACAAGACTCAGCAGTCCGCGGTTATTATTAATTTTAGGACGCGGTATTGCATTTTGTGCGGTTTTGCGGTTTTAAGACCCCCCTTGCACCCCCCTCCTTTCTTGTCTTCTTTAATACACATGCATGTAACATTGTAATAATGGCTGGGTGTCAAGCCTGTAATGAGGGAAAAAGTTTCATGTAGTTGGCATGTAGTCTGAGTGTAGTTCGAGTGTATAAAATAATAATAATTATAATAATTTTTAATTTTATATAGCGCCCTTTCCTAAAAAGACCAAAAGCACTTTACAAATACTAACAGTCATTCTCATAAAGGTTGTCCAGATGAAAAGACTACAATACTACAATAAAGTCACATGATTCATTATGTTTTCAATTTCTGTGCGCGGAACTGTGAGTTGATACCAGCGGCATTACATTCACAAATAGAGTGATTCCAATAAACATGGGCACTACTAATTAGCTGTCAGTGTTTATTACATGCAAAGGAACAAAATAAAACAAGAGTGAGTGTCTAATAGTGTGTATTGGTGTACATTTAGTAATGCCCAGGTTTATTGGAATCACTCTAATGTAATTTCTTTATTTATTGTTATTTAAAAAAATATTCAGGTGTCTCTGGAATCAAGCTCTTCCTCAGATGATGTCTCAGAAACTAAGAAGAAATTCCAGAGAATTGCTATCTCTTGGCCATAAGTGAGGGCACTTCTAATCACTTTTAAAATGGCAGTTCAATTCTCTCTTGAAATTCAAAGAACCTTTAAGGAAAGAGATCATGTATGGTGTTCATACCCCTTCAATATATTGGCTATTGTAATATAAATTTCTCTTTTTATAACGTACACGTTGGCCTAGGAATTTTTATCGGGCTGTATACATGTACAATCTCTCTGGGGAGGGAAAAGGAATGAAGGCAGCAAAGAAAGGAGAGTCTAATCATTTTTTATCAGGCTGTATACATGTACAATCTCTCTGGGGAGGGGAAAGGAATGAAGGCAGCAAAGAAAGGAGAGTCTAATCATTTTTTATCAGGCTGTATACATGTACAATCTCTCTGGGGAGGGGAAAGGAATGAAGACAGCAAAGAAAGGAGAGTCTAATCATTTTTTATCAGGCTGTATACATGTACAATCTCTCTGGGGAGGGGTAAGGAATGAAGGCAGCAAAGAAAGGAGAGTCTAATCATTTTTTATTATTATTAGAAAGATCACGTTTACTGGAAAGTCAGTCAAATTCCTCTCAGTAAATGTGAACTGATTTTATGTTTATAGTCCATTTTATGGCTGGTTTGCAAATACACGTCACGGCGGCCATCTTGGTTGAACTTCAACAAAAGATTGCTCATTAGTGTCTATTGTTTGTTCAACCAACATGGCCGCCGTGTCTTTATCTCTTGATTCTCAAGGGATTGATTGCAAACCAAGAATATCTAAACCCCATGTAGAAACGGTGGTAAATAAACCAAGCTGCTGTGTTTAATCACAAGAAGCCAAAAGATGACCATAAAATCCCATTTGCCCTGAGAAACCCATCAAAAAAGACATGCGCACATACAATATATTTTTATTTATTATAAGTAGCCTCTGAAGCAATGGTTGGACTGCCTGTGATTTTCCCTGATATCACAGTCAAACCCTGTACATCTTGTATCCACCCATGAGTGCTGAACTATCCTGACAACAAGGGTGATCCAAGGACAAGTTCCAGAAGAAATTGCGTGTGTGACATCCCTCTTTGTTGCAACTTCTAATTCAATGAAAAGTTGCGTTGTGACTAGTTGCAAGAAAAGTAGAGCGACATTTTACTTTTTGCAACGTTTGCAAACTGATGTAGGTTGCCCTGTTGCAGCATGTTGAACGCCCTCTTTGTAACTTGCATTGTATTGCAAGCACGTTGCCTTGTGAGTGACAAGGGAATCAACAATAACCAACAATATACAGTTATTCTCAATAAGGTTGTCCAAATACTAATAAAGTCACGTGATTGTTTCGCGCGCAGAAATTGAAAATGAATCACGTGACTAAATAAATAAAATAAATATTTTCTCAGTAGACCAAGAAGTGGCTATTCTTCTACTCGCACTCACTCACAATACTAATGTAGTATTGTATTAATTTCGTCTGGAAAACCTTTCTGAGAATGACTGTATCATATTCGAGTTCCAAACTGGAGCATAGAGAATATTTCATTTTAGATCAAAGCTCTTGTTCTCATACTTCAGACCGCCGGATTTGAATGTCTTTATATCAGTCACAAAGTATGAATAAATAGTGCTTTTTATGAAATACTTCATACTCTGATTTTCGTTGTTGACTTATTAGTTTATATGCCTTCAGATTTCTTCTTGGTTGCAATGATATCATTGCAATGAAGTACAAGTGTCGGTATATCTGATACAATCGTCCCGATCGTTTCAAAATGTGCTCGATCGGCGACCACTCGGGAAACCATCAGGACCGATTATATGGTGACCGGCCCTTTTATGGAACTGAGGTCGGTGCATCTGAGCGAATTAAAGGGATGCTAGGATTGTTTGCAATCATCCCAGAGTTCCATATGGCCGTACCGATCGCTGGAGCACATTTTGAAATTAACTGAACGATCGCAAATAACGTACAACCTGATACAACCTTTGGGTACCAGAGGCCGACGGGGGGCATTACATTACATTACATTACATTACACCAAGAGAAAATGAGGTAAGAGAAGGAATCCCTGGTATTGGGCTCTTGACCCATCATGTGCCCCGTTAATTATATTTTTAGAATCAATCTATCTTTAGAACGGAACGTGATTGGTCAGATCATATAAGGCGAGGTCGCGCAGGCCGTTACGCACGGTTTTGATATGAAAATTCAAAATTGAGCGGAAGAAAATCTTCTCAACTTTCTCGAACATTTTACAAATTTTTACTTCGAAAACTCAATAAAGGATTTTACCAAATTATCCTTTTGGGATTTGACTGAAATTATTGTGAATTTGGGACACTTGAGACGATTCTAAATAGAGGAAAACAGCTTCAGTTTGCCATGTCTTTCGACAGAGAAAACCGATAAGTGCAAGGAGTCGTTTGATGATGATGATGATGTTGTAGCCGGCGTCTTGTAGGACTGCAGATGGTTGAATTAAATTTTCATGTCCACAATATGGCTGGTGCTTCAAGGTTTTGGTGATGTTGGCTCTTGTAAAGTTTCCTTCGTGTTTTCCAACCTGAGAATAACGCTTGGACTTCGTAATTGTTGAATACAAGTGCCGGTAAGACCACATTAACTTTAGAGTTTGTATTCGTGATTGCTTTGACTTTGATCGTTGTGTAGTTTATATTTGTAGCACCTTAATTTTGCTCAATTCGCCTGAGTATTCGTAAAGTCCTTCAATGAATCTCAGAGAATTAAATTGTGGCCTTTTCTCAGAGAGTTGACGATATTGTTTCGCTCAGTTTTGTATTTTTATTCAGTGCAGACTTTGCATGTAAACATCATAGAAATCGTGCGACCACTGCTTTGTTATCTTGGAGCAGAAGCTGTGTAGTCTTTTGCTTTTCTTTTTACTGCGGTTCTCAGTATTATGCGAACTCAGACATCCAAACAGTCGGCTGGAACTTGGTTTTTCGCTACCCGTCAATCAAATTCAAAACTCAAACGAATTCAAAACTAAATACATTCTTCGACCAAATGATCCATAATTTAGCTCAAAATCATATTTGGTTTCCATTTGGTGGGTCTTCTGACTTATATTTTTAAGTTTACTACTAATTTTTTATGTCGATTGACGGCAGCGAAAAACCAAGTTCCAGCCGACTGCTTGAATGTCTGAGTTCGCATAATACTGAGAATCGCAGTAATGGCAAAAAATAAAAAGGTTTTGAAAGGAAAAACCAAGGTAAGGTTGAGTATTTTAAAATTCTACAAGTCAAGAGCGCGGGCATGGTAACTAAAGCTAAAAATAGCTTCGATCTAAAAATAGAATTAACGGGGCACATGATGGGGTACCAGGGATTCCTTCTCTTACCTCATTTTCTCTTGATTACACCAATCAGCCTAGCAGTCAAAGAGGGAGGGAACAGTCGGATCCTAGTCCCACTAAATAACTGCCCCGCACCACTAGGCTATCGTGCACGCTTGTTGATTTGGAGGACAAAATAACGTAGTGTATCCTGCGAATGGACGGTCTGTAAATTCCTCGTTAAATAAAGTGTTATTATTATTATTATTATTATTATTATTATTATTATTATTATTATTATTATTATTATTATTATTATTATTATTATTATTATTATTATTATTATTATTATTATTATTATTATTATTATTATTATTATTATTATTATTATTATTATTATTATTATTATTATTATTATTATTATTATTATTATTATCTATTGTTGTGCAAATTACTATGGTCCCGTGGTTCGCGTGGATAATGCGGTGCGCTCGAATCTGATGACCCGCGGGTTCGATTGCTTGATTCGATATTTTCTTCTATTTTTCTTTTAACTTTTTATTTCTATGATGTTTCTCAGATTATGTTCGATTTGCTTATAGTAGTAAAATATATTCAGTTATAATGTAAAATTAAAATTTTGGAAAAATCAACTTTTGAGGGGAAAATACTTACGACATAAGTGAGCACTTCTGCGGTTTTGTTGAATTTTCAGGCCATGCAAGTGTTCGGGTTTTAACACAGGAATCCTAAATCACCACGACCTGTGTTTTTGTTTTATCGCATTTTTCTCCTATTTAGAAACGCTTTTTGAAAATAAAACAAATCTCACCTTGGAAAAACCTTTAAATTGTGGATGAAAAATATTTGAGAAATGTTGCTGATTTGCGGTAAAAACGGGGCTTGAAATGAAAACCTTCAAAAAGCGACTTCCCAAAATTTTCGAAATTGTTTTAAAATTACGTATGTACTTTCTATCCAATCAAACAAATATCGTTAGAAATGAAGCGCTAATGATTACAGAAAGTTGCTCCAGTTGAGTTGATTTTTAAGATAATCCTCAGCCATCCAAGTATTCGAGTTTTCGATGCGGTGTAAATTTACTACCATATTCGGCACTCATTTGATACTAGCTGACTAGCTGACTATTAGAGTATTTTTATATTTTTATTTATAATAATGAATATATATTACATTGATAATTTAGTTTAGGGGGGGAGGGTAATTTTCGTAAGTTAGTAAGGTTTGAAGTAATGTTTCAAAGCCGAGAATGAGGACTAGACGGGGTATCCAGTCCGAGGCGAAGGAAACCCCGTCTAGTCCGAATTCGAGGTTTTGGAACGACTTCTCATACTCATTAATTATTACATGCAATGGCCTAAAGGCAATAAATAAAGAGTTGCAAGGTTTTAGCCCGGAAAAGCAAGAATTCCAGTCTGCATATTCTCTGCTCATGCGCAGAGTCGAGTACATCGTATATAAATAATATCCCACATGTGTTGGACTCTTGAGTAGCATGAAGTAGAGCCTGCTTTCAGATTGAATCTCATTCAATGAACTCAGGAAATCATTTCAAAGTCCTTGGACTTTGAAATGCATTTCAAAGTACTCTTGAGCAGACTTTCCGGGGTTTCCAGGTCCATCATGTGAACGAATTTGATGCACCGGATTGGCTGGTTACCTCATGAATAATTAATCAGTTTGAGAACATCTTTTATCTTTTGTATATAATTATTTCTAGTGTTGTGTAATGCGCATTTGATCATATTCAAATGTTAAAATGCGCAATATAAGCAATAAATATTAGTATTATCATTGAAAATAATCAATAAAAAATCAATAAGAAAATAAAAGAATAAGACCTTTGGTATTTAGTCCAGAACTGGCCCTACCTTTCTCAATAACTATATAAATACTGGGCGCGAAAGAAATATCAAGATTACGAGAAGCGCGCGCCCGTACCATGAAGACTGTTTTCGCGCGCGCAAGTTGAAGATATCTTTTGAATTTGAAGCTGACGTCGACGCACGCGAAATGCCACTGAGCGCGCGCGCTTGATCTGCAGTAATCATATATTTACTGCTCTCAACTGTCAAACTTAATTAAAGTTACAAGGATTTTCCTTTGCATGAAGAATGAGTCACATATCTCCAAGCCCAACCCTCCAAAGTGCTGAAGACTTTAGCAGATACATGACCAAAAATAAAGTCGCCAATCACACACCAGGCGCGAAATGGAAACCAGTGGATCATCCCGTCCAGTCAACTGTCATCGCGGTCATCGAACCTCATCGAAGCCAAAGCTCTCCAGACTGTCCCAACTGCCAAAAGAAAGGCATTTTCAAGAACAGCAAAATATTTTCAAGTACCTTTGCACGTTGGACTCTCGAAATGAAACTCCAACACTACAATATCGAATACGCCAAGTCAATACATCCATTCAACTTCTTGAAGAAGCATTTTACTTACGATGCCGGTGATTCGAGCAGTATAGTCTGGAAATTTAACCTGGATGAGCTCTCGGGGCTAAATACGAAACAGTTGAAGAAGCTGAAAGATGCTCTACACGGCCGTTTGCAGCTGATGAAGGTAGAGTCGGAGGTGGATGAGGAAGAGAGATTTGTACTGAGCAGCAGCCAGCAGTCTTTGAGGAAGCAGTCTAATGAACTCGAGTCTCTAGCGAGAGACATTATGAAACCGTACATTAATATCTATCCATTTTGTGAAGAGTTCGCACGACTGATGTTAGCTTAGTTTCTTTGTAATTTTTTTTGAAGGAATATAAAGAAAGAAGACCGAAGAGAAATGCATTGACAATGTACGAGGGGTTTGAATCAGTGTTCTGAATTGTTTTGAAGAAAATAGGTTTTGAAATCTAGTTTAATCCCCTCCCCCCGCCCCTGCGGGGATGATAAATATCGCCGTCCGGTTGGCTCAGTTGGTTGAGTACCGATCTATTGTGCGGGAGGTTCGTGGTTCGAGCCCCGGCCGGACCATTACTCAGGGTCATAAAATAATAGAGGAGAAGGTGCTGCCTTTGTAATTACATCTACAAATGTTTAGACCTTCGCGTGGCTCGGATGACCACGTTAAATGGCGGTCCCTTCTCTCTACACTCCATTACATTGCACCGGAGGTACGTAAAAGAACCCACACCACTGTTCAACTAAGAGTAGGGCACGAAGTTCCCGGTGTATGTGAACCCTATCAAAAAGGTAGATAGGTTTTGTACTCGGGACAAGCGTCCCTACTAAACATACATTTCTTTGTAATTTTTGCGATTTTTGGAAAGCTGTTACTCGTTTAATATCTAACAAAACCTTTTGAAACTTTGTAATAATGCTAATTGTGATATGCTCTTTCTTGCGATGGGGTTCATTTTTTAATTAGATTATTTTTTTTAACTCGTTCCCAGTCCTTCACTCGTTTCTAAAGTGGCTAATTATTTTGCGACGACATCGCGTTCCGTCATGCAATGATGCTTGAGCTATCATGCAACGCGGCTGGCAGAATCCACTTCTGGCCAATTTGGCAATTTGTAGGCAAGAAAAAGGTCGCACTAAAATAAATAAATAAATTAAAATAATAATATTAATTAAATAATTAAAAGTAATATCTAATAAAACATTCGCTTGTGGTTATTTGTGCAGTAAGTCAATAAACAAGAGGGCATAGCCTGCGGTATATATCCCTAAACTTTCTACTCTCAGTATCGGCCCGCAGTACAAGTGCTCGATTATATGATCGACTATAAACCGATTGTAAGCGAATATAACTACAACATTATCGTATACACACTAGTCTCCTAGTAGTCGATCGGGGATTGTATATTCACAGAAATCCAAAAAAAAAAAAATTCAAAAATTAATATTTGCAAACTGCGTCAGACCGTATGTTCTGGTGGATTGATGACATCACTGGATTACGTCATGCCTGCATTGTTCATTCATACGGTACAGTTATTTCCATTAAGCACTACAGTTAGTCGCGCACTTCGACCACAACCACAGCAAGAACCTTGAGGAACACTCCAGTCTCACAAGACTCGACAGGACTTCGTTGGATTTTCAGATAAATGGCGGATAATTCACATCCCTTTTTGTATCTCTGCGTTAGAGTAAGTTGTTCAACTGAATTACGAAATCTTGGACAAAACACAATGATACCGTTATACTCAAGCATTTTTAGTGTTATTTGTTATATATAAGTATAGTAATTGTGTTTGGCAGGTAATCATTATCGGTTTTTAGGCTTGGATTTTGTTTAGTCTACTTCTTAGCGCATATAACTAGTACGAGTTTATAACAACGAAAAACAACTATAATTATCATCCTTTGTTTACGATGACAAAGAGTATTACCTTCGCAAACTCTAATATCAATATTTTGATATCAAAGTCCCGTTTGTTAGTTTGTTTATCCTGAACTTTAGTCATTTTACCATTTTTCAATAAGATAAGCTTATCTTCCAGTGTAGCACAGGACTGAATACTGTTTGTACATTGACGATACTGAAATAGTGCAGTACCTTGCATCTTTGTACTGAACAACAGAATCGAAAATTTACGCTGTTTGCATGCAAAAGAAGAATTTGACAAAACTGCCCAAAACTATATAAGCTATACTGATCGATAAAGTTTTGACAATACTTCTAAATAGGTAGAAGGAATATAGAAAGCTCAAAAAAGCCAAGTGACAAGGACATAATTAACTTTCAAACGCTCTTTATGATGAAATTGAAAACTTGTGATGGTGTAATGTGTTTGGAGGTAATGACATCGAAACACTCAGAAATATTCGCCAGTCAGTAGTGCACGTAATATATCTAATTATTAATTCTTGTGGATATCGATTAGTGTATATAGCCGTGGTTTATGAACTGTATTTAAGTTCGGTTCGTGGTGTCTAGTTAAGTGATATTTGGTATTGCATTTGCAACATCTTCAGTTCGTGGCTTTGTAGAGTGTTGTGGGTGTGGGAATGTATATTTCGTGCTCAGTATATTGTGTTCATGCGTCGTTGCATGCCGCGCAATCAATCATAAGAATGAAGTACAACGCTTCGTCACGTTCTTGTCACGGTCCGGCTGGCTTCGTCGAGTGCTTAGGGGCGGACCATTTGATCGTTGATGGGGGTGGGGGTTAAATCCCAAAATAAATATCGAGCAAGCACTTCCACCTTTAAAAAAATATCGTGCAAGAACAAATGCATCAAAAAAGATATCGTGCATTATTGTGACACCAACTTCAGATTTATTTAAATTTGGTAGACCTAAATTTGAGTGTTATACCTGTGTACTCTGCACGGGACAGGTCTTGAATTTCAAATTCAAAACCTAGCATTGTAGCCCAAGGGGCGTAGCGTGCATTATGCACGTATACACACGTGCGTACAATTTAAAATAATTAAAATATATATATTTAAAAAAAAAAATTTCTAAGACAAAATCGTAAGAGCTGACTAGTGAAATTATGAAATACGGGAAATGGCACTTCAGGGAGTGTGTAGATGTATAATATTATTGTAGTCAGAAGCAGCCCCAGTGAACAGTCTCTCAAACAAAATAAACTCCAAAAAAAACAGTGATCAGCATTTTACTATTTATATTTGTGTAGCAAGAAAATCCGCTAGAAAACGAAGAAAATGGTATTTCCAAGGCTCTACATTTCAAAATTTCCCCTAGAAGCGCGCGGCTTCGGCACTCGTTTCTCTGTGCGCACATTAGAAAAAAGCATGCTACGCCTTTGAAAAGTATTGGAACGCGAGCATTGAATACTTGATAATTATATATTTAACTAATAGAAGATGACTCTCTGTGCTTCTATACAAAATTAATGCACGCTGAGGTCTTGAAACTGCTGGTAGTGGTAGCTGGTAGCAGCTTTCAAGACCTCAGAAGTGCATTATTTTTGATTAGAAGCAAGGAGAGTCATCTTCTATTCGCTTTATAATATAAAACTAGTTTTAAACAGGTTTTCTGCTTTGCTTTCGCTGCTCCGTACTTCTATAACATAACAATGCACGCTCAACAACCAATCAAATCGCGCGTTTTTGGGAGGTACACATAGTTTATATTATAATAGCAGTATATTCCCTAGGATTTTTCTGTTTCAGTGGAAATTTCACCATCCATTGATTGATGGCATGTAAATTTAATAAATCATGATGTAAGTAGAACAACAGACTGTACAAATAATTAAATTAAATAACAAAGGTAATTTATTATACGATTTTCAATACAGTCTTATCAATTTGGCAACTGAATAGATATTGGCAAACAAAAATAAATTTTGTTAAAAAAAATATCGTGCAAGGGCCTAAGGCAGTGAAAAAATATCGTGCAACATGAAAAGGTGAAAAAAAAATATCGACCATACTTTAAATCGCCCCCACCCCCCATCAAAAATCAAATGGTCCGCCCCTTAAGCCTGGTCCTCACTAGCGACATAAGCACAAGCACAAGCAACATATACGCAGACTCAGGACACCATTTATGCGATAGGTGTGACAAAAGACAAGTACCGTTAATGAGCAATGCATTACTGAGTCTGCGTATGTTGCTTGTGCTTATGTCGCTAGCTAGTGAGGACCAGGCTTTTTAAAATGAGCAATGCATTACTGAGTCTGCGTATGTTGCGTGTGCTTATGTCGCTAGTGAGGACCAGGCTTTAAAGCTTTGATCAATCAGTGCAATAATAATATCACTTTATTATACACTTGCAAAAGTGTTATACTCTGCACATTTACAGGTCGATAACATTTCACTTGAATTTGTTTCATTCATCACATGGCGTCATTACTTCAACTGAACATAAATCAGTAAACACACCTTGTCCAACGCTATAAAAAACATTTTGATCATTATATCTACAGGCACTTTAGCTTTGTAGCTGGATCACGACGTCTGTCACAAGAGAAAACCAGTCTGGCAATCAGCCAGTTAGACAAAACAGACAGACAGACAGACAGACAGACAGACAGACAGACAGACAGACAGACAGACAGACAGACAGACAGACAGACAGACAGACAGACAGACAGACAGACAGACAGACAGACAGACAGACAGACAGACAGACAGACAGACAGACAGACAGACAGACAGACAGACAGACAGACAGACAGACAGACAGACAGACAGACAGACAGACAGACAGACAGACAGACAGACAGACAGACAGACAGACAGACAGACAGACAGACAGACAGACAGACAGACAGACAGACAGACAGACAGACAGACAGACAGACAGACAGACAGACAGACAGACAGACAGACAGACAGACAGACAGACAGACAGACAGACAGACAGACAGACAGACAGACAGACAGACAGACAGACAGACAGACAGACAGACAGACAGACAGACAGACAGACAGACAGACACAGACAGACAGACAGACAGACAGACAGACAGACAGACAGACAGACAGACAGACAGACAGACAGACAGACAGACAGACAGACGAACAGACGAACAGACGAACAGACGAACAGACGAACCGACGAACCGACGAACCGACGAACCGACGAACCGACGAACCGACGAACCGACGAACCGACGAACCGACGAACCGACGAACCGACGAACCGACGAACCGACGAACCGACGAACCGACGAACCGACGAACCGACGAACCGACGAACATACGAACCGACGAACCGACGAACAGACGAACAGACGAACAGACGAACAGACGAACAGACGAACAGACGAACAGACGAACAGACGAACAGACGAACAGACGAACAGACGAACAGACGAACAGACGAACAGACGAACAGACGAACAGACGAACAGACGAACAGACGAACAGACGAACAGACGAACAGACGAACAGACGAACAGACGAACAGACAAACAGACAAACAGACAAACAGACGAACAGACAAACAGACGAACAGACAAACAGACAAACAGACAAACAGGCAAACAGACAAACAGACAAACCTAACAAACAGCAGACAAACAGACAAACAGACAAACAGACAAACAGATAGATAGATAGCACCTTTATTTAAAAAACGGATAGTTCCATAAGTATAAAACTCCTTTACATGAATTGAAAGTCTTTATAAAATGATACAGACGACAGACAGACCGACAGACCGACAGACCGACAGACCGACAGACCGACAGACCGACAGACCGACAGACCGACAGACCGACAGACCGACAGACCGACAGACCGACAGACCGACAGACCGACAGACCGACAGACCGACAGACCGACAGACCGACAGACCGACAGACCGACAGACCGACAGACCGACAGACCGACAGACCGACAGACCGACAGACCGACAGACCGACAGACCGACAGACCGACAAACAGATAGATAGATAGTCAAACAGCCAGACATGCAATTGATAAACAATAATTGATAGCGGCATAGTCAAAGAAGCCTTATTTCTAATGCACACTTTTATCCCACATGCAGGCAGCCGATGGTAACAAAGATATTGCTGCTCCTCTACACTCCACACATCAAATCCTCATTGTCTGTGAGGTCCTGGAAATCCATCCCACACTCATCCCCATCAACCCAAATCACAAGAACAAGGAGTTTCGTAATATTATTACATCCGGGAAACTCCCAGCGCTGGTGTACGGCAAAGAAGAGCCTTACAACGTGCTGGACGACAGTGCAGAGGAGATTATTGAGTTCCTGCAGAGAGCCAATGAGAAAATAGATCCGGATCCTCGTAAAAGCCTGACATGTTCCAACAAGGCTGCTTTAGGTACTGGAAGAAACTAGTTCAGTTAATAGACCTTTTTACTGATACGGCGGCCATTTTGGATTCTATTGTTTTGGCTAAAACATTATGGGATGCTCAGGGTGCAAATGACCCAAAAACTGTACAGTGTGGAGTCGCGTCAATATATTATTATTTTTCTATTTCACTCTAACCATAGTGTTGTATGACTTACTATCTATATGTGTTGTGTATAAGTTTGTTCAAATTCATTGCTTTTCGTAGTTTTTCATGGCCAAATGGTTACTAGCTTGCACCCTGGGCATCCCATAATTCAATGTGGCCGCCGTATCGGTAAAAAGGTCTATTCGGTGTAGGGTATATGTGGGTTACCTGTGGTGCGTTATTACCGAGAGGGATTCCCCGCGTTGCAAGTGATTGAACGGGTGAAATATTCCACATTCACAAAAAAATACAGAGAGGAATAGGAAGAGGGGACTTTCAAGTAGTCACATCATTATTATTATCGGACAAATTTCGGAACATTTTCGGACTATTCTCGGAGACATTTCGGAAAATGTTCGGAATGTCCTAGGAAGACATGCAACAAGAAAAGGGATAAATTCTTGACTCATGTCTAATGTCATTTGCTTTCGTTTCAGTGTTACAACGTAGAAGCTTCCTCTCTTCATTTCGTATGATGATGCGCAATAAAGCCATGGAAGATAAAGCAAAGGCCAACTTAATGGACGATCTGCACTGGCTCGACATAATGCTGACAGCACAGAACACCAAGTTCTTGGATGGTGATACGATCAAGTTCCCCGACGCCCACTTGCTCCCTCTTTTGCACTTGATACGAGTTGCTGGAAAAGTCAAGAACTTTGAGATTTCGGAGAAGTTCACCAGGGTATGGGAATATATGTTGGCTGCTGAGAATAGTCCTGCCTTCACGAAATACAAGCCTTCGGATAAATTGATAATTAGTCACTGGACGTCAGCCAACTAAAGCAACACTGAACTGAACCACGTACCAAAAACGATACAGAATCGGACCTGAACTGAGACGATAAAGAATAGACTGCAAACGATACAGAATAGACCTGTAAACGATACAGAATAGACCTGTAAACGATACAGAATAAACCTGTAAACGATACAGAATAGACCTGTAAACGATATGCTGCAGAATAGACTTGTAAACTATACACAGAATAGACCAGCCTGTAAACGATACAGAATAGACCTGTAAACGATACAGAATAGACCTGTAAACGATACAGAATAGACCTGTAAACTATACACAGAATAGACCAGCCTGTAAACGATACAGAATAGACCTGTAAACTATACACAGAATATACCTTTTCCATATTCGCTTCGATGACCACGAACAATCATTTATTTATGGCTTCAGGTCGAGATTAGCCGGTATACGGTAAATATAATACATGTATGGAATGTCTACCCCAGTTCGCCGGTTGGCATGCATTGAAGCAGAATACGGGAAAGGACGATTGAATTGAAGCAAATTGATTAATAACTTATTAGACCATGATTACTGAATAAGCCACTTCACGCTTTCGACCGCCATTTTGATTGGGGCATTTAACGCGCGGAAATTTATAGAAATCTGAATCACTTTGACTTGCCGTAACTCCGCTCGATTTCGTTGGATTTTCAAAAACTTACCATTTTAGAAAATATGTTTTCTTTGTAATTTATGACCTCTAATATGATGGGTATTGGAAGGCTACAAATCGAGAAAAAAAGATTTTTGTTTTCAAAATAAAACGTTCGGCACGAGTTCGGCACGTGAATATGCAAATTAGCTCGAAATTTACGGTACATCCGTGAAAAGAAGATTGACTAAAAAAGGTAGTTAAAACACCTACGTTGATTTTATTTTCAGTCCCACAACTGATATGCATGCCTGCTGATTATTCGAAGTTTAAATTTTGAAAATCGAACAAAATCGAGCGGAGTTACGGCAAGTCAAATTAAGTGATCGTCCGAATTTCTATAAATTTCATTCCGCGCGTTTGCCCCATGAAATTCAAAATGGCGGATCGACGAAAACGTGAAGTGGCTTATGCTTTGTGCCCATGCACATAAAAAAAATCTACTTTAGAGATAATTTTATATTACCTGTCAGACAGTTTTGCTAACTTGCCTCTCATTGGTCATTATTTCAAATTGAAACGCGATTCGTGCCGGGATATTTATTAATAAACTTGATTGTGTTAATTCGAAAGTGGTTTTCAAATTGTCCAACAATAAATCACGAATTGTTGAATAAAGAATTTGTCACAGTTACCTCTTGAAAGCGATCAGCTCTATCTCTTAGTTGCCCGTTAATGAAGGCTGTCGTCACCAGTGATGACCACATTCCAACTAAGGGCGCTCCTTCTCACTCATTTCCAGTTCCTCTCCTGCACTTTCACCCTTCACCAGACATAATTCTATCGTAAGATCTCAGCCTACTTGCGAGTGTTTTCATCCCGTCCTTACTGCTAAGCTTTATAGACCTCTTATCCGCTTCTACCCTAAGATCTTTTAACTCCCATAAATCATATCTTGTAGTCATTGGTGGTTGTATCTGAGACGTGCTTGCAACGCTAAGGAGATCCCACTTCTGACACCAAAATTCTGGGTTTCAATCTTTCTAGTTTATTATTTCATATGATTTGCAAAAAGCAGGTGATTTCCCTACTGGGTAAATCACCATATTGCTGAGTTGCAGTCAATCCCTGGAGATATTTAAAGTACAAAGATGCGGCGGCCATGTTGGTGATACAAACAAGAGGAATGCTTTGTTATCGGGATCCATCATGGCCGCCATGACGTCACATGCAACTCGGCAATCCAACTCCGTACTGAAATAGGAAGCCCAACCCACCGGCAAAACATTCATTACGAACACACTAATCAGCTAATAAAGTCCCTGAATCTCATTAATTATTTGTCCCCAAATGGTATAGTCAAAAACCGACCACCATGGTCTATCAAGCAGTATTGAAAACTTGCCATTCAGCTGATAAACTGATTCTGCACAAGACCGGAAATGACGTCTACTGAAACTATAGCCGTGTCTGGATTGGTCTATAAATCGAAGAGCTGCATCAATAAGTCAGTCAGTTGTTCGTCCTGTTTTGTTTTGTGTCATTACTGAATCAACACGTCATTATTGGTTTCAATCAGCTGTTAAAATCTCATTATTTGCCTCCAAATGACGGGCAAACACTGGCGCCCTCCATGTCACATGTGAAATGGGCGGGGATGATCGTCGGGAAATTTGAACCCCCAAAGGTAACCAATCTGGGCGCGGCTTAAGCTTTATTTGACCCCTAAACTGATACCATTCTAAAACAAGCCAGACACCAACACAGTATGACAGCGTTTTCGATTTCTTCGCGTGCAACCCTAAATGATACCTTGATGACTAAAATATTGATGTTCTGTCGTGAAAAACCCCAAGTGATACCAGAATATGTAAGCTACACTCCTAAAAGAAACCACCATTTCGGCCCCTTTCACATCAAAGTTACCCCCCCCCCCCCCCCCCCCCCCCCTGCTTTCAACACTTTTACTCTTCGCAGGCTCTCTTGGTTATTGAATTATAAAACGAAGTACATTCTTATTTAAACAATTTTTAATTAAAAAAACAACTGTAATTACAAAAGTACGAAGTTTTAAGTTTGATAGAAAAAAACAATGGAAGATAAAGATTTAGTGCCTTCCGTGTGGAACAGAGTCGTTCTCGACGTATGAGTGGGAAATCTAAGTCACGGAACGGAATCAGACATCCATTCAACCAATCACAGCGCGCAAAATCATTGCTCAACCGATCAGAATGCTTGGACACGGCACGGTCACCGCACGAAAACTAGTCTCCCTCGCATCCGTTTTTAGTTAAAAACGGCTGCGAAGGAGACTACACGAAAACCAGACCGTACTGTAACTACTTTCCACTCATACGAAACCGACTGTATATAGATGAAAACGCATGAAGCTGTCTCATTGAAACTTGTGTGCGTCCTGTGTGCGTTTCGCAAGACGCGCCCGCAGAATATATGCACACAGGAAGCCCAACACAGGACGTTAACCGGCACAGGCAGCCCAACATAATACGTGTAGCGCGCGCGCTCTACCACAGGAAACCTGTCAAAAAGGCGCAAATATTATTTTGTTTATTATTTAGTAGCCTCAAAAGCAATGGTTGGGCTGCCTGGGTTATAATTAATTTAAAAAAAATATTTGTATGCGCGCGTCTGTTTTTGATTGGTTCCTGTGGTAGAGCGCGCGCGCAATACGTATTTTATCGAAACCTTGTATGTTTCTACCCACAGGGAACCCAACATAATACGTATTGCACGCGCGCGCTCTACCACAGGAAACCACAGGCAGCCCAACCATTGCTTTTGAGGCTACTAAATAATGAAATAAAATGATATTTGCGGTTTTTTTTGATGGGTTCCCTGTGGTAAAGTGCGCGCGTGCGCAATACATATGTTGGGTTCCCTGTGCTGAGTAACATATAATGTACCTCCTGCGGGACGCGCCCGCAGCAAATGTGTAATATACACATTGCCGCGGGCGCGTCCCGCAGAACGCACACAGGAAGCCCAACATTATACATTTCTATACACAGGGAACCCAACATATAAATGCGCGCGCGCATGCGCTCTACCACAGGAAACCCATCAAAAAAAGACGCAAATATCATTTTATTTCATTATTTAGTAGCCTCAAAAGGAATGGTTGGGCTGCCTGTGAGGAAACCCATCAAATAAACACTCGAAAACACGTGCACATACAAATATATTTTTATTTATTATAAGTAGCCTCAGACGCAATGGTTGGGCTGCCTGTGGTACAGCTTCCTTTGTGCTTTAACTCTCATCGGCATTATACATTGAAACAGTTGTAACAAAGGGCATTTGCATGTTGAAACTACTAAAACACAAATATATTTGTATGAAACTGCTCTTGCGGGATGCGCACAGGGAGCCCAACATAATACGTATTACGTGCGCACGCTCTACCACAGGAAATCCATCAAAAATACACGTGCATATAAATAACTTTTTATTTATTAAAAGTAACCTCAGAAGAAATGGTTGGGCTGCCTGTGGTTGAAACAGACAAAAAGGCAAGTAGATACTTGGCATATATACACATGTTCTTATAGCAGAAAAGGTTAACGGACAGACAGACAGAAATACAGACAGACAGAAATACAGACAGACAGAAATACAGACAGACAGAAATACAGACAGATAGACAGAGGCAGACCGAATACAATTAGTAACAGATTCAGATTTTGTGGTTGTGATTGTGTGTGTTGATGCAAAGAGCAGAGATCTCTTGTTCTATATCGTGTACAAGTAGTACACAGATACAAATCGATGTTATCGCAAACGGTCCCAACGCCAAACAGTCCCGTCATCGCAAACGCAAACTAGAATCCTGAAAATTCAAAATTCAGAGCTTTAAAAAATGGAGGAAAAGGCAAATTATAGGGTGGGAAGATATATTGACGGGCAGGTCAGTGAGCAAATACATGTAGACCTCTTTCGCCATTCTCGTACCCAGACCCAGCTTTCTAACGAAAAATCGAAGGCTCTGGTAAGAGACAAACCGGAAGACCCAGATTCTAGGTCGTCAGATATGCGCATGCTCAATATATTCTAACTTAACTGAAATGTAGATGAAGCTTTGTTAGAACATCGGCGAGAACTTCGCTGTGAAGTCCGCCATTTTGTCACCGGAAGTTAGAAAATATTGAGCATGCGCATATCTGACGACCTAGAATCTGGGTCTTCCGGTTTGTCTCTTACCAGAGCCTTCGATTTTTCGTTAGAAAACTGAGAAGGGTCTGGGTACGAGAATGCCTCTTTCGCTTGCCTCAATGTTGTCCCATTTTTAAAAGACTATGTACCATTCCATGTACCATTGAGTATAATATCATCTTGTTAACTTATGAACGAGATATCCATCTAAGCCAGACACCCATCTAAGCCAGACATCCATCTAAGCCAGACATCCATCTAAGCCAGACATCCATCTAAGACAGACACCCATCTAAACCAGACACCCATCTAAGCCAGACACCCATCTAAGCCAGACACCCATCTAAGCCAGACACTCATCTAAGCCAGACACTCATCTAAGCTAGACACCTATCTAAACCAGACACCCATTTAAGCCAGACACCCATCTAAGCCAGACACCCATCTAAGCCAGACACTCATCTAAGCTAGACACCTATCTAAACCAGACACCCATTTAAGCCAGACACCCATCTAAGCCGGACACCTTTGTCTGGTTCGTGGTACACTGTTTTACTATAAATTCTGCATTGATGCACAGTCTGGCTTAGAGAGACTGAAATGCGAAGGCATTGAGGCAATCTGATAACATTCAGAGAGGATGGAAGAAAGGGAGGTAGGAGTTATTGATACGTACTTTCCATCGTAGCTGAATGCCGTTTGTCGTATAGCAGCTGTACATTTGCTGTGTATTAGGGTAGAACATCTGTAATGAGAAACGCATGTATTCAGTTACATGTACTATGGCCTTCCTGTAGCTAGGAGAGGAGATACATGTTGACAGATGTAGTTTATGTACTCTTATGTCCATACCTTGACTTACTAGGGTCTTCAAAGCCAATGTCCCATACAAACACTTTCCCCGCTTGATTACCAGCAGCCATTAACTAGTAAAAGATACATGAATACATATATGTACATTGTACAGCAGTTTTAAACAATGTTGTTAGTTAAAAGGGCTCAAAACAATGAGACAATACCGCAAAGGGAACATGGGTAATGTGCTCGTTTGTTTGCTGAAGAGAAAACGGGGCAACGTGTTTTATCGAGTTATAGAAGCACTCGGAAATTGGAAGACGACGAGAGAATTGTTAGGAGAAACATGAGGCATAGCTGAGTGCTTTTCGCACTTCTCGAGTCTTCTTCCAATTCCCAAGTACTTCTATAACTCGATAAAGTATTGCTGCCGAGTTTTCTATTTTTTTTATAAAATACAATTTAAGGCATGTTAACGCTATCAATTTTTTTTGTCATAGAAATGTTTAAATATCTGTGTGCACATGCATACGCATCCTTTGGCAAATCAGAGCGTGCATTATATCATGCAGTGTTAGCATGTACTGCATGTATCTTACCTGCTGTTCATAGTCTAGTGAAAATCTCATGTACCATATATCACACTGATGGAAATCAAATCTGAAATAAATAAATAAAATTATTTTAAACACTATTCAACTCTTACGACTGCTTCATATCACTCAGGGGTGGATCCAAGGGGGGCATGGGGTGCCAGTGCCCCCCCTTTGAGTTGGGCACAATGCATATTCGCCCACATCTCCCCGCCATTTGATGCCGAGAATGGATGGAAATTGCATTTTCGAGCTTCTAGATTTCAAAATTTTCTGGGGGGGCATGCCCCCATAACCCCCTAGAAGAAGGGGCCTTACGGCCCCTTAGTGGTGCACCCACCTTTCAAAATCTCTAGATCCGCCCCTGTCATTGTGCAGGGATTTGATTCGAAGCTGGCAACTTTCAAAATCAGAGCAACCTACTTTTGTCCATCAAATTTTTACGTTTTTTTCCTCTCAAGTCTTTTAATTGTCATGGCCGCTTACTCTAGCAGGCCTACTTTATTGATACCTGTAGTTCATTTGTTGAGCAGTTATTTAGTAAGACAATGTCAGTCATCTAGACTCTTACCTGTGTAGTACCTCAATACCATGATCACTGTTACCAGGCTGTCATACAAATACACAGAACAAGTGATAACATTATGTAGTACTTGTATACAGTACAAATGTATGTGTAGTTCTTAAAATTACTAAAGGCTTCTAAGCAAGACATCTCTCTAAGAAGACAGACTGCAGTTGTTGCTACTGTACTGTTGTATAATAAAGCTCTCTACCCAGACTCTAAGTCAAGCACTAAGTGGGTGCTCTGCAGCAATCTAGCTTAGACAAGAGTGTTGACTGCACACTGTACATGCTTCAATAGTATGGTGTAACATAAACGTTTATTGCAGCATTAAATCCTGCAAAACTACCTTTTCAAGTATTTCTTCCAGCTTTCCATCAGGTTTCCAGCACACTACACAGTTCTCACAGGACTAAATGACAGAGAAAAATAGAAATATAAAATATCAACTGATAAAGTGATAAATATAGAAAAGACTTAAAAGGAAGACAAGAAGGACAGATGGACATTAACATGTAACAACAGATGGAGGGAAAATAAAGTAACTATAGTATATATGTAACGATGGAATCATGGATGAAAGGAAGGAAGGGAGAATGGGAGGGAGGAAGGGAAGATAGGAAAGAGAAAGAAGGATGAAACCAAGGATGCAAGAATGGGAGGGAGAAAGGAATCAAGGAAGCAAGAAAGAGATAATGGGAAGGAGGGGGAAACAAGAAAGAGATAATGGGAAGGAGGGGGAAACAAGAAAGAGATAATGGGAAGGAGGGTGGAAACAAGAAAGAGAGGAGAACTCACAGACAAGAGGCTGGAAGGTGAAAACGATTGATATACATTCCACCATTACCTTAGAAAGTACAAGATCTCCCAGCCATCGAACACAGTCAACATAATTCCTGTGGATATCTCTTGTGGTAAAGTTGGGGTAGTGCATATGTGCAGTTTTGAATGGCCTAAAGGCAGACAAAACAACACAACAATATTTACAACATTAAATAAGTGAAGCTCGGGAGAAACACTGAACTACAAAAAGTAACAATATAAAAAGAATGTTTTAACATCTTCAAGACGTCATTGTTAAGTTCAAGAGTACCGGTACTGACATACATATAGAGTCGTTTTTGTATGAGTGGGAAACCTACGGCATGGAGTTACGGTCACGGTACGGAATCAAAGGTATTGTATTCAAACAATCAGTGTGTGAGAATGCTTTGGAATGCTTTGACATGGTTACTTCCCACTCATACAAATACGACTCTTAAGTTATACATACTGTACATACTTTTTAGCTGTGTTAGCATCATAGGAATATGAGTTTTTACATGCCTGTGCATAAACAAAGGATGAGAATTATGTTCAATGCTTCAAAATCAACAACTACCAGTATATATGTAATATGACTTTATATGCCCTGTGCCCGGCCATGTTGAGCTTAAATGCCCCCAGCTGAAAAGAAGGATGATTAGTCCCCCAAATTATCATTATTATTATATTAACTTTCGCTTATATACCACTCGCCACACCGATAAGTGGGAGTGGAAGGGATGCATGGACATACATGTATGGTACATGTATACTTTAGTAAAGTGAAATGAGTTACTGTCTTTACAGTGCAACGACTTTAACCGGGGCCACTTAGATAACGAGAATGCTCTCTCCTGATTGGCTGAAGTACACAAATTTTGAAATTGGCTTTGTTTTCGTCTGAATTGTGATTGGTTCTCGTTGTCTAAGTGGCCCCGGTTACAGTAGTCGCACTGTAACTAGATGCAGCACTAATCAGAGCAATACTTGTAACAGACAGAACAAACCTCTTGTAGTTTTTCTGTCTCTAAGTTCCACATTTTTAGTGAGTGATCCATGCCACAGGAGATCATTTTAGTCCCAAGAATATCAAAGTCCTATAAAACAAGTGTTATTACTCTTAAACTTTGTTTCTTCTAAGTTAATTATTTTTAAGTTAATCCCAAGCTTTCTTGGTGTTTGTAACGGCTCCTCATATCTCCCTGACGCTGGGTCAATGACCTGAAAGCTTGGGATTCACTTAAAAATAATAAAAGTAGAAGAAACATGTAGTTGTTTCAATGTCAACAACAACAACAACAACAACAACAACAACAACAACAACAACAATAATAATAATTTTATTTAGCACCTGAATTTGAAATTATAATGATAAATGATAATGTCTGTGTGCACTTCTAAATATATTTTTTTTTACAAATTCAGACAGCTGTAGTTGTGTTATCAGGGCCGTAGCTACCAGTACGGTTGGTCCAGTTTTAACTGGACCAACCGAATCAAACAGTTTCAATTTATTTACATTTTTAATTATTCGGATATTTTTTTATGAAAAACAAAGTTTGAAAACAAGACCACTCAAAAACTGACGGCTACAGCCCTGGTTATACTTACTATGCTGAGGACTTCATCTCTGTGGCCATCTACACCACCAAATATAGCAACCAAAGCATCTGTCTTTACATTCCATAGCCTTAGACTATGATCTATAAACAACAATCAGTGTAACCAATTTTGTAGAGTACCAGACAGATAATCAGCAGACCTGCCAACTCTCCCGGTTTAGCCGGGAGTCTCCAGAATTTGGACCTCAACTCCCGGTCTCCCGGTTTGAAGACAAAATCTCCCGGCTAAACACGTCACGACCACGATTTACGGTGAAATTGCATAACACAACGTAACGATCATTGATCATTTTCGATATTAGAATATGTAAACGCTCGTTTATCAGGCGAGTAACACAATCGTAACGATCATTTTCGATATTAGTATATGTGAACGCTCGTTTATCAGGCGATACAAATCCTTACCATCTCCTTTTTTTTCTTCTTCTTCTTTTGTTCTTTCTTTTTGGTTCGGAAATTTTTAGGATGTCTGCCATTTTGCTTTTGGCATCTTTTTGTTTTTTTAAAGCATGCTAATTTAGCCTATGTTTACAGTCTCAAGATTTTAGGACTCGGGGGGTTGGCAGGTATATAATGTACATGTACATATAAAGTGTAGCTAATACATTATAGTCTTTATACTGTACCTTTACTGGCTGACAATAACATATGAGGATCATTAGGATGGAACTTGAGGTCATTGATGGCACCACCATGACCAACGTAATGCTAGTAACAAAAAAATATCACAAGATTGTCAAAATGGTGACTGACAAAACAATCAGATAAATTTATATCTTTGTTGCCAGAAATTCATTGGGACACGTCTGTCTCTCTACTTTTCATAATTCTCGTCCCATTAAATATATTTTTTTGACAAGTGATATAAGCAAAACCTTGGCATAGCTGTTGTTTAATTATACAGTACACTCTGGGTTCCCAGTAAAGTATGTAAGTAAGACTTTATTTAAAGAGGGCAACATGTGACAGTATTTGTAGTGTTTGTACCCTCGGGATACCTGTACAACATATACTAGTCACATGATGAATATATTAGTGACCACGCTGTGTGAATGTTGACTTGTGTGTTGAATGAGGGTTTATCACGTAATTTCAAAACTCATAGGACAAAAAATGATTATCATAGCTGGAAAGAGCTCGTTGAAATTAGTAAAAATGTGAAGTTTCGAAAAGATCGCTTCACAAATTGTGAAGATATGAATTTTCAAAAATCGAAATTTTATATGAAAACCTTTGGAGATTTACGCTTGGAGGCAACTCTTGCCTCCAACAGGTTTTCATACAAAATTTCGATATTTGAAAATTCATATCTTCGCAATTTGTGAAGCGATCTTTTCCAAACTTCACATTTTTACTAATTTCAACGAGCTCTTTCCAGTTATGATAATCATTTTTTTGTCCTATGAGTTTTGAAATTACATGATAAACCCTCATTATTTGTCCATATAATTCTTGGTATAATTCTGGTTTAATACCTTCGGCCTAGTTCAGACGTCGTGCTAATCATGAGCCGTTCTCATTTAAAACAATAGATAATGAGGCGGCTTCTTTTGAAGTAATTAAGAACGGCTCTTGGAAAGTACGGCGTTTGAACTAGGTGTATACTACAGTATTCAAACTGATAAACTTGTGGCCCCATCAAAGGGAGGCAACTGTGGTCCGGTCCTGGATATAACATTTGCCTTTGTGTGTCTAAATGCTTAACACAAAACAAGTAATAATCTACCTTTATACACTTCATGCTGATGGGGCTGTTGAGAATAACAATAATAATAATAAATAAGTAAGTAAATACAAAAACACAATAGAAATTATAATCAAAGCAGAGCTTGTATTTTTGATACAAAATCGTCTTCATTTGCATCAATTTTTAGACTTTAACTTTGATTATCTCGGCCAAACTTACTGGTATTTTATTATGGTAGAACATGATTTTATATATGCATAGATCTGTATCTGCACTGTACCTGATAAACCTGATGATGGCCTTGTTGCCGGCTACAGCTATCAGTGGTTCTCCAGTGTTAGGACTACAGGTCCATGCACACGAATAATAACTTTCTTCAGTCTTTGACACAGCCGTTAAAGAAGTTAACATAAAGTAGGTATAGATATATTTATAACTCGTGTGTGGATCCACGAGTTATACTGGTCTGATAACATTGGGACAATTTTGGGATTAATCATTCACTCGGCTGTAAACCTTCATTACATTGTCGCTGAAGTACATGTACATCACAGGCTCACAACTTTGAGGGAGTGGGTGATATTCTACAAGTTGTAACAGCATCTATAGGTAATATATTGAACTAAATTCCAAATAATTTATGGATTATTATTATTATTTTCATAATATATTTTTCTGTCATTTGTAACTACATTGTACTAACAATAATAATGACATAAGGATACATCTGCATCAACGTAGGCTTGTATTAGTTTGATAGTTCCTTTGTCTTCACATTGGTAGATTGTCAACTGAAAATTACATCAGACATATTACATATATATGTACAATTTTCTGCTACTTATATATACATTTTTTAATCAGGCAATTTTGGTTCGATTTGGCGAAATATCAGGGCGAGTTAGGTCGAGCCATGGTTCGTATTTTGGCGAGACGTAGTCGAGCAAAAATACCCATGGCAAGACCTAACGAGTGAGTGAGCAAGCCATGTGACCGTGCTCCTAGGCCACATTTGGGTGCATGTGCAAGGTCGGGCTAATCAAATCTGCTAACCTAAAAAAAACATCTGCTAACCTACATGTACAATGTAGCATTCCTCCTAGTTAATCCTGCTTACTAGAAATGTGTTTATATTGGGCAATCGTAATTAGCGTAATTAGCGTCGAGGGAAATATTGCGATTCGAGGGAAACAAAATTATTAACTGGTTTCCCAAGGGAACAGTCATTAAGTGTTTTGTTATATCCCCATAGTCAAACACTGAAAAAATTATTGTTAACAACGGCGCCACAAGTATTTTCCATCGACTTTGATCTGATCACGTGCGTTTATTCCCCTCTCACACTTCAATTACGTGAACTTATTGCCAGCGTGGGAGTTATTAAGATTTGATGCCCGCCACGTGACATGCTCTCAACCAATGAGAAAACGATCGAGTTTGACTATGGGGATATATATAACAAAGCCTAGTATTGTATCCACGTCTCCAATAAACATAACTTGTTGCGTCTCTCCTATACCACCTTGTTTTTGTATGTAGATTATACAATATAAACATTTTCTCAGCGGCGGAGCGCAGCGACAGAGATGAGAAGCAGAGTTAACTAGGAGGAATGTATTGTACAGCAGTGTACATACCCTGTTGCTTCCAGCTGTGGCAAAAAGGTGAGTATCTGTTTCTTCATCTTTGACAAAATAATTGAACTGCACAGAGAACAGTGGCTGCTTGTGGTCTTCCTGCATTACAGAAATGTTGAAGATCAATCAGATTAACCTTCTCTGATAATAGTAACACTGAGAGCAATAGAGTCATAGTCATTATCATATTCATTAATAATTCATGAGGAAAACACAATAGAAATCATAGCCGTGGAAGAGCTTGTATTTCTGATACAAACTCGTCTTCATTTGCATATCTAAAACCACAGGTAGCCCAAGCTCTTGTTGAGAGAGAATAAATACAATTTATTTCGAAAATTTTACGATTTAAATTTCACAAATTCTCTCTCAACAAGAGCTTGGGCTACCTGTGCTAAAACCTTGGTTTTCTCGGCCAAACTAACTGGTATCTTGAAAATTATTGTAGAACAAGATTTGATACATCTGTGGATATGATAAGTCCGATACAATATTTGCATCCTTGTTGTATGAGATCTACAATCATGAGCTGAATCTCATACAACACGGCCGCTCATATTGTATCTATTACGTATGAGTGGGAAGTAGTTACTGTATGGTTTGTGCGGTGAATGTGCCGTGTCCAAGCATTCTGATTGGTTGAGCAATGATTTTGCATGCTGTGATTGGTTGAATAGATGTCTTCGATGTACTGTGCCCGTAACTCTGTGCCGTATGTTTCCACTCATTCGAAAATGACTCTAATGTTGCTGATTGTGGTGGTGATGATAAAACAATGTACATAGTACATGTGTTATAATCATGCACTGTTGTTCATTGCAGATGATGCTGGATGTGGTATTGATGGTGATGATAACAAAGCATCAAAGCATTCCTCATTAGCTTCTCTTGCTTATCGTGGCCGCTGCATCTATGTACTTTAAATTTCCAGGGAGTGATTGTCAACTAGCAATATGTAAGTTAAGCTTAAGCTTTAATACATATAAACTTAAACTTATAAACTTAAGTATCATACAGAATACGAGCTAAACATACAACCGACATCTAAACAATCGTTTTTTAGGTAGTAGTAGTCTACCTTTAGAAAATTCGAGCATCTAAAAGCAACTGTTTTCTTTCTCTTTCTTCGTTTACCGCGAGCAACGCTTCTTTTGAGTGTTGACGAGGTTGTTGTTGAACTAGTGGAGTTAGAACTACTGACGATCGAGTCATTATCGCTATCTCCTTCATCTCCCTTGAGATCCTTTGACTCTCTGTCGTCCTCTATGTCAGTAATAACAGTATCTAAGTTATTCTGTCCATCTGTTTTCTCCATACAAATCCTTTTGCTCTCCTTTTCTGCATCCATTTTGTCAAAACACGCGCCAAATCAGCGGATATTCATTACGGGCTCAAGTATAATTCCACAGGTAGCCCAAAATTGTTACAGTCATCGATATAAACTTTATCCATTTGGGATAACGTAAATATGACCTATCAGGATATCTTTAACTGACATCAGGAGACCATGTCAATGTGTCCGAATTTATATGTTATTATTATTATTATTATTATTATTATTATTATTATTATTATTATTATTATTATTATTATTATTATTATTATTATTATTATTATTATTATTATTATTATTATTATTATTATTATTATTATATATCTGGTATATACCGTGGCATAGCATTTTTTAAATAATAATTTTGTAAATAATGATGTTTATTCATTCATCTTCATTCATTCATTTCTTCCTACCTTCCTTCCTTCATCACGTGACGTTAAAGAACACAGGAAGCCCACACGACACCGAGAGAGTCATATGACGGTCAGTGCCATTGTGAAACAACGTTGCTTGATTATTGTTGTCTTCTCACCACAAAAAAAAGCATTTTCTGCATCATGAACAAAGCAGTGTTCTTGTTCTATGTGGTAATCTTCACCATAGGGTCCTCGGCTTCGAGTTTTAAGCTCGTTAAGGTATGTTTTTGACAAGTATTGAAACCCTCACTGTGTCGTAGTTTTGCCAGGAAATAATTAACTACACTATTTAATATAGAAGCGATCAAACACTGTTCAATGAATGAAAATACATCCTAAACGAATCCTAATCTTAGTTTTGCGTACATATGCGCAGGCTTATATTCCTATCTCTGCGTTTCTCTGACTGGTTTTGTGACGTTTATGCGTGCATGCCAGAACAAACCCAAAGCTAATTAACCCTAGCCTAGGCCTAGTACTTTATAAGCGTCTTATGCAAATGACAAACGACGAATTTTGTCATTTGCATAAGACGCTTAATTAAAAAATATATAATTGTTAAAATGGTATATTAAATATATATTACATGTAACTATTACTAACTTACATTTAAACTAGGCTACCTAACAGCAGTGAATGCTGACGGTGAATGCATTGTTAGTAGTTGTGGATAAGACTTTGGCGAGAGCTAGGGAGATGCTGTAGTTGTTATGAAATGCTTTGTTTTATGTAAGTGACAAGTATGCAAATTATTAGGCGAGTCTACCTTAGTATTATACCCTGTATTTGAAAAACTGGATAGCTTATGAATAACTAATGTATTACTTATAATTGAGATTTCAATGCGAATTCACACTTGAAACTGACACACGCCGACACGGTCAGCAATCTCAAATACGATCCGGCCTCAACTACACAATTCCCACGAAAAGCACAAGATACGGTATCTGATGGGCTTACGAGTCAGGATATACCGGCTAAAGAAACATACATATGTACAATTAAATTAATTAGGGTCACAGATCTTGGGCACGACATTTACCGATCAGAAATGCGAAAGCTTGAATAGGAAAACAACTCGCTTCAACTTCCCTCAACTTCCAACGAATCCGAATGTGTTCAGCTCAGCGTATGTACATCATTGTAGGAGTTGTCCGCGAAAAGCATTGTGGTTATTGAGAATTGCATGATGGTTATTGAGAATTGCATGATGGTTATTGGAAACTGCATGCCGGGTAAAAATCGAGATTTTTTCTGCCTACGTGAATGAATTAGAATTGCTTCCTTGCTCGCTCGCTTCAGGCTCGCTCGCTGCGTCAGCAAAAATAATACATGCTGAAGCTACAAAGCTTTGCATCTTGAGTTTCTAATTAATTATTTAATCTTGATAATAATAATAACAAATATTAATAACAATAACAATAATTAGAGGTTAAAGCACTCGAGCGAGTGGGTTATCGGGATTTACCTGCACGAGTTTGCTAACAATGAACGAGAAATTTAAATACTGCACGAGGCGTAGCCGAGTATGAGAAAATTTCAAGTTCATTGTTAATGAACGAGTGATGGTAAAATCCCAATAACTCACGAGCAAAGAGGGCGTTAACATTTTTATTATTCAATTTGAATACATTGTGGAGGCAAGCTAATACTAATGCCATGGAGTAAAAGCCGTGGTCTAATACTAATGCCATGGAGTAAAAGCCGTGGTGTATAGAATTTACACCACAGCTTTTACATGTCGCCACGGTTGTCACGTCATAATTATCACACGTCATGTGATACAAATCAACCAACCAGAAGATCGTAATTTGTACAAGGTATGAAAATTGAATAATAATATGTATTTAACTAATAGAAGATGACTCTCCTTGCTTCTATACAAAAATAATGCACACTGAGGTCTTGAAAGCTGATAGTGGATGCACGAGTGAAATGCGAGTACATTCAGTAGCTTTCTCAAACTCATTAATTATTCATGAGGTAACCAGCCAATCTGGTGCATCAAATCCGGTCACATGATGGACCTGGAAACCCCGGAAAGTCCGCTCAAGAGTACTTTGAAATGCATTTCAAAGTCCAAGGACTTAGAAATGATGGATTTCAAAGTACTCTTTCCTGAGTTCTTATCCCTCATATAACAATCATCGGGACCTTGGACAGAGTACCACTCTGTCCGAATGAGATTCAATCTGAAAGCAGGCTCTACTTCATGCTACTCAAGAGTCCAACACATGTGGGATATTATTTATATACGATGTACTCGACTCTGCGCATGAGCAGAGAATATGCAGACTGGAATTCTTGCTTTTCCGGGCTAAAATCTTGCAACTCTTTATTTATTGCCTTTAGGTCATTGCATGTAATAATTAATGAGTATGAGAAGTCGTTCCAAAACCTCGAATTCGGACTAGACGGGGTTTCCAGTCCTTGGCTTCGCCTCGGACTGGAAACCCCGTCTAGTCCTCATTCTCAGCTTTGAAACATTACTTCAAGACCTCAGAAGTGCATTATTTTTGTATAGAAGCACGGAGAGAAATCTTCTATTTGCTTTATAATATAAAACTTAGTAGTTTTAAACAGGCTTTCTGCTTACGCTCAACCGTATTTTGTATATGGTATATGTACATGTAGTTCGATTTTCGCTTCAGGAATGGGTTTTAAGAATATCGAACTCCTAATTATACTCAAACAAGACGCTCAATGAGCGTACACTCGGGCTTATGAAAAGGACAATGTCAGTTGCGTGAGGAGAGACCTGACAATGACTGACAGTTGCGTGACGAAGGAGACTTTATGTCTGATGAAGGGCTATGTACGATCTCGATTTACCAACCGCATTGACCTTGCTCGCCTTCAATGCTTTGATGTAGTTTTGAAGTACGATTTTTACGATTCCTTTTCCTTCTGAATTTTTCAAACGTGGAATAAAATAAACATCCATCATGAGTTACTGAAAATAACTCGACTGGCTCGACTGTTTGCATGACTTCTGTACATATAGCTTTCTGTCAATCGGATGGAGTTATACATGACCGTTATACATCGTTGGTCGTGAGTTTAATTATAAACCTCGACTGTTTGCATGAGTTCTGTACATATAGCTTTCTGTCAATAGATGTAGTTATACATCGTTGGTCGTGAGTTTAATTATAAATACTCAAGGACATAATATATAACTGTACACGTACGTACTATTACAATTTTAATAGCAACACACATGGCATAGCGAGGTCATGATAGTTTTTGAGTTCATTTCATTTGCTTTTCAGTCTCGACTGGCTCGACTGTTTGCATGACTTCTGTACATATAGCTTTCCATAATAGATGTAGTTACATCGCTGGTCGTGAGTTCAATTATAAATACTCATGCAAGGACAGCCGATCAGTCTAGAACTGTACACCGGCGTACTATTACAATTAGCAACAAAAGGCCTACAGTCTGGGGTCCAATGTCGCCTAATAACAAACATGACATAGCGAGGTCATGATAGTTTTTCGGAGTTCATTTCATTTGCTTTTCAGTTCATTTTTTGATGAGTTCGAGTTCGTGGATGGCGAAGTCGTAGAACAGCTAGCCCTTTCGAAAACGCTCGAGGAAGATTTAGAGTATGCGTATCTGGTATGTAGTAAGCGTATGCGTTTCGATGGCTTGCTTTTCAGTCTCGACTGGCTCGACTGTTTGCATGACTTCTGTACATATAGCTTTCCGTAATAGATGTAGTTACATCGCTGGTCGTGAGTTCACGAGTTCGTGGAAAGGCGTTATAGAACAGCCGATAAAACACGGGCTTTAAACAGGCTCATTTCACAGACAAAAGCATACGGCTATTCGTGTGGGCCCACTCTGAAAGATGTCGTTTCATTAGCTTCATCGTGGAATGATCAACTACAATCCTGAACTTAATAGCTTGAAGATCTATGATGAGAAATCTTGAAACTCGATAGGATCAAATACATCGCATTCTTTCTTCATTCTTCGCATTCCTTCACCATGGAAAAAATAATAAAAAGAAAGTGTATTTTCTAACTCGGGCTTCCTTCGGAAGAGCCCGAGTAAAAATAAAGATTAGTAGTTGTTTGAGTGCTGTGAGATGTTTAATTTAGGATAAGAGGTCTATTTAGTGTGTTTTGGAATCAATATATTTTGAGTGCTCACTCCTAGAAGGCAAGGCAACAAGTCCCGTAATCATCATGTATAAATAAAAGCCAGGTATCTTAACTAAGAATGTTATTATTATTATTATTATTATTATTATTATTATTATTATTATTATTATTATTATTATTATTATTATTATTATTATTATTATTATTATTATTATTATTATTATTATTATTATTATTATTATTATTATTATTATTATTATTATTATTATTATTATTATTATTCCATCCGTGCAAAAGTATTTGTTTAAATAACACTGAACTCCATTGAACATTGAACACTATTCTTATGTTAATTATGTAAATTTCGTACGTGACTTATATGTTACTCATTATTCATCTCACTTTACTTGATAATGATGACAGGATGTCATCGAAACGTAGTAGCTTAATATCACTAGTTTTTCTCCTTAATTATTATTATTATTATTATTATTATTTACAAAAATATTTAATATTTACAAAATTTCAATGTAATTAATCTTGACCATCCTTTTTGTAGGTTGAAGACCAGTCATGTAACGATGGCGTATTTCCACCCAAAAATGAGTAAGTTAGAGTTATTTTGATTCAAAACACAAGTTCTCCTGTGGGCTCCTTGAATTCCAAAGGAGAATTTGGATTCTGATCACAAGTCACTTACATGTTCTTACATCATTGTACATACAGGCTTATGGTAGGATGTGCCGATGCGGGACCGCATAATTTGGCTTGCTCCGCATAATCCGGTAATTCCTGCATAATCCCACATAATTTGGAGAAATTTGTAGAAAATCATAAAACAGGTATCTATCTTCACTCTTTCTCAAAGATTCTTCTCAGTAGATTTCCTTCCCAAATCGTCGAACATTGGGCAATCGAATGGACGATTCACAATGGGAAAATGACAAGGTGTTCTATGTTGAAAATTACAGGGGCTTGTTGTCTAAATTTCGATAGAACGTGTCTGTGGTTACGTTAATTTCTGCAGGAAAACATGAATTATTTTGAGATCGAGTTCTTTCATCTAGTGTTTTGCGAGTTCAATTATGGTTTAAAAACATGGATAATTTTGTTGTAAGAGAATCAACAGAGGAAATTAAACGGAAACGTCACAAAGCGATAATGTTTCAGCTCGAGATCGAGTAAATCAACGTGCAATCTTGTACGGAATACTTAGGTTCAGTTGACGTTTAATGTAGACTTTCTTGTACATAGATTTGAAAATTTGAGACAATGAACCTTTCTCTGATACTGAACTACCGGATTTTTATTTCGGCCCTTTATGAATATCGCGTTACGAAAGAAAACTGAGAATATGCTAATTACCATGAGAACGGCTCTCTCTGATTGGTCGGAAACAGCCCTTATATCTTTACGCTCAAATTGAAGGAGTTGTTCATTTCAAGTTTCAATATTCAGTTTCAAAAGGACAGGAACGAAGCATGCAAGAGAAATTACCTCTAATTTGAAGCAATATAAGCTTGTTTGAAGTGAAACATGCTAAAACAATTTTTTGCTAAAACAATGTATGACGTCATCCCGCATATTTTTTTCCCAAAATCGCGATTTTTCCCGCATAATTCGCCAAAAAATCCCACATAATTTTGATTTTTTTTCTGCATCCTACCATAAGCCCTGTAAATAACATAGGCCCTTTTAATAATAATATTATTTGGCTACCCATTATTGCAGTTCCCCTAATAATAATAATAATAACTGGTTTATTTGAGCCCTTTGCAGTTGAACTGAATAGACCTCTTTAGCTTCGTATGCAAATCGCCCATTTCAAACCATGTGATGTAAACATGATATTCTCTGGAGAATTGTTCCTTTATATTTCTGAAATTTATTCGTTCATATTGAAAGGACTAATTCTCCAGAGAACACCATGTTTACATCACATGGTTTGAAATGGGCAATTTACATACGAAGCTAAAGAGGTCTATTATAGGCTAATGCGCTGAATATACATAAAAAATTAACTACAAGTAATAAACTAATTAACACTTAACTTATTACTACTGTTTATAAGCTGTTTACTTCCATTATTATTTAGTTATTGTGAGTACATGTATTGTTTAAATGTACATGTACTGTACATGTATTATTTGTATTCCAGTTGTGAAGCATAATTAATAATTAATTTTATAAATTTTGCAGATGTTTTAATTAATATAATATTTCTTACATTTTCAATCATACTGTGTATTGAGCTAAAATTACTACATGTATTTATTATTAATTACTGACTGCTTTACTGATGCAGTCCAAAAGTCTCTACTGAAGTGATAGACTTAGATTTGGATCCTAAAGAGAGGTATAATGACTTGACATCCAAGAAAGACAAAGAGGTACACTGTACATGTACATTTATAGAATGGTGAACGTGGGGTTATCGCTTCCTTATTCATTTATATGTATAATTCACCGTTCTATCTAAAATGTATTCCCACGTATATACAAATTTCTGACATTTAGTAACTGGTGGATTTCAGTATATGTCACGTCACTGATGTATTTCAGTGCTATATCACACTCAACCCTCAGATAATCATAGAGTTTCCAGTAGCTCAGTGGTAGAGCAACCGTCTAGAAAATCGGTAGGTCGTGGGTTCGTTTCCCACTGGGGCTCAGATTTTTCTGTAGTGGTTGAGTGTGTTCTATCATGGGGTTATGGCTTCCTTATGTACATTTATGCTATATAGATTGGGGCGATGTCTATGGTGCTTTCTAGATTCTATTTGATCTGGTCTCTCCACTGATATTGATAGCGGAACATATTCAATTTGATCTGGATAGGCCTGAATATAATGACCTGATATCAAGGTAGTCCTAGATGATGGGTCTGTCCAACTAAGTAGAAAGTGTAATTCAGCCAATCAAAACACTTGAAGGTCCCACTCTTCCAATAGTTGCCACAGACTGAAGCTGGTCACACATTTCTGTGTCGCAAAGTAACATTTCTGAGTTTAATCAGATACAATATGTTGTTCATGTGCTGTTATTATTGATGTTTAATAGCTGCGTACCCTGCTCAACTATATCAAGAATTTCACAAGTTTTATTCTAAATGGCAAGCTCTTTGGATTTGTTGACAAGGATTTGGTGAGTGACTGGACAACCTTCTCTAAAGACAGACATCCTTAAAACATAATAAAGACAATGATAATGATGTAATAATAAGTTATTGTGGGTCTCGATGCTCTTACATTGTATATAATATTATCTAAAGGTAATTCAAACCTAATAATGTACTGTAAAGATTCTATATAGCGCACCCTCTTTCCAATAAACACCCCTTGCACAAAGATAGTAAGTGCACCCATTCTCATGTGTTTTCATTAACAAGTGCCCCTATTCCATAACAAAACCCTAATCTATAATTAAAGTGCCCACTATTCCATTTACAGTTGTATAAGCAAACCCTATTCCATAAGTGCCCACTATCCCAATAAGTGCCCCTATTCCATAAGCAAACCCTATTCCATAAGTGCCCACTATTCCATAAGCAAACCCTATTCCATAAGTGCCCCTATTCCATAAGCAAACCCTATTCCATAAGTGCCCCTATTCCATAAGCAAACCCTATTCCATAAGTGCCCACTATTCCATAAGCAAACCCTATTCCATAAGTGCCCACTATTCCATAAGTGCCCCTATTCCATAAGCAAACCCTATTCCATAAGTGCCCACTATTCCATAAGCAAACCCTATTCCATAAGTGCCCACTATCCCAATAAGTGCCCCTATTCCATAAGCAAACCCTATTCCATAAGTGCCCACTATTCCATAAGCAAACCCTATCCCATAAGTGCCCACTATTCCATAAGCAAACCCTATTCCATAAGTGCCCACTATTCCATATAAAGCAAACCCTATTCCATAAGTGCCCCTATTCACCACCATCAGAATATTTTGTTTGATGCCGAATATTGTAAAACGTTTCTCTTGTCCTGTTTATAGGCACCTCTGGTTTATACCCTACCATCACCATATAAGGAAGAGATTATTGGTATCAGCGAAGCTTCTGGGATTCCTCTCGGTAAGTCAGAGCTGATACAAATGTAACAGTCAAGTGGCTTGGTTTAATTAATGACCACTATCATAAATGGAAACCAGCGAGTACACTAGTATGGGCTGCATCGGTGTATATTGATAAATTCAAAGGTTAAAGGAAATCTATAACATTGTGAAAAAGAGTACTTAGCTTTAGTACTAGCCTCTTACTCTGACGAAGGGCTAAGGCTGGAAACATCAGTAAAGGTAATAAGTACCAGTACTCTTTTTCATGGTATGCGGTATTATGGATTTCTTGTAACCTTTGGATTTACCTAGCCTCCTCCGCATGCAACTCCTTTTAGCTTTGGGGTTCCTGTGTAGAAAAGAGAGACTGAGGAGAAGAGAAAATGGAGAACCTCTTCTTAAGCAGGAAGCCCAAGACCAAAGAACCCCAAAATCTCTCCACAGTGATGCCTGCGGAGGAGGCTAGGATTTACCAATATCATACTGTCATGTATGCAATTTTCTTACTCTGTAATACTAGGGGTAAATGTAATTTAGAAAACGTTAAATTCAAACTGGTCGATGCCTACACGTATCTGCATTTTCACATTTTGTTTTCAACAGGAGAAGTCCTTTTGTACAATATTTTCTACGAGGTGTTCACAGTTTGTACTTCGATTGTTGCAGAAGACAAAAAGGGTAAGATTTCAGTGCTCGAACTGGTCTTCCAAGGGACCAGTAAGCTTAAAAAGTACTGGTCCCAGAGGCACTCACACTGGTCATCAGTATCCAAAAAATAATAAAAATAAATGAAATTATTTTTGTGCCTGTGTTTTTGTCTATCATTGTGTGCGCAGTTTCATGTGACTTTAGGCCGTCAATCTGAAAATTGTTAGTTCCAATCCTGAGAGAATAATTTGTGTTTTTACTGTTTTGGAACTCTCTGCAATAAGTGCAGAAGATCTTGTTTTCTTCATCATCATACTCTAACCATTTATACTTTCCAGGATGGCTGAAACTTGCGTGTTTTCTACTATTTACTAGGTTTATTTGGCCGGTTTTTCCCAAAAAATGAGTGCATTGATATTTGACAGTCTTGATTTAGCCTACGATTGTTCATACTAAATTTCCGCTCAGCTGACGTCGGCCATATTGCATCCCATGATGCATTTCATGACAAGTCAAACCCAAACCTCTACGTGCCATATGCAAATAACGCCTAGCACTATTTGCTTTCGTGTTTGAAAATTTCCTCGTCCTTTAAAGTTGCGGTAATACGGGCAACAAAATCGTGCAACTTGGCGCGCAACATTTTCAGATCGTTGCGTTGCAAGTTGCAGAGCAATGTTTCTCGTATTACCATCGTTCGTGCAACTTGTCGCTCAACAAATTAAATTTTCGGTCATTTGTTGCAGGTTGCAAAACTTTGTTGCATGAAGTAGAAAGAGCTTCTACTTTGCGCAACAAAGTTTTGCAACTTGCAACACGAAAATGTGTTGCGCGACAAGTTGCGCGAACGGTGGTAATTACGAGAAACATTGCTCTGCAACTTGCAACGCAACAATGTTGCGCGACAAGTTGCACGATTTTGTTGCTCGTATTACCGCACCTTAACCCCGGTCTTTAGCACTTTTTGTTGTTTATTATGAGATCAAAACGGAATGTTATCAAGGGAAGAATTAACTTTACTCGTCCAGTGGACTAGTGGAGGAAAAAGCTACTCTTTTTTTGTGATTTTTACTCGTTTTACACGAGTGGACGACCGTTAATTTCGAGCACTGGATTTACCTGTAAGTATTGTCAGTGGAGTTCCTTCCCTGAGATTTTTTGGTCAAGCGTAAATAATAATAATAATAATAATAATAATACTAAAGTCAGATTCGGAAAGTCCCCAGGGAATTTGAACCCACAACCTCTTGGATACTGTGATCCTTACTCACTGAGCCACTGAGAACTCATGTGATGAGTGAGGTCTTGGATAGTATATAGCTAATTGCATAATCATTGTCGGGTCGAAAATCATGAAAGCTATGACCAAAAGGAATTCTGGGAAATTAAAACTCTCAAATAACATCGTCAAATGTAGACTTTTTTATCCAGACTTGTAGGATCTTAGTTAAATAGCTCATATACCTTCAAAACTACAAGAAAATTGAATATATCTGCATGTAATGTGGCTCATGAACTGATTTCCCATCCATCCTTGTGGTCTCGGCTTCTATGATTTATGATTTTCGACTTGACAACGATTATGCAATTAGCTATATATGTATACCCAGGTCACTTAGGACGTTGCTTGTATGATCAGGTGATCTGAGCTGCATGAATCATGTCATATTGCATCTGGGACTTTATCTATACTTGAATAAACATACTTCCAAACTTAATTCGTGCAACTTGTCGCTCAACAAATTAAATTTTCGGTCATTTGTTGCAGGTTGCAAAACTTTGTTGCATGAAGTAGAAAGAGCTTCTACTTTGCGCAACAAAGTTTTGCAACTTGCAACACGAAAATGTGTTGCGCGACAAGTTGCGCGAACGGTGGTAATTACGAGAAACATTGCTCTGCAACTTGCAACGCAACAATGTTGCGCGACAAGTTGCACGATTTTGTTGCTCGTATTACCGCACCTAAACCCCGGTCTTTAGCACTTTTTGTTGTTTATTATGAGATCAAAACGGAATGTTATCAAGGGAAGAATTAACTTTACTCGTCCAGTGGACTAGTGGAGGAAAAAGCTACTCTTTTTTTGTGATTTTTACTCGTTTTACACGAGTGGACGACCGTTAATTTCGAGCACTGGATTTACCTGTAAGTATTGTCAGTGGAGTTCCTTCCCTGAGATTTTTTGGTCAAGCGTAAATAATAATAATAATAATAATAATAATAATACTAAAGTCAGATTCGGAAAGTCCCCAGGGAATTTGAACCCACAACCTCTTGGATACTGTGATCCTTACTCACTGAGCCACTGAGAACTCATGTGATGAGTGAGGTCTTGGATAGTATATAGCTAATTGCATAATCATTGTCGGGTCGAAAATCATGAAAGCTATGACCAAAAGGAATTCTGGGAAATTAAAACTCTCAAATAACATCGTCAAATGTAGACTTTTTTATCCAGACTTGTAGGATCTTAGTTAAATAGCTCATATACCTTCAAAACTACAAGAAAATTGAATATATCTGCATGTAATGTGGCTCATGAACTGATTTCCCATCCATCCTTGTGGTCTCGGCTTCTATGATTTATGATTTTCGACTTGACAACGATTATGCAATTAGCTATATATGTATACCCAGGTCACTTAGGACGTTGCTTGTATGATCAGGTGATCTGAGCTGCATGAATCATGTCATATTGCATCTGGGACTTTATCTATACTTGAATAAACATACTTCCAAACTTAATTACCACATGACAATTATTTACCTAAGTTATTTCTGACTGTGGTTTTTATGATTATCTAGGTAAATTATACCATGCCAGGAACCTTGATTTTGGGCTATTTCTTGGGTATGTACATGTATGTTTTCCTCCACAGTTTCTATTCCTCCTTGTACACATACATTGTAGACTGAAACATTCGACAAATTGATGCTAATTTAATCGTGATGTGTGAAATTCTGTAGATGGGATAACAAGACTGACACGTGGGGATTGAGTGAGGCTCTTCGCCCTCTTATTATTAATCTGGACTATCGAGTAAGTACATTTATAATAATATAATATAATAATAATATTAATATTAATACAGTCATTTGCAAAAATTCTGGCCGCCACGATATATCAATATATCAATATATCGGGTGCATTATGGGTAATTAAATAATACTATTTTGAGTTTCCTAACTTATTAAATGAAGAAAATTTACAAACAACAAACGTATTACTAAAATAAACATTATACTAAATATTTATACCAACTTTGCTGGCGTTAATCCGCTTTAAGGGGAATTTGCTATTATTTAATTACCCATAATGCACCCGATATATTGATATATTGATATTTCGTAGCGGCCAGAATTTTTGCAAATGACTGTATTAAATAATAATAATAACATTGACTTGGACATGTACTCAGTATGGTCTGTCTGTCCATTTCTCTCTTGTCTCTGTTGGTGTGCCAGTGTTGACCATAGCTAATGTCTATCACAGCAGGACATCAATTGGTGTACCCTTTGATTGAATGGATGAAAGAAAGTATGAATGAATAAATGAATGAATAACATTTATTTAATGAATTCAGATAAAGAGATGGATGGATGGATAAATGGACAGATGGATGGATGAATGAATGGATGGATGGATGAACAGAGGAATGAATGAATGGATGGATGGATGAACAGAGGAATGAATGAATGGATGGATGGATGAACAGAGGAATGAATGAATGGATGAACGGATGAATGAATGAATGAATGGATGAATTTATGAATGAATGAATGGAGGAAGTAGTAAATGGATGAATGACTAGATGGATGGATGGATGGATGTAGTGCAACTGTAGATTACTACATGTACATGTACATCAAAGGTGATTTCCATGTTTTTTCGTTTTAATTGTTACCAGAAAGGAGGGAAGACTGTATTCAAGACTGTTACCTTTGCTGGTTATGTTGGAGTGATAACAGGAATCAAGCCAGTAAGTAGAAATACATGTACCATATACAGTCAACGAGCTCACTTATGTAGGCATTTCATACTGTATATATAACAAACAAGAGCTGGATTCCTGGCCAACTAAACATACAGAGACTTAACTGTAAATAATTCTAGAAATTGTGTACTCCCATTATTATGGATTACCAAAAACAGGCCCGAGATTGTCCACCTAAACAAAAGTTGATAGTTCAGACTGGTATAAATTTAGTGGTTTTTTTTTCCACTTGTACATGACCAGTTATGATGAAAAGATAAGTTTGCAATAGTGTTCCTTCAATCATAACCATCAAATATGCCAAATTATGCAGACTTTTCTGTGATATATTGAGTCTAATTCCCGGGGGGGGGGGGGGGGGGGGGGGGGGTACTCCCAATAATTACATGATATATATGTGCGGCGGTACAGGGTCCAGGTTTTGGGCCGTTTTATTCTCTAATCCAGGTAAAATGAACGCATAAATATCATTAATCCAGGTTATAGCCTAAAAAAAACACCTATTAATTTATAATAATTTGCATAATGTGGTATCGGCATTTCAGTAAAACTCTGCAGGTGTTAGAGTGTTAGTCTGGCAAAATATCCTGATGAATGCATCATATCAGATCGTCAATAAAAATTCGTAAATCCAGGTTTTTTTATTTGGGAAATTCGTAAATCCAGGTTTTCGAATGACACAAATTCCAAAAACAGGGTCCAGGTCAATAAAAAAACCTGGATTTACGAATTTTTATTGACGATCTGATATGATGCATTCATCAGGATATTTTGCCAGACTAACACTCTAACACCTGCAGAGTTTTACTGAAACGCCGATACCACATTATGCAAATTATTATAAATTAATAGGTGTTTTTTTTAGGCTATAACCTGGATTAATGATATTTATGTGTAAGTGACTTGTGATCTAAGCCCAAATTCTCCTTTGAAATCCAAAGAATCTCGAGGAGAATTTAGATTTTGATCAGAGGTCACTTACATTGTTCTTGAAGGGACCGCTCCAATTGCAAACTACAAGTCATAACTTTCATCTTGGATGGTTGTAAACATGGTGGTAATATGTGTACGTTCTCCAACCTCAGTGGAGGCTTACTTAGTACATGCATGTGGCTGTGTTTTGGTCTTGTGTACATGGTGGTGATGGATTGGCACAGGTTGTTTTGAGTACATTGTTATTACATGATGGTGATGGTTTTGCAGGGAATGTTTTGTGTACATGGTGATGATGGTTTTGCAGGGAATGTTTTGTGTACATGGTGATGATGGTTTTGCAGGGAATGTTTTGTGTACATGGTGGTGATGTTTTTGCAGGGAATGTTTTGTGTACATGGTGATGATGGTTTGGCAGGGAATGTTTTGTGTACATGGTGGTGATGGTTTGACAGGGAATGTTTTGTGTACATGGTGGTGATGGTTTGGCAGGGAATGTTTTGTGTACATGGTGGTGATGGATTTGCAGGGAATGTTTTTGTACATGGTGTGGTGATGTTTTTTGGCAGGGAATGGTTTTTGTGTACATGGTGGTGATGGTTTGGCAGGGAATGTTTTTTGAGTACATGGTGGTGATGTTTTGGCAGGGAATGTTTTGTGTACATGGTGGTGATGGTTTGGCAGGGAATGTTTTGTGTACATGGTGGTGATGGTTTGGCAGGGAATGTTTTGTGTACATGGTGGTGATGGTTTGGCAGGGAATGTTTTGTGTACATGGTGGTGATGGTTTGTCAGGGAATGTTTTTATGTACATGGTGGTGATGGTTTTGCAGGGAATGTTTTGTGTACATGGTGGTGATGGATTGGCAGCAGGGAATGTTTTGTGTACATGGTGGTGATGGTTTGGCAGGGAATGTTTTGTGTACATGGTGGTGATGGTGATGTTTGGTGATGGGGAATGTTTTGTGTACATGGTGGTGATGGTTTGGCAGGGAATGTTTTGTGTACATGGTGGTGGTGATGGTTTTGGCAGGGAATGTTTTTGTGTACATGGCGGTGATGTTTGGTAGGGAATGTTTTGTGTACATGGTGGTGATAGTTTGACAGGGAATGTTTTGTGTACATGGTGGTGATGGTTTTGCAGGGAATGTTTTGTGTACATGGTGGTGATGGTTTGGTAGGGAATGTTTTGTGTACATGGTGGTGATGGTTTGGCAGGGAATGTTTTGTGTACATTATGGTGATGGTTTGACAGGGAATGTTTTGTGTACATGGTGGTGATGGTTTGACAGGGAATGTTTTGTGTACATGGTGGTGATGGTTTGACAGGGAATGTTTTGTGTACATGGTGGTGTGGTGATGGTACATGGTTTGACAGGGAATGTTTTGTGTACATGGTGGTGATGGTTTGACAGGGAATGTTTTGTGTACATGGTGGTGATGGTTTGGCAGGGAATGTTTTGTGTACATGGTGGTGATGGTTTGGCAGGGAATATTTTGTGTACATGGTGGTGATGGTTTGGCAGGGAATGTTTTGTGTACATGGTGATGATGGTTTTGCAGGGAATGTTTTGTGTACATGGTGGTGATGGTTTGGCAGGGAATGTTTTGTGTACATTATGGTGATGGTTTGGCAGGGAATGTTTTGTGTACATTATGGTGATGGTTTGACAGGAAATGTTTTGTGTACATGGTGGTGATGGTTTTGCAGGGAATGTTTTGGGTACATGGTGGTGATGGTTTGGTGGTGATGGTTTGGCAGGGAATGTTTTGTGTACATTATGGTGATGGTTTGACAGGAAATGTTTTGTGTACATGGTGGTGATGGTGTTTTGCAGGGAATGTTTTGGGTACATGGTGGTGATGGTTTGGCAGGGAATGTTTTGTGTACATTATGGTGATGGTTTGACAGGAAATGTTTTGTGTACATGGTGGTGATGGTTTGGCAGGGAATGTTTTGTGTACATGGTGGTGATGGTGGTTTGGCAGGGAATGTTTTGTGTACATGGTGGTGATGGTTTGGCAGGGAATGTTTTGTGTACATGGTGGTGATGGTTGACAGGGAATGTTTTGTGTACATGGTGGTGATGGTTTGGCAGGGAATGATTTTGTGTACATGGTGGTGATGGTTTGGCAGGGAATGTTTTGTGTACATGGTGGTGATGGTTTGGCAGGGAATGTTTTGTGTACATGGTGGTGATGGTTTGGCAGGGAATGTTTTGTGTACATGGTGGTGATGGTTTGGCAGGGAATGTTTTGTGTACATGGTGGTGATGGTTTGGCAGGGAATGTTTTGTGTACATGGTGGTGATGGTTTGGCAGGGAATGTTTTGTGTACATGGTGGTGATGGTTTGGCAGGGAATGTTTTGTGTACATGGTGGTGATGGTTTGGCAGGGAATGTTTTGTGTACATGGTGGTGATGTTTTGTGTACATGGTTTGGCAGGGAATGTTTTGTGTACATGGTGGTGATGGTTTGGCAGGGAATGTTTTGTGTACATGGTGGTGATGGTTTGGCAGGGAATGTTTTGTGTACATGGTGGTGATGGTTTGGTAGGGAATGTTTTGTGTACATGGTGGTGATGGTTTGGCAGGGAATGTTTTGTGTACATTATGGTGATGGTTTGACAGGGAATGTTTTGTGTACATGGTGGTGATGGTTTGACAGGGAATGTTTTGTGTACATGGTGGTGATGGTTTGACAGGGAATGTTTTTTGTACACATGGTGGTGATGGTTTGACAGGGAATGTTTTGTGTACATGGTGGTGATGGTTTGACAGGGAATGTTTTGTGTACATGGTGGTGATGGTTTGGCAGGGAATGTTTTGTGTACATGGTGGTGATGGTTTGGCAGGGAATATTTTGTGTACATGGTGGTGATGGTTTGGCAGGGAATGTTTTGTGTACATGGTGATGATGGTTTTGCAGGGAATGTTTTGTGTACATGGTGGTGATGGTTTGGCAGGGAATGTTTTGTGTACATTATGGTGATGGTTTGGCAGGGAATGTTTTGTGTACATTATGGTGATGGTTTGACAGGAAATGTTTTGTGTACATGGTGGTGATGGTTTTGCAGGGAATGTTTTGGGTACATGGTGGTGATGGTTTGGCAGGGAATGTTTTGTGTACATTATGGTGATGGTTTGACAGGAAATGTTTTGTGTACATGGTGGTGATGGTTTGGCAGGGAATGTTTTGGGTACATGGTGGTGATGGTTTGGCAGGGAATGTTTTGTGTACATTATGGTGATGGTTTGACAGGAAATGTTTTGTGTACATGGTGGTGATGGTTTGGCAGGGAATGTTTTGTGTACATGGTGGTGATGGTTTGGCAGGGAATGTTTTGTGTACATGGTGGTGATGGTTTGGCAGGGAATGTTTTGTGTACATGGTGGTGATGGTTTGACAGGGAATGTTTTGTGTACATGGTGGTGATGGTTTGGCAGGGAATGTTTTGTGTACATGGTGGTGATGGTTTGGCAGGGAATGTTTTGTGTACATGGTGGTGATGGTTTGGCAGGGAATGTTTTGTGTACATGGTGGTGATGGTTTGGCAGGGAAGTGTTTTGTGTACATGGTGGTGATGGTTTGGCAGGGAATGTTTTGTGTACATGGTGGTGATGGTTTGGCAGGGAATGTTTTGTGTACATGGTGGTGATGGTTTGGCAGGGAATGTTTTGTGTACATGGTGGTGATGGTTTGGCAGGGAATGTTTTGTGTACATGGTGGTGATGGTTTGGCAGGGAATGTTTTGTGTACATGGTGGTGATGGTTTGGCAGGGAATGTTTTGTGTACATGGTGGTGATGGTGTTTGTTTATATTTTTAGGGTCTTTTTACTTTGACACTGAATGAAAGGTTTAATATCAATGGTGGTTTTATTGGTAAGTCTTGTGTTCATACTCCATTATAATTGAAAGTAAATTGAATTTAAATGTTTCAATACTTGACTAGAAATTCACTAAACAACAGCTGATGATTGTCTATTCCTTCTTCTTCTCCTCCTACCCCCTACATTTCTGCTCCTCCCTTTCTCCACCCTTCCTCCTCTCCCATCCTCCCTTCCTCCTCCCTTTCTGCTCCTCCTTTCGTTACTCTTCCTCCAACCCCATCGTCTCTTCTTCCTTTCCCATCCTTCCTTCCTTCCTCCTACCCCATTGCCCCTCCTCCCTTCCTCATGCCCAACTCTCCGAACCACTCTATTCCTCTAAGAGCATGTTCACAATCTAATGTTGTTTCACTCACTGTTGTTTTGCAGGGATTATAGAGTGGATTCTTGGTAAGAGAAGTGCCAAATGGTCCAGTTTTCTCACAAGAGATGTATTGGAAAAAGCCACCAGGTATGTTCTAATTACCAATCCACGAGTTGTTCAAGCCATTCGCTTATATCTCGGTTGATCAGATTTAGACCCGTTCGAATCCACAAGTTTACCTAGGAGGTGCCTAACTGCAAAACAGTCCCCACTTTTTCGTGAATCTGCGGCCTCTTCTCGTCTCACTTCCCGTGTCTTTTCATCTCGTCTCATTCTCTCGTGGTCCGATCAATGACTCGATCGACTCCAACTCTTCGCAGAGTTTGGCGAAAAAATAGGGCTGTTTTGCAGTCTATGCCTAGTCTAATCTTCTAGTTGAAATGAGGAGGTATGTTTGTCTAAAGGTTCCTATTATTTACGTACTCTTTTGATTTCTTCAGCTATTCAGAAGCACACGACATGCTTGCTAATACAGAGGTTTTAGCACCTGTCTACTACATTCTTGGTGGAAACAAATCTGGCGAGGTATGTCACTATGGTAACTAGATTATAGAAGGCACCATGGTCGCAGCATGTATAGGTCTTGACACTTGCTCGTACTATGGTAACTAGATTATAGAAGGCACCATGGTCGCAGCATGTATAGGTCTTGACACTTGCTCGTACTAAAATGAATAGGGCGTGGTCATAACACTTGCTCATACTAAAATAAATAGGGTGTGGTCGTAACATGTGCTCACACTAAAATGAATAGGGTGTGGTCACAACATGTGCTCATACTAAAATAAATAGGGTGTGGTCGTAACATGTGCTCACACTAAAATGAATAGGGTGTGGTCACAACATGTGCTCATACTAAAATAAATAGGGTGTGGTCGTAACATGTGCTCACACTAAAATGAATAGGGTGTGGTCACAACATGTGCTCACACTAAAATAAATAGGGTGTGGTCGTAACATGTGCTCACACTAAAATGAATAGGGTGTGGTCACAACATGTGCTCATACTAAAATAAATAGGGTGTGGTCGTAACATGTGCTCACACTAAAATGAATAGGGTGTGGTCATAACATGTGCTCATACTAAAATAAATAGGGTGTGGTCGTAACATGTGCTCATACTAAAACGAATAGTGTGTGGTCACAACACATGCTCGTACTAAAATGAATGGGGTGTGGTCATAACACATGCTTGTACTCAAAACGTAGTAGATTGGTTCAAACTGAGGCTTAATGTTCTTGGATATACAAAGTACAGTAGATTTAGTTATGCATCATTTATGTTGAACAGGGCGTGGTCATAACACGTGCTCGCACAAAGAACTTGCAGGAAAACAGGTAAATTTAATTAAAAATTCACTTTCAACATCACTTGCAGTATAAGGAGGAAGAGCCATTTTAGCTCCCCAAAGACACAAAAACGAATAAGAACTTTAGAATTAATATGGTCAACATTTACCATTTGCGTCTGCAAAGAACGCGCGTGATACAGCGTCATATCAGGCTCGAACAGGCCTGATATGACCGCCGCATATCAGGCTAGAAACATCCAGTTGGCTTTAGGCTTTAGATTGTTTCGCGTAAATGATAAAGGCTCCCAAAATACTCCGTGACTCGTGAAAATACACAGCCGTATCAGATACTTAGCCGACTAATAACCTCTAAACCATATAAAAACAATTACTAAGAAGAAGCCGCAAAGCCGGCATCACAGATATTTTGTAACGAACACTGCTCTGTGATTTTGACGTCTAGCTTGGATTTCTTTTCGCAAATATAGAACTCGGAAAAACTGCCAGGCCGACTCGGGCTGAAAAACGTTCTGCGCATGCTCGGTAAATGGCGGGAAAATGGCGACGCGCGTCGTATTTCCGAAATGAAATATTTTCACCCGTGTCATGTTTTGTTTCAGACTGGAGCCCGCTAAAGGCAAATGGTTTGTACTTCAAACTAATTATGATTTCTGGCAGCCACCTTTGGTAATAGACGATCGACGAACACCGGTATGATATATCATTCTCTGTTCACAGGGTTTTGTACAACTATGATTTTATTTATCTGGTTTGTTTCTTTGTAGGGGAAATTCTGCATGAATAAAGTAGGACAAAGTGTAAGTATCTTTCTGTTGATGCCATTATTTATTTTATTTTACTGATGATCACGAGGGCGACTATGATGATGATACTGATGAATATGTTGAAGATGATACTGATGAATGTGATGATAATGCTGCCGATATATTATTGTATATTGTTATTTTTTATTATTATTCATTCATTGAGAAAACTAATAAATAGATAAATATGATGATGATAAATAAGATGATGACTATGATAATGCTAGTAAATATGATGATGATGAATATGATGATGATAAATATGATGATGATAAATATGATGATGATAAATAAGATGATGACTATGATAATGCTAGTAAATATGATGATGATGAATATGATGATGATGAATATGATGATGATAAATATGATGATGATAAATATGATGATGATAAATATGATGATGATAAATATGATGATGATAAAGATGATGATGATAAATATGATGATGACTATGATAATGCTAGTAAATATGATGATGACGAATATGATGATGATAAATATGATGATGACGAATATGATGATGATAAATATGATGATGACGAATATGATGATGACGAATATGATGATGACGAATATGATGATGATAAATATGATGATGATAAATAAGATGATGACTATGATAATGCTAGTAAATATGATGATGACGAATATGATGATGATAAATATGATGATGATAAATATGATGATGATGATAAATATGATGATGATGATAAATATGATGATGATGATAAATATGATGATGATAAATATGATGATGATGAAAATGATGATGATGAATATGATGATGATAAATATGATGATGATAAAATATGATGATGATAAATATGATGATGATGAATATGATGATGATAAATATGATGATGATAAATATGATGATGCTATAAATATGATGATGACTATGATAATGCTAGTAAATATGATGATGACTATGATAATGCTAGTAAATATGATGATGATAAATATGATGATGATAATATGATGATGATGATGAATATGATGATGATGAATATGATGATGATGAAATGATGATGATAAATATGATGATGATGACGAATATGATGATGATAAATATGATGATGATATGATGATGATAAATATGATGATGACTATGATGACTATGATAATGATGATGACTATGATGATGATGATAAATATGATGATGATGATGATGTAAAGATGATGACTATGATAATGCTAGTAAATATGATGATGACGAATATGATGATGATAATATGATGATGATGATGATGATAAATATGATGATGATATGATATGAATGATGATGACTATGATGATGCTATAAATATGATGATGATGAATATGATGATGATAAAAATATGATGATGATAAATATGATGATGATAAATATGATGATGATGATAAATATGATGATGATGAATATGATGATGATAAATATGATGATGATAAATATGATGATGATGAATATGATGATGATAAATATGATGATGATGATGATGATAAATATGATGATGATAAATATGATGATGATAAATATGATGATGATATGATATGATGATGATGATGAATATGATGATGACTATGATAATGATGATGAATATGATGATGATGATTGATATGATGATGATAAAGATGATGATGATGAATATGATGATGATAAATATGATGATGATAAATATGATGATGATAAATATGATGATGATGATAAATATATGATGATGATAAATGATGACTATGATGATGATAAATATGATGATGATAAATATGATGATGATGATGAATGATGATGATGATAAATATGATGATGATAAATATATGATGATGATAAATATGATGATGATGAATATGATGATGATAAATATGATGATGATAAATATGATGATGATAAATATGATGATGATAAATATGATGATGATAAATATGATGATGATAAATATGATGATGATAAATATGATGATGATAAATATGATGATGATAAATATGATGATGATAAATATGATGATGATAAAATGATGATGATAAATATGATGATGATAAATATGATGATGATAAATATGATGATGATAAATATGATGATGATGAATATGATGATGAATATGATGATGATAAATATGATGATGATAAATATGATGATGATAAATATGATGATGATAAATATGATGATGATAAATATGATCATGATGATAAATATGATGATGATGAATATGATGATGATAAATATGATGATGATGAATATGATGATGATAAATATGATGATGATGATGAATATGATGATGATAAATATGATGATGATTATGAATATAATAATGATAAATATGATCATGATGGTGATGATAAATATGATGATGATTACGATAACTGTCGTGTGTTGTCGAAGGACGGTTGCAAAACACGTATGTAAGATATTTATTGAACGAGTAAAGCTTTTATAACTCACCAATGATTCTTGTTTCGTAGGCCGTGTCATTCAAAAGTCTTTACGACGTCCTCTCTACTCAACCAGTATTGAATAAGGTAAGTAGCATACAGCTAATTCAGAAAACGTTGTCGGCGATCGACCTCAAGCCTACGCGACTAGACCGAAAGGGAGTATGGGTAAAAATCAATGAGTCTATAAATACACTATCACAAAGGAACGTCTCTCACGGAATATGAATCATATCTGCTTCTGTTTCCTTGTTTTAAAACACGTAGGCATACATTTACAGATTCACCTGCCATTGTCACCAAATACGAAAAGCATGCAAGTGAATTATCATATCTACCCATACTCCCTTTCGGTCTAGTCGCGTAGGCTTGAAGTCAATCGCCGACAACGTTTTCTGAATTAGCTGTATACTGCACGTCACGTGCTACCTTAGTATCGCGACCGGTGAATGTTTTCATTCATTCAGTACGTTGCATTGGGCTTATGTCAATCCCATTCAACTGGGTAATCTCCAGAATGAAAAGAAACTCGCGAACTCCAGGGGCGGATCTAGAGATTTTGAAAGGGGGTACACTTCTAGGGGGTGTGGAAGCATGCCCCTCCAGAAAATTTTGAAATCTAGAAGCTCGAAAATGCAATTTCCATCGATTCTGGGCATCAAATGGTGGGGAAACGTGGGCGAATATGTATCGGGCCCAACTCAAAGGGGGGGGGGGGGGCACCGGCCCCCCATGCCCCCCCTTGGATCCGTCCCTGAACTCTAATTTTTGCTTAGACTACAAATCAGCCCCTATGTTTTCGCGAACCTTCGCCGAGAAGAGTTGAAGTTTGATCGAGTCGTTGATCGGGCCGCGGGAGAATGAGACGAGACGAAAAGACGCGAGGGGAGTGTGGCGAGCACGTCTTCATGACCAATGGAAACTGAAGCAGACCGATTTCGTACTAATGAAAAGCTCGTTTATGTTTTGATTGGCGCGGAAGCCCAATAGAGTACCGAAGTGATGACGTCATAAAAATAACGTAACGTTACGATCCAAGCCGAAATTACAGTGATTTGTGGGGGGAAATTATATATTCAACTGGCCATATCTCAGCCGCTATTTAACCGATTGCTCTCAAATTTGGCATGTAAGCTTCTTTATTGATGTTCTTTCGAAATCGGGGATCGAAAGTTGATAAAGCGAAAATTATTTTTTTCGTGACGTCACACTTCGGTACTAGACGTTGGCCAACTCGTGGATTACCACCCCCTTCCATTTGTGAGCCTGCGATGTACTTCAGCGGTAACGTAACGAGTGATCCCAAAATGGTCCCAATTTCATCCCTATAACTCGTGGATTACATAATCCACGTGATAATACGTGATAACGAAGAATACATTTCAAGCTAGACTGTTAACAGTCCCCTCTTTTCCCTCCAGACTCGGTCGAATGAGAGAAAAAGATCCCGGGAAAAATCGATCCCGGACGCGCGAGGATTGAGGAGAGTCCACGGGATTCTAAAAACTCGTCTTCACTGAGTCTGGAGGGAAAAGGAGGGACTGTTCGCAGACTAGTTTCAAGCAAAAAATATAGTTTCTTCCGCCTTTCCTCGTTGCCTTTGTTTGCTTCCATCCTTTCTTCCTTATCCATTCTTTCTTCTTTCTGTCAGCTGACTACGTACACAGTGGTGATGCAAGCCAATTCTGGTGAAATGCTGTCTTACATCAGGAACTGTCGCACACCCTGCTTTCCCTGGTAAAGGATTGTACGTAAACAACACAGCTAATATCACAGCCGTGAAGGGAGGAGGAGGGGAGTCGAATGGGAGGGAAGGGTAAAAGGAAGAACGAAAACAACAACAACACTATTATGACAGATTTCTGCTTATTCTTTAATCACACTAAATTCATACCAATTGCCCTATACCATTATGACGTAACAGCTTATTTGTGAGGGGGACAGAATCGTGAAGAACAATAGAAATTTGAACTAAATCTGCTCTGCTGAGGTTCGCTTGATTTCAAATTGGCTAGTTTCCAGATATTATGTTCATCGATACTTTTCCCACAATATTTACTGTGTTTGGTGACTTTTATCGCTTTCAGACCGTCTGTAAAATACATTTATTTGGGAAATCCTTTGTGTTGTTGCTGTTTTGTCCCCCTCTAGCGACCATGATCCTTAGCGTTTAAACAATAGATTGTTTTGATTTGACGTCATAGTGGTATAGGGCAATTGGAAACTGGAATACTCAATATCTAGAATGATAACAATTAGGAGGTATAAATCGACAAATTTAGTATTACCTAAATGGATGGATGAATGGATGGATAGATATAATATATGAACAAAACGAGTAATAATTATTCATCAAATAAGTTCAAGTTTGCATGAAAAACGCAGAATACATGCTGATTGCGAATTATCGGGTTTAAACGTATTGTAGTTGGCTTCCTATAAATTAGTATGTAGATTGTTATGCTAATTATGCATAACGTATTGTAGTTGGCTTCCTATAAATTAGTATGTAGATTGTTATGCTAATTATGCATAACGTATTGTAGTTGGCTTCCTATAAATTAGTATGTAGATTGTTATGCTAATTATGCATAACTTGTTTTATATGTCAAGTGCCTGCGTGAAACAACTTTTTGTAAATAAAAAAATGAAAGAAAAAGTGAAACGGTAGAGAGAGGGGGATGGAGGGAGAAGGAGAGGGAGGGAGGAAGGAATAAAGAAAGATAGGAGGGGAGGGAGGAAGAAAGAAAGATAGGAGGGGAGAGGAAGAAAGAAAGATAGGAGGGAAGGAAGAAAGAAAGATAGGAAGGGAGGGAGGAAGAAAGAAAGATAGGAGGGAGGAAGGAATAAAGAAAGATAGGAGGGAGGAAGGAAGGAATAGAGAAAGATAGGAGAGGAGGGAAATAAAAGGCCGAAAGAAATAACAAAGGGAAGGAAGGAACAAAAGGAGGGAGGAAGAAATGATGACGATTATGATAATGAAGATGGTAGTCGTTTGAGCCAACAGCTGAGGGTGGTCACGGCCAGGGTTTGTTACGTCCTCAGTGATTCTTTTATGTCCCTCGATTCATGTTAGTGAGTGTAGTTTGGAGAGATGGGCATGTCTCAGGCATGTCCTCATTTCGTCTGATTACATATGCATACACTGGTCGTACAGACATGAATGTGAACGTTTATTTTATAAATAGAGTGCAAACCATATGTCCGTGAAATAGTACTATTACTAAATAGTACTAAATAGTGTTATCTCCATTGTTTTCTATTGTTTCATCAGTGCTATTTAGTACTAATTAGTTAGTATTGTTTCACGGACATATGGTTTGCACTCTATGTCTTACATTTTGCAAAGGCAATAGCGTGCCTATAACTACATTTAGAACAAATATATATATCAGTACTTCGATTTTGTCGTTATATTTAACTCAAAGACAACATTTTGTCTGCTCGTCTGATTATGTCAGCTAGACTGTTTACGCGTGTTACCGAGTGTGTCTTGGAACACAGCCCCTATCTCGGATCTGTTAGAACCCAGTCTCTACGCATACGATACAAGCGCGCAATGTAATAATAATAATAACGATTTATTAAACAGATCCATGTTGAAAAATGGCTCTTCTTCCCTGTTTAAATGCTATCTAATCTCTATATCTAAACTATCTAAACTACATTATATATATCTAAGCTACATTGTATCATGGGAAGATACCGTTTCCAATTAAATTATTTCTAATTTGTATATTAATTTTCTCTAATGGGCTTGTGTCACCTGTCACGTGACTTTTTAAATTTTCACCGAAGACAAACGAAAATATCATAACTTGAAAGAGCATACTAAAATTAGTAAAAGTGGAAAATTTCAAAGGAATCAAGCAAATAAGACAAAAGTTAAAGGCTTTCAAAGTTTCACGCTTTGACAAGGATCTGTATGGGTTTTTCGCTTCGCTTGCTTCTATACAAAAAAGGCAAAGTTTGAATGCCTGTAACTATTGCCCTATTTACTTAATTCCCTTCAAACTTTCCACTTTTACTAACTATAGCATGCTCTTTCCAGTTTGGAGAAAACGATCGTGTGATCCCTTATCACGAGTCGGTGCAAGGAAATATTACGAAAATCTGGAAGGTCTGATCGAAAAATCAACGCGTACAACACTCCATACCTGCCATCTCCGAATAAAGAGTTGCCTGCGGAGGAGACTACACGGGCTGCATTATATACAGCTCTTTCAATAAACGTCGGTAAAAGGACTGAAGAATAAACAACAAGGCCGAAAGGGAGCATGGGAAGTCCACTGAAAAAAAGAAGAAGTACGTTTTGTCGTAACGATGGCAACACTGCCAATGTGTGTTTACAATGAACTCACTCAAATACGTCGTCTTGACCAATAATACCCATGCGTCATTGCGGCCGTGTTGCGCATAAACGTCAAGAGTTTTTAACCGACAATGTTTTTGAAAAAGTTGTATAAGAGTCCTCATTTAGATTCTCCATTTTCTTTACATCGCCTAGGTTTCTAAAGTTTAAGTTGTTGGTATTGTAGACATGGGATGTGTATCTTCAACTACTTTTCCCTAAATGCGGTCTACCTATTGCAGTTATTGCCGATTAGCCAACGAGTAGTGGAAAAACGAGTGGAGGACTGGGAACGAGTTTTTAGAATCGATCTCGTTAAATAAAAGAAAGAGCATATCAAAATAGTAAGCATACAAAGTTTTATAGGTTTAAGATTGCACGTGACGTCCTGGCGGCCATGTTGGATCCCGATAACAATGCATTCCTCATTAGCTTCTCTTGTTGGTATACCTCCAACATGGCTATTACGTCGTATTTGTACTTGAAATCTCCAGGGTTTGAACAGCAATTGAACGAGGTAACACATCTATTAAATTTGCCCTGAGTAACCATACATTGCTTTGTGATGTCTGCAGTTCAGTTGCTGCTTGTTCAAACCTATCAAACTCCTGAAACTTACTAAAAGATGTTGATATGCTCTTTCTTTAGTTCTTTTATTGTAAATAACTTTTTTAGATCAGTTTCAAATCCATTTTACAAAACATGTCTATTACTGATCGCCCCAATTAAGCATATATGCTCTTTCTTGTAATTTCTTAATTAGATCTTTTAATTCTAAAAAAACTCGTTCCCAGTCCTCCACTCGTTTTGAAGTGACAAATTACGCCAGTAACCCATGGTTACCGTCTATTATCACTTTGACGCTGAATTAAGTCAAAACTTGCTTTACGTGATTGGCTCAAGTTGTTGAAAAAGCTCGCCTAGAAACGACAACAGAACGCAGTGAGTGGTCGATAGTGTTAGTAGAATACAATAGAGCAGGTACAGCTGCTATCTGTCTGTCTGTCTGTCTCTCCGTCTGTGTCTGTCTGTCTCCGTCTGTCTGTCCCTCCGTCGGTCTGTCTGTTCCTCTGTCTGTCTGTCTCTCCGTCGGTCTGTCTGTTCCTCCGTCTGTCTGTCTGTTCCTACGTCTGTCTGTCTGTTCCTACGTCTGTCTATCTGTCTGTTCCTCCGTCTGTCTGTCTATCCGTCGGCCAGTGTCTGTCTGTCTCTCCGTCCGTCTGTCTGTCCCTCCGTCGATCTATCTGTCCGTCCGCTGTCTATCTGTCAGTCCATGTCTCGCTGTTTTATGCAGTAGAGTGTTGGACTGTCCGGCAAATTTTATGATATATATGTTACATATATATACTTACCATTATCAAAAAGGTCTTGTATTGCAAACAAACTGTCATCTTTCTTGACAAGTGTTGTACTTTGCGATAATTCTTTCTCAATTTCGTCAATGTCCTGGAAGTATAGTATAAGAACGTACAGAGATAAATGTTTGAAGAACCGAATAACAAACTTGACATTGTTTCGTATCAATCAGCTGTTAAAAGTCCTTGAATCTCATTGTCTACCTTCGATTGAGGGGTAAAACTGTCCCCCATGTGCTATCAAGCAGAAAGTATTCTTATTGAAAAGGTGCAAATTCAGCTGATGGAAATCCTCACAAGACCGGAAATGACGTCAGGAGCCCATAAGTAGGATCATCCATGTAGCATTAAAATCGGCTGCGAGGCCGGAGACTAGCCACTTTCATAGCTGAAGTATTTCTTTCTGGCCAAGCAGGCTTAATCCTCGAATACCTAGGTTGTCTAAGGGGGAGATGAATGGGAGGATGGAAATGGCAGGATAGTACCCTTTCCATCCCGCTTCCTTGTCCCTCTGCTCTAGCCTTTCCCTCTTCTCTTCCCCTCCCCTTTAGACACCTTGGGTATCAATCCAAGGGAGGCTATGAATTCTGGGAAATTGTAACTTCGTATATAACATCAAAACCCTCTATCCATACTTGTAGGTCAGTTCTGGACTGAAATGTTCTTGGATTTTGAAAAACTTAACCAGAACTTAATTTCACCTAATAATCAATATAATATTAGTAGAATCCCACTAGCATACTATCACGAATCCTGCAATCTGATTGGCTAACGTACTCGCTATCTATTGCGTGATAGATAGTGAGAAAAGCTGGCGTTTTGAACAAATAAAAAAAAGCGAAAAATCAATCAATAATGTTATAAAATCGAAGGTATTACGGTATGCTAGTTGGTTTCTACTAAAGCAATTTAATAGACTACTCGTTCTCGTTTTCTATGAGTTCAAATAGTCAACTCGACGCTACGCGCCTCGTTGACTATTGACTCATAGAAAACTCGAACTCACGCGTAGTCTAATTGTTAAATAATAATAATAATACTTGTCTCTCATTTTTCTTTTTAAATGTTTTTCAAAATCATTAATTAATAATAATATTATAATAATAACGTTAATGAAATTAGCGGTATATTGTATTCAAATTCGCTTGCGCCGTAACCTGAGTCAGTATCAGGCTTTTTTTGGCGGAGGGGGAGAGAAAAAGAAAGGGGGAAGAGAAGGAGAAAAAAGCCTTCCTCCTCTCTCTTTTCCCCGGCCCCCTCCCCCTCCCATTTCCTTTTTGAAGGGCGGATACTAGGTTATTTGCGCCGCAACAGTTTTACGGAGAGGATATAGTTCCTGCTTACTGAGAATTGTACTTATTATTATTACTGCGAACATGCATGATGCGTGAAAGAACAACTGTATTAAAGGTATGAACTGCTAACTAAATCCTTCGAGATCCCAGTCGGGTATATTTCGCCAGAAAGGAAATAAAAAAACTCCACATCTCAGTGATGTGCAGAAACTGAATATATTCTCTGTTTCGTTATATATCTACCTGTTGATCGATGCCTCGACTGAGAGGTGACATGTCAGTTGTATCTCTTTCCAAAGTTTCTGAAATTCAAAGCAATCATTCCAAGCTAAGCTGGTTAAGTCTAAGGGAGACAAAAGATACGATATATAATCGATTTTCAAAATAAAAAAATTCGTGTCATATACACTTTAAAATCTTGCAAGGATCTAAGCTGAGGTCCAGCTCACGGTAATAAGTCCCCTCCCCCTCAGTCCCCCTCCCCCGTGACTTCTTCCACGATTCTCTGGTGTTACACTGATGTTGTACATGCCCATAGCCCCGCCCATAGCATACTCAGTGTCACGTAACTACAACGTTACCGAACTAGAACATACTGATCAACACAGAAGCCAGGAGGGGCTTCAGTAATACGCCAGGGTGCAGGCAGAAGAATTGGCAATGTTCTATAGCGGTACCTAGAATAGAGGTCAGAGTGTCCTCGCTGTCGCGAAAAACAAAACAAGATAAAGCATAACACTAGTACTGAAATAACTGAAGGGATCACGGTCATACTAGTACCTTTCTGTTTCCGCCTCTTCTTGGACTTTTTGTCTGGTTTCATGATGTATACTTTCTTCGCATTCGCTCCTCGAGCATTACTCTCTTCCTTGATCATTTCAAGTCCCGGAAGAACATTCAGAGCACATCTAAAGTTCGTCTTCCATTTCTTAGCCAGCTCGAGGTCGGCATCCGCAGTTACATCCTCACGGGGTTGATATTTCCCGGTGTAGATGGCCCATCCACGAAACACCCTCACATCGTCATCCCAGCTCCAATCCTGCAGCGAACCGTGTTTCCATGAAATTTGGAACTTCCCTCGACTCTTGTTGATCCATCGGAGCCCGGGATACGATTTGGAATCAAGTTGATCTCTTATCCATTGCTTCATTGGCAACCTCTTAGGATATCTCATTGTCAGCCAGTTCTAAACGTTGAATTCAACTCAGTCGTCTTACCTTAGCTGGAACCGTTCTGATGGTCAGTTCTGTGTGAACATTTCCGGCAAATTGGGCACTGAAGTTTCCTAGAATTTCATATTTAACAGTCAACATTCCAACAGGCTGTCGATTCCGGGAAATCAATTGTGGAGGTCACCACATCATGAAAGGCATTGGTGGAATAACAATAATACAACATCGACTATAGTAATTAGCGAATGTTCCTATGCACCCGTTCTTAGTTTCGGGATCGCTGTTCTTATCGGTTCATATCTCACGATCGTGGGCTATCTTAGGGTGCATAGGAGACTAGGACTATCTAGACTATCTAGTGAGCGATGATTTCTGTACTGCTATGCGTATGACCAGCGGCAGTCCCTTCCAACAGCAAGTTGTTGTTCGTCGAGTTCGTTGTTTACCGTATCAGTTTTGATCGGTGTTTATCAAGCGAAATAACTAGGTAAATGTTCTTTTTTCACAAATTTATCATGCGAAACACATCTTTATTCGTTGCTGGAAGCGTTCATCAAGGTCACGAACGATTTATATATAGAGTGATTTTTAGCCCTGCTGCCTGTGCACAGTCATGTCCAGTTTGACGATGGAATACATGTACAGTCGATCAGATACTGACACAAGGAGACAGCATGTATTTGACTGCCCTTGAACAGTTGAAAGACAAACCATCGCAGATACAGAGACGATATCGCTCATCTATCTACCAGATCGAGCTTGTTAGTCGTCGCCAACGCAACGTCGCAACTACTCAATCGGCCCGCGTTGTTCGAGGCAAACAAAATCAAATCAAATCTCAAATTAAAATAAATATTAAAATAAATATATCGATTACATTTAGATGTATATCTGTTATCTTGTGTCATTATTATTTGACTGAAATGTAAAATGAATGTGCATAATTCAACTCGTCACGTTTTAATATATTCAGAATTGTAAGCTTACTGTTTATTCCCTTCAAAAAAATCTATGATTTCTCCTAGTTCTTTATATTGGATTAAATATTCATTTAAGCAGTGTAGAAGTCCATTTCGTCTTGAATTTCAGATGTCCTACTCCATTTCCGATCGCAGCACTTCACTTTCTATATAGAAACTGCTAGTTTATTTATATTTTCCTTCTTATTTTACATAATTGTAAAGCGCCATAGGGTTTAGATATGGCGCTATATAAATTTATATATATTTAATTTCTTTATTTGAAGAAGAGGATTCAGCAGCGTCTTCCCTGTGAAAACTATTCGAGAAATGTATCTGGAAATATATAGCAAAGGATTTCAGTTTCGTGTGTTATTTTAAACTGGCGACGGAAACGGATCGGACTCGGATCCGGCGGAGGCCATACTGAAGGAGCGTTACGACCCAGTGAATAGCAGAACTGAATCGATTAGGTCATGGTTGTAGACGTTGGATAAATCCTTATCCAGCTGGGGATAACTTGATGCTGTTGTACATCCAGGGCCGGGAGATTCGGGGGCGGATCCAAGGGGGGGGGGGGGGGGGGGGGGACATGGGGGGCTGGTGCCGATACATATTCGCCCACGTCTCCCCACCATTTGATGCCCAGAATGGATGGAAATTGCATTTTCGAGCTTGTAGATTTCAAAATTTTCTGGGGGGCCATGCCCCCACACCCCCTAGAAGAAGGGGCCTTAGAGGTGCACCCCTCTTTCAAAATCTCTAGATCCGTTCCTGAGATTATCATTTCTTTCTCTCTATTAAGCCGGGTAGATTCTCGGGCGCCTTTATTCGGACCAACTTTTGCTGTCCGGCTTAGCGAGAGTGACGAGTACATTGATAGTAAAACAGTGCCAGGGCCCTTCCTCTGGGTATACTCTTTAAATTTATATGTTTGAGGGGGGAAGGGGGGAAGGGGGGGATTTGGTGGTGAACGATATGGACTACCCTGAGTGCAGCTGCAGAGACCCGCCAGACTTGCTTCTATTCAACAAAAATGAAAAAATTCAGCTACCATCAAAAAAATACTAATTTCCCAGATGATATCAGTAGTGATTGAAAGCATCGGTTTGCTTTAAAAAAATACTGAGAAAATGCATGTTGGAGGCGCGAGTAAGCAACAATTAATTCAGAATAGATGCATAGTAAGCGAAAGTGCTGTTGTGAGCGATAAAAGTGATTGTCTAGAATGCAGCTTTCAATAATCTGTCACTGAAGCGTAATTAATTCTCATTTTTACCAAGCTATCGTCGGTAATTTTCAATCTAAGGTATATATATACCATGCCAAGGGAAAATGAGATTTTGTGAAATTTCAACTCAAAATACACAACTAAGATTAACGACCAGTCGTAAATTAAAACTGAATAGAACGAAACCATCTCAAGAGAAAAATACAAATGAGCTAGCGGCTGAGTATACGTACTAGCCGATTAGTCGTTTCGATTTAGTATGTTGTGAGACCAGTCAGACCTCAGTGAGTGATCGAACGTCTAAAGGTTTTATTCAGAACTTACTTCGGATACTGACCATTTGTGGCTCAGACCTCGTCCACACTAAAACGCTAATTGATCTGCGTTTTCCTATTGTTTCTGGTACTGGTGAGCTGTTTGTTTTCGATTCCCTTGAGGATATAGAACAATATAAAAACGAGCATTTTCAAACGAAAACGCATTTATTTAGTGTGGCCCTACGACAGTATACAACTTACCTTTTGGAACGATGTCCAGCGTTTTAGCTGATGCATTAGGAATTGATCAAGAATTCTATTTACTGCAGAACGTCTTTTCTGAGAATTAAAAAATATTCGCCAATAGTGGACTCGAACGTATTAAAGGGGATTCCCCGGCCCGAAGAGCGCATGCATAAATTATTACAATCCCGGTTATCAAGCCCTTGACTTATACATGTATATTTACTTCGTAAGGGTTTTGTGGTGGGCTTATAATGGGGGAGGGGGGATTATAACCGGGGGTGGGGCTTACAAAAGGGGGGGGGGGGGGGGGGGGGGGGGGGGGGGGGGGCTAACGTCGGAAATCTGTTCTATTAAAAAACTAGATCTACTAGCGTGAAGTCGGGCTTCTAACTGATATGTAGCAGGCCCGTAGCCAGGGGGGTGCACGGGGTGCGTTCGCACCCCCCCACAGACGGCAAAGGTCCACATTTTTTGGGGAAAGGTCCACTATTCACTGGCAAACTAAAACCGACTGCACTCTCTTTCCACCATGAACGAACCGCGCGCCAAACTTGTCCATGCACATCCATTATAACTTTGAATTTGACTTAGAAGAGGTGGTAAATCTGTTTGCCACCAAACACCCACGGAGGCTGGATCACAGGCAACCCAATACGTGTGTAAGGGAATGTATGGGGGGATTTAAAATATGCCGTATTTTATTTGGAAATAATTAATAAAAGTTTGTCAACTTTACCTGTTGTGTCATTCTGTTAAATAAATCCCTATTAAAATTCCCCCTAAACTGCACACAAGAGTCAAAAATCAACAGAATGATACAACACAGGTAAAGTTGACACATTTTTATTAAATATTTCCAAATAAAATACGGCACATTTTAAATCCCCATACATTCCCTTACAAACGTATTGAGCTTGGGTTGTCTGTTATTAAATGGGACTGACTGGGAATGGCCATTTTTTTACACTGGGAAAATGGATTGTACCACTGGGACTGGGATTTTGCTAATGGGACTGGGAATTTCAAAACCAGGGAATGGGAAAGCGTATTGCAAAACAGCATATTATTATAAGCCTTATACATTGGTTTGCCGAGACAGTGTAGGAAGTAAATCACAAATAGCTCTTGGAGAACGCTGGAAATAGCATTTCCGAGCCGGCTCTAGATTTCAAAAATTTAGCGGCTCGAGCGCCGTACGCCCCCCACCACTTATGTTCCATTTCCTACGGCCCTGCAACGATATTATCCTTGCTGTGATAGGAGACGAGGATGAAGCTGCACATACAACCACAACACGCTCGGGAAGAATCATATAAAAGAGCGGAAATTGATTATTATTTTTGCAACCATTTATTATTCTACAAAATTCAGGTCAAATAGAGCAACCAAGAGAACGGTTTTTAATACGTTTCAAAGCAAGGAAGTCTTCAAAAAGCACACTTAGAAATGCAAACATAGTGAAATAATCATTTACAATTGCCATAAAGTATGAGATCAGGAATTTGTTAGATGAATTATCTAATAGGGTGGTCGCTAGAAGCGAGTCCACGATACTGGGATTTTCTTGAATTCATGTCAATGGGACTGGGATTTTTTTTTTAAATCGACTGGGAAATGGGATTTGTAGGCTCCCTTCAGGACCCTCTATGAATTGCTGCTATCCTAAGTGCATTTTGATAGTTTGGTCCACTTTGGCCTGGGAAGCACCTCCCCACAAAAAATCCTGGCTACGGGCCTGTGTAGCCTATTTGAACTAATTAAATATCTTAGTACGATTAAAACAGTGTTTGGTCGCTCGTTGCGTGACTCGGTAGAACATGCTTTCCTTGCAATTTCAGCAATGCAATTTCACAAACTCAGCGAATCATGAATGACAATGACATAGTTTATTTGGTACCATGAATATATCCATACAAATACAAATACCGTATACATAAACTAGACATCGCAGAGTGATTACTGTAAATGCTCGATTAAGCGCCCTACTTCCAATAAGCGCCCCCTCGAATAAGCGCCCCACCCCCCTAGAGGTCTAAAAATTTATAAAGCGCCCCCCTTGCAATAAGCGCCCCCCTCCCCCTAAAAGAAATGCAGAAACAACTCTCTTGTATTATTTAATAAAATAAAACTTTACCGATAAATAAACAGAAACACGGAATACCGTATGTCAATACCGTATATTTACAGCAGTATACAGTTTACCAAGTACCGCACGGTACATGCATGCATGTTTACTATACCGGTAATAAAGAAAACATTGAGTTCAACATCTGAGAAAATAAATAAGCGCCCTGCTTCCAATAAGCGCCCCCCTCGAATAAGCGCCTCCCCCTAGAGGTCTAAAAAAAATATAAGCGCCCGGGAGGCTAAATCGAGCATTTACGCGGTAAACAATGTTCGGATGAAGTGTAAATATGTCTTTTAGGTACATCGGCTCGGTGTCTGAAAACTTGCTTTTTTCTCTTCCCTGCGTGTATCATACTCACTTCGCTCTAAGTTCTAAAGATCTCTAAACCCTTTGCAGTACTAGTACTGGATTGATAAATCCATATCTCTATGAATTATTGTGGTTATTTTGAAAACAAGACGACATAATCTTCCTCTAAGAACAAGGTTTATGAAGAGTGCGATGTCTCGTGTTGATAAACCATGTTGTTAGAGCCTTCTGGGATTATCTTAGCGGCGCACGCGCTGTAGTACTCATTTGGCGGTCAACGACGACAAAGAACGGACTGCATTTTTAGAGTCGGGCATTCCACAGGAAGCCCGACTAATAACAACCTAACAATGTTTAATGGTGACCATTGTAGTTTATATACTGTGTTGATGCAACAATAACAGTAAAACTAGCTTTGAAACGAGAATGTGCTCAGAAAAACTATAATCTGAGTGGATTGCCAATGTGCTACCGTCAGTACTGGACTCCATTAGTCTCGTTTGGTACACCTAATCTATTGCCTAATTATTGTTCCTGTATGCGGTACCCCGTATATGGGGCTTTAATATAACCGGGGACGCTTATAACCGAGGGGGCTTATAACCGGGATTTCTGTTAGCAGACAGGTGGGCTTATAATCGGGGGGGGCTTATAACCGGGGGGGTTTAACCGGGATTCTACGCTATTCGGTTTTTAACTCGTGGATTATATGTAATCCACGAGCCACTCACCTTCATTACGTTGCCGCTGAAGTACACCGCAGGCTCACAACTTTGGGGAAGGGAGTGGTATGGCAACGAGTTGGGTGTAGGTAACTGAACGGCAATGCACGATGGAATGTTTAAATTTTCTATTGTTGAAACTTGTGATCTCATTTTGGCTTAAACTTGAAAATTGCCAAAAAGTTTAGGTACAGTATGTGGTTGTAATTGTGAACACTTTTTGGGTCTGAATCGAGGGGAGAAGGGGGGGTGGTCTATATGTCAGTTGTCAGTCAAATATTTGGTAGAGCAATTGCAGAATACCCCGTCACTATATCAAGCTGTTGTAGCGGCACTCTTTGAGAACGACGAATAATACAATAGATTCTATTGTATGCATCTATTGGTATCCATCTATGCAAATACTAGTACTGAACTTCTTTGTTTGACCCCCAAGACCACGATAAGTGTGGATCCGTGATTACACTCAACCTGACAGACCTTGAAATGGACTTTTTTTCTTTTTTATATTATATATATTATTATATTATATTTTCTTTTTTATCTTCCGTTTTTCGATTCCGTTTTTCTTAATAAAAAATGTTCTAATATTGAATTTAATTGTTTAACAGAAGTAAGACCTAGGGCAAACGTCGAACTAACCATGAGCTTCAGATTCAGATGAACCTGGCTATTAATTTTGAAATAGGCTCATGGTTAGAACGTCGTTTTGTGCGGTTTGAAAAGGTGTTTGTGCGTTGTGGCAAAGTCGCTCCAGGGGCCCGTTTCTCGAAAGACCCGATAACTTTACGGGCCCGAAAAGACATCCCAGAAATCTGAGACACTTACTCTATGTGACAGTGTCACTTTGTTCACATCTTTGACAATCGTTTTTAAGTATTTTAAGTATAATTCTTTATGTTAGAAGTAATGTAGATTTTACTTCCACGGAATTTGGGTTTGGTTCAACGTCATCTAATTGGTATCTAGCAACGTTTTGCGTAACGACTTACTTAGGCGTGTTGCAGTACATTACGTTACACACTAATCTGATTTACTGATAACGGATTAGCGCGTGTTGTCACGTTTATTATCTAACATTATTTCACAACCTTGCCACTAGGCAGATGTATTCTGTTAAGTTAGATATAGTAATTTCTACAGTAGTTTTAGGATTACTTTGAACTAGTTTAGTTTGAGTTGGGATCAACTATTAATTGGTTTATCCACGTTTAGGACACACGGCTACAGTTATTTTAGGTGGGATGCATGACGCGTTTCCGGTGTCAACATACCGAATAGTTGCACGTGTTACGACACTAGCTATTATAAATACAGCGTTCTAATGCATTAGTTTTCCGAGTTAACATTGGGGTTGCTCCCCAGAGGAGTTGTAATCTCTGGTCAGAGTGTTGTGCCATGTTCTCAGGTTAGTTTGCAATAATAACTTTAACTTGTAAGATAATTGTTTGACCTTTAGTTTAGAGTTAATCGACTGTGTTAAAAGACGTTTAAACTGGGCTGTTGGATCGTTGTTAGTTCATATTATTATATGTTCCATATCAGACAGTGAATCGTTTGATTGTAATTATCCTTAAGTATATCTTGATTCAGCTGTTACATTGTAATTTAGCTTACGATTACAATTGTATTAACTTTAGTTTATTACTGTTTTATCTACAGAATGCTAGCTCATTCACGTTTTGTTTTGTATACACGTTTTGTTTTGTATACACGTTTTGTTTTGTATACACGTTTTGTATACACGTTTTAGTATGTACCCGTTGTTTAGTATATGATTCGTTTACTATGCCGTCTAGTATTCGTTTCAGTATTTCGTCCAGTTTTGATATATTGTAGTTTTCAATATCTGCTTAGTGAACTCGAGAGTATAGCTTACGATGCGTTTGCTAAGGGATTATAAGCACTCGTACATGTAGTTATCAGTTCGTATCCAGTTATTGTATACTTTCAGTTAGTCTCGTAATTAAATTGTAGTTTATCTTTCTCTTGTATTCAATAAACATGATATAAGTCCACACCTTGCATTCAGAAAGAATTCATTTTCTTCATTTAAAAGATTTCCTCGCGCTTACCGCTCAGCGCTTCCTTACAATATGGTGTCAGAATTCCCTGCGTTTGTTTTCTATAGTGATTCTTCATCGTTTCATTATAGTGTATTGTAGTAACCATTTTCCCCGGTTACATTTTGGTGTCAGAAGTGGGATGCAAGTGTATTTTAGTGGCTTTTGTTACGGAATTACAGTTTGTTATACAAGAGTTAGTGAACTGTTTTATTACGGATTGTTTTCAAACAAGTTAGGCTTTAAGTTTTTTAAACGGGAATGAGTAAAGAAGAGCGTAAATTCAAGGCTGGCACGTGGAAGAAAGAAGATGCCTGGAGTAGCTATGTGGCACGTCATGGTGTTCGGGATACCCCAGCAAGGAGAAGCGAGCGCATAGAGTACAACTGAGGCAGAGCAGTAGTTGCGAGTGGATGGGTATCAAGTGGTAGTGCGATTGGCTTGTGGTGGCGACCGACCAGTGACAGCACCCTTGTGTATTCATGGCATGTTGATGCGACAGGCTAAAGCCCCTAGCATGCCGTGAAAGGAGCGCAAGTGACGGCGGTGGAAGTCGGTGTGGAGCATATTGAGCGGATTCCTGATAGAGGACCTGTGAGACAGTACCCACACGGGATCTTACAGCCACCTCTCTGATGTATGTAGTACCTGGAATCTCTCATGGGGAAGCTCTACTGGATGACCATTGGGATGCCAAAGTGTTTGTCATCTGGGAAGGAAGCTAGTATTGAGGTTCGGTCAATGGGCCCTTGGCGCGGCCTCGTGTTATTGCAGTGCGTCACAACGTAAAGGCGTTCTGCGGGTTTTTATTTGCAAGCTGATGCTACACCAGTGATTGGGAGTCTACTCGCACAAACTGGATGATATGGCTTATCATGGACTATGGTGGATTTAACCTGGACTTGACTTTATTACAAAATGTATTACCTTCACTGAATGACTGGTGGAACCAAAAGGCAAACTGTATAAAAGTGATGGGAGATGGAGTGTTTGACTACATGTTCAGCTGGTGGTTATAGTGATTAGCTCTCACGAGGTTCACTTGGCCAACGCCGCCCCAGTTATGGAACTTATGCTTAGCCAACAGGGAGACTTCAATACAATTCACCGAAACACATGCGTCTGGAGGTTGAGGATACCACATTCAGGAGTGAACCGATGGTGCAGCATTGTGGTTGCGTGAGTGATCGTCAGGTTGGACTTCGTACAGATTTATAGTTAACAAGGACTTGTAAGAAGAAATGAACTGAACTTTACTTATATTTCGTAGGACTTGTTAGTTAGTGTAGTTTGTTTTTGTTTAGTTCACATGAGGACATGTTGAACAAAAGGAGGGGCGAATGTGACAGTGTCACTTTGTTCACATCTTTGACAATCGTTTTTAAGTATTTTAAGTATAATTCTTTATGTTAGAAGTAATGTAGATTTTACTTCCACGGAATTTGGGTTTGGTTCAACGTCATCTAATTGGTATCTAGCAACGTTTTGCGTAACGACTTACTTAGGCGTGTTGCAGTACATTACGTTACACACTAATCTGATTTACTGATAACGGATTAGCGCGTGTTGTCACGTTTATTATCTAACATTATTTCACAACCTTGCCACTAGGCAGATGTATTCTGTTAAGTTAGATATAGTAATTTCTACAGTAGTTTTAGGATTACTTTGAACTAGTTTAGTTTGAGTTGGGATCAACTATTAATTGGTTTATCCACGTTTAGGACACACGGCTACAGTTATTTTAGGTGGGATGCATGACGCGTTTCCGGTGTCAACATACCGAATAGTTGCACGTGTTACGACACTAGCTATTATAAATACAGCGTTCTAATGCATTAGTTTTCCGAGTTAACATTGGGGTTGCTCCCCAGAGGAGTTGTAATCTCTGGTCAGAGTGTTGTGCCATGTTCTCAGGTTAGTTTGCAATAATAACTTTAACTTGTAAGATAATTGTTTGACCTTTAGTTTAGAGTTAATCGACTGTGTTAAAAGACGTTTAAACTGGGCTGTTGGATCGTTGTTAGTTCATATTATTATATGTTCCATATCAGACAGTGAATCGTTTGATTGTAATTATCCTTAAGTATATCTTGATTCAGCTGTTACATTGTAATTTAGCTTACGATTACAATTGTATTAACTTTAGTTTATTACTGTTTTATCTACAGAATGCTAGCTCATTCACGTTTTGTTTTGTATACACGTTTTGTTTTGTATACACGTTTTGTTTTGTATACACGTTTTGTATACACGTTTTAGTATGTACCCGTTGTTTAGTATATGATTCGTTTACTATGCCGTCTAGTATTCGTTTCAGTATTTCGTCCAGTTTTGATATATTGTAGTTTTCAATATCTGCTTAGTGAACTCGAGAGTATAGCTTACGATGCGTTTGCTAAGGGATTATAAGCACTCGTACATGTAGTTATCAGTTCGTATCCAGTTATTGTATACTTTCAGTTAGTCTCGTAATTAAATTGTAGTTTATCTTTCTCTTGTATTCAATAAACATGATATAAGTCCACACCTTGCATTCAGAAAGAATTCATTTTCTTCATTTAAAAGATTTCCTCGCGCTTACCGCTCAGCGCTTCCTTACAATATGGTGTCAGAATTCCCTGCGTTTGTTTTCTATAGTGATTCTTCATCGTTTCATTATAGTGTATTGTAGTAACCATTTTCCCCGGTTACATCTACAAAGCTGTTCTTTTGATATGTTTTTAATATGAACAAACTTTCCCTTCGTGCAAAGTTTCATGTCTGTAAACTACTTTGTTTTGAAGATATAGATTTTTAAAGAAACCCTTTTCGGGCCATATAAGCTTTCGGGGCTTTCGAGAAACGGGCCCCAGAGTCGTAATTTCAGAATTGGCTTGAACCTACTTCAAAATAAATAGGTTCGACTGAATTAAGTTCATGGTTAGTTCGACGTTTGCCGTAGGCCTAAGATGTGTCTTCCCGCCAAATAATTTACAATAATTGATATATGACCAAATGGTCTAAGAAGTAGCAAGGTACAACTATAATCTGATGTAAGGGCCGGGTCCCACATATTTAACTGACATCTTAATGTCAATCTTAAGATTATACAGTACGTAGTTCTTTTCTTTCCTTTGTTTCATGTTATAATACTATTTATTATATAGACACGAGTGTTTTACTGGAAAATATCTCACTCGTAAAATTCGTACGAAACTACATCCGGGACCCGAGTGGCGTATTTTCCATATCCTCACTAGTGAGGAATTCATATCCTCACTAGTGAGGATATCGATGACGTCGGGCTCAGTACTTTTAGTAAAAAAATGTTTTTTTCGTCAATTTGTTTTTGGGTCTATTGAATAAAAAGAACATTACACGGTGGCTTGAAGATATTAATTTTTTTGCCACTCGAAAATAAAATTCATATCTTCGCGCCGCCGTGTAATATCCTCTATGTTCACATTCACTGAATTCATATCTCACTTCACCACTGAGGTCGACGGCAATTCAGAATTGTCGAAACATGTAGTAAAAAGTGTCGTAAAAGTGTCTGTCAGTCTATCAGCATGTGTATCAGATTCAGTAATTATTATATGCCAGTGGCGCCTTGTTTCACGCACGATGTCTCTTCCCGCCAATTTACCAATTTACATAAGCCAATGAATTCAGTTCACTCATGTGTAAGAAGTAAAGCGGTTACAAACGAGCAAGTTTTCTATGACAAGTTTTGCATTGACAAGTTTTATTTGCTCGTCTGTAAAGGAAATCTTGTCAAGTTTTCCTTTTTACAGACGAGCAGATTTTCTTTACACTCGAGCAAATCAACTTGTTGTCAATGTAAAACACCATAGAAAACTTGCTCGTGTGTAACCGGCTTAAGAGGACGGATGTAGATGTAACAGTGTCTCCATGTTCCCGCCAATTTACCAATTTACGATAATTATTATATGCCATATAAATTGTTTAACTCACGTGTAAGAATGAGATGTCTTTCGTTGTCTTGTTATTTGAGGATTTTACTTCAGCTAGTAGCGCAACACAAAACTATAATTATTAATAACCTCTAGACCTCTATGACTGTTTCGTTGGCTGCTGGTAGAAAAAGCCCGCCACAATTTGATTCGGTCCAATATGTTTTTACGCTTCATATGAACGATTCAGTATATAACTCAATATTCATATGCAGAGGAACACGCAAATAGCACCACATACATCTAAGGCGGTCAGCAGTGCAATGGAAACGCCCGCGAACGACAACGTTAAAGATCCAAGACCCGAGAGCCTAAAGACTGTGTTTGTGTTTTCTATGTTTGGGTTTTTAGCGTATATGACATTTGGCGGGATATTGACCGGCGCCGAGGACATTCTTAGTGGACATACTGCATCAACAAGTAAGTGAGAGACGTTTTCACTCAACTACCTCTAGCTCTTGTAGTACTCATTCAGATTTATTGCTGAGTTGAAGATGATGCATGTAGGTATGTAGAGAGACTTGGGAAAACACAGGAATACTCATCTATAGAGATTAAGAGAGAATGTCACATCTGATGGAGCAAAATAGCCAAAATTCTGGCCACAGTGAAAACATTAATATTCGATCTAAAGAAGGGGAATATTGTACAAACCACTGATCTGATGTTCATTTTGTAAAAAAAATCGTTGTTTTTTTTTAAATCGAGAAAATCGATCCAGGCCTCTGGCGGCCTGAATTGGCTTGAATCCAGCGGGAAAATAGTACCTCTAGAAAATCGCATCGCGCGGAAAAATAAAGACAGCTAAAGCGAAACTGTCTTCGGATATTCATTTTAGAAAGGTGCTACATGATATCTGAGTTAAAATCTAGGTATTTACTGCAAATCAACAAGTGGGAAATAAAGGTTAACAAAGCAGGTTTTTCCTATTTACATTTCACCGCTATTATGCGATTAATATTTTCTATATGTGCGGTTACTCTGATATCTCTAAAACTCCGTCTACGTAAGCTTAGAATGATATACTGAAACATATCTCAGAATTGATTTGGGTTTTTAATTGTGCGCCTTTTACCAAACTCCAGAACTTCAAGCATTTCGGCTTGAAATTTAGTGCAACAGTTGAACACACGCCATGTCTGGGATCTAACAACTCAAACTTGAAGCCCAAATTCGCCACTAAATCAAAGCTAATTATAAGTCCGCAGACTAATATGATCACCTTCATTGTTGGCAGCTGATACGTAAGATTTTGTGAAGAAGATCCACCATTTAAAATCTTTGTCCTCAGCTTTCGGCTGTAGTAATTGGAGCATTACAGCCGCTTTGATTGACTTACTTGGGAAAGATTGTCATTAAAAGATATGTTTCCTTGGAGGTTAGCAGTATTATTCTCGTAATATCATTCACCTAAGAACGCCTGCAAAGGAGGCTATCATTTATGCTGCTTGATTCAAAGACAAAATAGACTAATGAGATGGAAACATGCAGTTTCATGTTCGTAACACAAGCAACGGTAGAGTGGAGAAAGGAGTTCAATTCAAAACTGGAGAAGAAACAACAAAACTAAACAAGGCTACGTTAAGCTAATACTCTTTATTTCCTTTACCTGTATCGGTTAAAATGGCTTCATAATGAGCTTGCGACGCGACGTGGAAAATACCCTAATCCGAAGGACGAGAGGCGAGTCCTACTGACGAGAGGCGCCAGTCCGAAGGACGAGTCCGAAGCCTCAGCACCAGTCTAGTAGCCTCACGTACCAGGGTACGTGGAAGATGACGCAGTGCGCACTGATCAGTAAAACGAGGGTTGTTGTCAACGCTTAGCGTGTGCACATCGAGATATGGGGCACGCGGGAATTTGGGAGAGCACGAGAGAAGCGTTGTTACTCGAGGCGTAGCCGAGAGCAACTCTAGCTTCACGAGTGCTCTCCCAAATTCCCAAGTCATTGCATAGTCAAATAAAATAATTTTATTTTCCGATTGATTTCAGAGCGCGCGCGCTATGACGATGACGTGAACGTGTGTCCGTGGACGTACCGTGTGTCCGTGGACACACGCTAACCAACCAATCAGAGCGCACGTTATATCATACCTATGTTATAAATTATTATATAGTCAAGTCAATCCGCGCGCTCTGATTGGCTAAAAGCTGTGCTGTATCAGAGAACGGAGTACGGTTTGATGACGCTATTTTTCGGTGAAGAAAACAAACCAAGCGCGCGCTCGACGGCGTAACTAGCGTCAGTAGCGCGCGCACTTCACTCGCTAAAATGTTATTCAAAAACACAACAGAATCCTCAACTTTCTTGCCATTTTTCTCACCATTCCTGTTCTTTTTTATCAAAAATCCAGAGTTTCTATATAATAAAGCAAATAGAACACCTTTTTCCGAGCTGCGTTCAGTAATACAGCACTCAGGAAGTGCCGAGAGCACTCAAGAAGTGTGGAGAGCACTCGCCGTAAAATAAAATAACTATGATATAACGCACGCTCTGATTGGCCAAAGGATGCGTATTCCGCGTGCTCTATCAGAGCACACATAACGTGCGCGCAGATAGAGTCGTTTTCGTATGAGTGGGAAACCTACGGTACGGAGTTACGGTCACGGTAAGGAATCGAACACATTGCATTCAACCAATCAGAGCGCGCGAAATCATTTCTCAACCAATCAGAATGCTTGGATACCGCACGATGATGGCGCGATACGGTCACTGCACGGCACGAACCGTACCGTAACTACTTCCCACTCATACGAAAACGACTCTATTCAAGCATTTTTGTACGATACAAAATTGATAACTTGCCTTAAAATCTTATTGTATTTTATAAAAGAAATATAAAAATTGTCCGCTGTGCTATGTGTATATTTATAGCACTTGGGGACTGATCAGAACACTCGAGAAGTATTGAGAAGCACGCAGCGTCGCACGCTCGTTTTCTATTTCTTCAGTAAATGTTTGTAGCGTTCGCTGAGTCCGGGCACCGACTGCTGTCCGTAATATAGAGGAGTGTTTGCAAGACGAGAGTTGATTGTACTGCCTATCCAACGGGATAAATTTCAGGCTCACTCGAGAAATCAATAATATTATATTTTCAAAGTGTACAAATAGCTTTTTAAATAGTATGCAAAAATACGTCATTAGTAACGTACAGGAACGAGTGAGACGGGGGCTTAGCATCAAACCCCCTATACCCCCCCCCCCCCCCCCCCCCTCCCATACCCCCATAGCACTAACTGCTCCGTAATAGAGGGGTGTAGATTGTGAGTCTCAGGCCTGTTTACTAAACTAATTATCCATTCACCTACTGCGGGAGTTAGGGATGTATTTATTTTCCCAGTAGCTTATCTGAAGTTCGATAGTTCTTTCCCCAAAAACGCTCTATCGTCCTTACATCAAGTAGTCAAAACAACCGCAGTGCGTACCGAACAGGGTAGCAAAGGGGGGGGGGGGGGGGTCATGATCATGCTTCACGGGCGATTTTTTGGTAAATTCACGCGTCACGGACCAAAATGTCCGAAATTCACGAATCACGAGCGCCAACCATATTTTTGGAATTTCACGCGTGAAAAGGTTTAGATCCTAAACGTTCACGTTTCACAGAGCATAACAGCGGTAAATCACGAATCACAGTCGGTCAAAAGGGACGATCACGCATCACGTTGAAACATAAATTCACGCATCACGCTCGAATTTTTATGAATTTCACGATTCACGCTCCATTTTTTGGTCAAATCACGCGTCACGCGTAACCCCTTTGCTATCCTGACCGAATGGTGCTCTGGTCTATGACCACTTGACGAAGTATATCACATTCATTCATAGCCCGATTGTCGTGCAAACGTCGCGCCGGACGGCAAGTGTATCACGGCATTTCGTTATTTCACGTCCTCTTCACGACGTCGATGACAACAACCCTCGTTTTACTGATCAGTGCGCACTGCGTCATCTTCCACGTACCCTGGTTCCAGAGGCTACTGGTGCTGAGGCTTCGGACTCGTCCTTCGGACTGGCGCCTCTCGTCAGTAGGACTCGCCTCTCGTCCTTCGGATTAGGGTATTTTCCACGTCGCGTCGCAAGCTCATTATGAAGCCATTTTAACCGATACAGGTAAAGGAAATAAAGAGTATTAGCTTAACGTAGCCTTGTTTAGTTTTGTTGTTTCTTCTCCAGTTTTGAATTGAACTCCTTTCTCCACTCTACCGTTGCTTGCGTTACGAACATGAAACTGCATGTTTCCATCTCATTAGTCTATTTTGTCTTTGAATCAAGCAGCATAAATGATAGCCTCCTTTGCAGGCGTTCTTAGGTGAATGATATTACGAGAATAATACTGCTAACCTCCAAGGAAACATATCTTTTAATGACAATCTTTCCCAAGTAAGTCAATCAAAGCGGCTGTAATGCTCCAATTACTACAGCCGAAAGCTGAGGACAAAGATTTTAAATGGTGGATCTTCTTCACAAAATCTTACGTATCAGCTGCCAACAATGAAGGTGATCATATTAGTCTGCGGACTTATAATTAGCTTTGATTTTTAGTGGCGAATTTGGGCTTCAAGTTTGAGTTGTTTGATCCCAGACATGGCGTGTGTTCAACTGTTGCACTAAATTTCAAGCCGAAATGCTTGAAGTTCTGGAGTTTGGTAAAAGGCGCACAATTAAAAACCCAAATCAATTCTGAGATATGTTTCAGTATATCATTCTAAGCTTACGTAGACGGAGTTTTAGAGATATCAGAGTACCCGCACATATAGAAAATATTAATCGCATAATAGCGGTGAAATGTAAATAGGAAAAACCTGCTTTGTTAACCTTTATTTCCCACTTGTTGATTTGCAGTAAATACCTAGATTTTAACTCAGATATCATGTAGCACCTTTCTAAAATGAATATCCGAAGACAGTTTCGCTTTAGCTGTCTTTATTTTTCCGCGCGATGCGATTTTCTAGAGGTACTATTTTCCCGCTGGATTCAAGCCAATTCAGGCCGCCAGAGGCCTGGATCGATTTTCTCGATTAAAAAAAAAAAAACGATTTTTTTTACAAAATGAACATCAGATCAGTGGTTTGTACAATATTCCCCTTCTTTAGATCGAATATTAATGTTTTTGCTGTGGCCAGAATTTTGGCTATTTTGCTCCATCAGATGTGACATTCTCTCTTAAGTAGTTTAGAAATTGATGGTATTTCAGATTTCTTGAGTTTGAATGACAATGTTGATAGTAATAATTAACATTCTAAGGCAGGCCAATGGATAACAATATAACAATAATAGGAGATACTTTACACAAATATATGATCAATGTCAGTTTGAACACAGGTAGCCCAAACGTAGAATCAGTGGACCGTGACGTCATTGAATATTCGTTTGACCGTTGGATTTTCGAATGGACTCAGGAATGAGCTCTTAGAAAGACTTCAAAGGATATCAGATTCTGAAACATGTCTTCATAGCAGTAGTCTGATTATTAAAGAACACTTTGGTGTAGAAATCTGAGCAAGAAATTGTGTTTTTGAGTGGTTTTGAGCGATTCGAAAATTCACCCGTTTCTAGCTTACATATAATTAGGAAAGGTTTGCAACTCCGGCCACCAAAGTTTTTCAATCACTGTCGCTAAAAAAATAATATCTCCAAAACTACGCAAGCAAAAAATATCGCTTTCGCACCAGACATTCTCACATAAATGATCTTTATAATGAGCTTTTCTGGACATTTTTAGGTTCCCTATATGCCGAGAAATAATTTTTTGAAGTTGGGCCAGTCGACGAAAAGTTCGCCGTGGCCATCCGCAGTCATCAGCTGTGTTCCTAAACCTTACTGAGGGAGGGAGGGACCGATAGATTTGTTACCAAAAGCTAAAAGCAAAAGACTCATCGAAAATCAGAAAGATGAAATATACCCAGGGTAATACTGATTAAAACATATGCCGTAAGTAAATTCAAATTATATAGCATTTGGTATCTGTTTGAGGACATATTTTGTCAAAACAATCTTGATAGTTTTTGCGTCCGTAATAATTTTGGATATATATCATGTTTTTTAGCGACAGTGATTGAAAAATAATTGGTGGCCGGAGTTGCAAACCTTTACTAATTATATGTAAGCTGGAAACGGGTGAATTTTCGAATTAACATAGGCAGGCCACTCAAAAACACAATTAGCTTGCTCAGATTTCTACACCAAAGTGAATTCTTTGATATTAATAATAACATACTGCTATGAAGACATGTTCCAGAATCTCACAAATCCTTCAAAGTCAGTTTTCTGTTATAGTAGCTCATTCCTGAGTCCATTCGATAAAATCCAAACAATCAAACGAATACTTTACAATGATATTATCAATGTCAGTCCACTGATTCTACGTTTGGGCTACCAATGATGTGAGTGCTTTACCGGCAAATAGACGCATGTCAGTTTGAATGACAATGTTGTAGAATGAACGAGAATTGGATAATACTAACAATAATAGAGGATACTTACACAAATATAGTGCATCAATGTCAGTTTGAATGACGAGTTGATTCTACATAATTAGCAAGGCAGGCCTATTTGCCGGTAATATAACGAAATAGAAGTCTCTAACCCATTTATTATTCAAACTGAATACACTGCAGTTGTGAAATGTTCAAAATATAATTTTATTCAGTTTGTGAATGTTGATAAGCAAAAACATATTTAGCTAGATCTAATAGGAGATACTTCCGCTGGATGTCAGTTTCTACAACCATTCCAATTGCAACTATTCTACAAAGAAAACACGAATAAAGCATTTATAACAATAATAGGAGATAAGTCATAACAAGGCAAAGTTTCATTCATCATTTTTAAGGTTTGAGCTTTTTCACTCAACGAACTTTAACTGATATTACCGACGGCAAAAAGTTCTTGTTTTAAATAATAATAATTAGGTTCAATAATTTTTACCTTTCATCACTTATCAAACTTGAACAACGAGTTTGATATGAACATTCGTTTTAGGCTGAGCACCTGCTATTATTTCGTAATTTCTTCTTTAGCTAGTTATATTAAACAATGTCTTTGAATGACAATGATTGACAGCGGCCATTAACATAGGCTGCCAATGGATAACGTAAAACTGTGACAGACGCACGCTCGTGCGTTGTCATCAGATAACACATGATCACGTGATCGATTTTAGCCAATCAGAACTTTTACACAAATTTAGTACAGTGTAGTTTGAAGTTTGAATAATAATAATAATTAACATAGGCAGGCCAATGGATAACAATATAACAATAATAGGAGATACTTTACACAAATATATTATCAATGTCAGTTTGAATGACAATGTTGATAGTAATAATTAACATAGGCAGGCCAATGGATAACAATATAACAATAATAGGAGATACTTTACACAAATATATTATCAATGTCAGTTTGAATGACAATGTTGATAGTAATAATTAACATAGGCAGGCCAATGGATAACAATATAACAATAATAGGAGATACTTTACACAAATATATTATCAATGTCAGTTTGAATGACAATGTTGATAGTAATAATTAACATAGGCAGGCCAATGGATAACAATATAACAATAATAGGAGATACTTTACACAAATATATTATCAATGTCAGTTTGAATGACAATGTTGATAGTAATAATTAATATAGGCAGGCCAATGGATAACAATATAACAATAATAGGAGATACTTTACACAAATATATTATCAATGTCAGTTTGAATGACAATGTTGATAGTAATAATTAACATAGGCAGGCCAATGGATAACAATATAACAATAATAGGAGATACTTTACACAAATATATTATCAATGTCAGTTTGAATGACAATGTTGATAGTAATAATTAACATAGGCAGGCCAATGGATAACAATACAACAATAATAGGAGATACTTTACACAAATATATTATCAATGTCAGTTTGAATGACAATGTTGATAGTAATAATTAACATAGGCAGGCCAATGGATAACAATATAACAATAATAGGAGATACTTTACACAAATATATTATCAATGTCAGTTTGAATGACAATGTTGATAGTAATAATTAACATAGGCAGGCCAATGGATAACAATACAACAATAATAGGAGATACTTTACACAAATATATGATCAATGTCAGTTTGAATGACAATGTTGATAGTAATAATTAACATAGGCAGGCCAATGGATAACAATACAACAATAATAGGAGATACTTTACACAAATATATTATCAATGTCAGTTTGGATGACAATGTTGATAGTAATAATTAATATAGGCAGGCCAATGGATAACAATATAACAATAATAGGAGATACTTTACACAAATATATTATCAATGTCAGTTTGCCTGTGATTCTCATCCTGCATGTTTTCTTAATTCTGTCTTTGTGGACTACGTTTTGACAAACGCCTCCGTGCAGCCATCGCGGATCACCGTACGACAAAATATCAAAAGCACCAATTAAAATATCTAACAAGGCCGCAGTGGAGAGTATGTAAACAACTCATACGAACTGAAAGAACGAACAAAAGAATGGAGAATAGAAAGAGATGAAACTGTAGTCAGTTATGACGTCCGGTCAGCCTCTACCCATCCACCCCTATGGAGAAAAGCTAGTAGCAATAACACCTTGGAACATGACAATCCATTATGAAACTACGACGCTGGATGTCTTCCCTTTTTCAGCCTGTGAGTATGCAATGCCGGGCAAACATTGTGTTCTAGATCAGAGGAGAATGGTCACTTGTCACGTGCTAATTTCAACCAATCATAGTTCTTCAATTTCGTCTCTCTTCGAACAGCACAAAGTTCCATGTTTTGGTTTGTACCACTCACAAAAGTGTTGAAAAAATCAGGAAAAAAGAATATTTTCACCTAATAAATCATCACAACAATTCTAGGACTATTGTCAGTCATGATGAATCGTGTATGAAAAGGGTCAGTAATATTTTCAACTATTTTTATCGTCTTTTTTTAAAAAGCAGACATATTAAAGGGGCTGTGTCATGGTTAACAAGTGGACTGGGTACTAGTGTTAAACTTGAATAAGTGAGACTCACTATTTCAAGTTATCGAGTGCCATCTTGGATTTGAATCGTAACGACAGATCGTAGTTTGTATATTCTCCAGTTGTATATGCATATTTTATCCGTTTTGAGTTAATGTTCGATCCCTTTTAATGTTCAAATGTCTTCTGGTGCGAAGTTCGAAGGCAAACAATCTCAGTTTCACGGCGGCCGCCGAAGACAAAATTCGGGTTGCAAGAAATTATTCAATAACAAAGACGATCGCTGGATCGGAGACCACGGACCACGGCAGCAAAGTCGGGCTAGGATATATGTCAAGGGAGATATCTATTCAGCATGGAACAAGGCCAAATAATGCTCTGGCAATGGGATATGTAGCGATAGTTTTTTTGATTCGCTTGACTACTTTCAATTGCCCTATACCACTATGACGTAACGGCTTATTTATGAGGGGGACAGAATCGTGAAGAACAATAGAAATTTGAACTAAATCTGCTCTGCTGAGGTTCGCTTGATTTCAAATTGGCTAGTTTCCAGATATTATGTTCATTGATACTTTTCCCACAATATTTACTGTGTTTGGTGACTTTTATCGCTTTCAGACCGTCTGTAAAATACATTTATTTGGGATATCCTTTGTGTTGTTGCTGTTTTGTCCCCCTCTAGCGACCATGATCCTTAGCGTTTAAACAATAGATTGTTTTGATTTGACGTCATAGTGGTATAGGGCAATTGAGATGAGAATAATTAGTTAACGTGTCATGAATATCATTAAAAATAGGCACCAATGCGCATGTGCAGCTCATGACACAGCCCCTTTAAATTCGCTGGTTGCTAATTCAACGGCTTTTATTAGTGTATATTTTAAAAACAAAGAAAATATATTATAAACGCTATACACTTTATAGACTCCCATCAAATAGAAAGAACATTCGCCGATCCCCCTCGATCCCGCAATAGTTTCGGAGATACAGACTGATTTTAAAATTGGGGATTTTACGGGTCTGTAACAAAATGGCGCCACGTTCGGATCGTCTCGACACTACTTCAGTGATATATTGCTTTTCAGTATCCTAGAAAAAACGATGTAGTACACTATTCGCGCCAGTCCCTTGCAGCGCGAGTATAAATAAGAGCTCTGCATCTAATTACTGCCCAGTTCGCGTAAGAACCCTTCGCTACGCTACCTATATCCTTACTCAGTCATGGCCGATGAACAAATTCCTGTCCTAGCTGCTGTTGAACAAGCCCAGGCGTTGAGAAGTCATCCCAACCAAGTATATAAGTACCTGCTGCGAATCCAGACCATGGTCCTTTCAGGTATAAACGTTTTATAGGTCGGTTTCAAGTTCGTTCGATTTCCCTCGGCTCCCTAAAAGTTTGCACGTGTGTTGAACTCTAATGTGAGTGTTTGTTTACCGTGCTTCGCCTCGCAAACACCGGGTTTGTGGAGTTGTATTTCCCTCGGCTCCCTAATAGTTTGCACGTATGTTGAACTCTACAGTGAGTTTTGTTTACCGTGCTTCGCCTCGCAAACACCGGGTTTGTGGAGTTGCATTTCCCTCGGCTCCCCAATAGTTTGCACGTGTGTTGAACTCTAATGTGAGTGTTTGTTTACCGTGCTTCGCCTCGCAAACACCGGGTTTGTGGAGTTGCATTTCCCTAGCTCGGCTCCCTAATAGTTTGCACGTATGTTGAACTCTACAGTGAGTTTTGTTTACCGTGCTTCGCCTCGCAAACATCGGGTTTGTGGAGTTGCATTTCCCTCGGCTCCCCAATAGTTTGCACGTGTGTTGAACTCTCAAGTGAGTGTTTGTTTACCGTGCTGGCCTCGCAAACACCGGGTTTGTGGAGTTGCATTTCCCTCAGTTTCCCTTCTCGGTTGTTTGTTTGTGTTCTATAGTCGGTACTATACAACATGATACAACGTCATCTTTACTTTATGCATGCTTTCCCTCCCCTTTGCCTCGTTTATATATAAGTTTTGCATGCTTAGGGGTATGAGGTTGAACATTGTCGTATGGCTGTGCTTGATATTTCCCTTTGCGCCCGTGACGTAATGTCCAAGCATTCTAGTTGCATGGTTAATGTTGAGCAATGATTTCCCTTAGCGTTATTATTATTATTATAGCGTTCTGCACCCTATATATTGTCAAGACGGTGCAAATTCGACTGAGTTGTTCGGTTTTGGGTATATTTGTGTTTTCGACATTTGCAGATTTGCTGCTTCTCGCATTTGCATCCAATTTGGTGTTGTATTGTTTCTCTTTGTTGTTGTCCCTCCCTCCACACCTCCCTTTGTTTCCTTTCCTTTGTGATTGTCTCCCTTTGTTCTTCCCGTTTTCGCATATCATTGATTGTGCGTGCCTTACGGTATTTTCACTGTTGGCCCTTTGTGGGCGCTACAAGAATTATTAATTCGGTGATGGTGTTGTGCCTCAGATACGTATACTGTCCCTATTCGCGCCAGTCCCTTGCAGCGCGAGTATAAATAAGAGCTCTGCATCTAATTACTTCCCAGTTCGCGTAAGAACCCTTCGGCTATTGGCTACTGGCTTGACACTCTCTTTCGCGCTTGCCTCCCAAAGCTACCGTGCTCTTTCCTCTCCCCTCCCTGACCCTATCCCTTTGCACTTCCAACTCACTCAAGCGCGGTTGCATTTCTCCATCTCTTATTAAGCGAGCGTGAAAGGGACTGCCGCGAATAGTATGCTATGTGTCCGGCAGGTATGAAGGAGTAATTATGAAGCACATTGATGTGTCCAACTATCATCTTTGATTTTTTTAAATCCTCGAAGCGATCCCATGTGTAGTCTCCTTCGCAGCCGTCATCAGAGGTCACGCAGTCACACAACCAAAATACATCTGAGTTCACTTCTTGTTCTTCGAGAGCGTTCATAGTCACTATAATTGAGCTTGGAGTACCTCCGTGAGCTCCTGTCTTCAGCGGTGACGGCTTGACATCAACTGAATAATTTTAAATTTTACCCATGATTCTCCGCGGGGTAGTGACCAAACCTCCTCTGATTCTAGGTAGTGGATCAACAGGAGAAATCGCTATTATATTCTACCAGCAAATGATGACCCAAACACCGCAATTTCTCGCTATAAACTTCGAACTAAAATACAAAAAGAACGAAATCAACGTCATCCTATATTCATGCAGTAGACCATATCAACAAGATCGAAAATCATTGCCCAGGAAACAGATACTAACAAAAGAAAATTATTGGAGTCTCTGGACAGTTTGAGAACAATTTGCACAACAGAAAAATACCACTTAACATATTCATGCAGAAATCGACTTTTGGAAACCACTCTTGGATCCAGCATTCCGGCCACCAAAGCCGGCAAGACTTGAGGAAGACAAACCGGCTAAGTTTGTCGAAACGTAGTCCACAAAGACAGGATTAAAAAACATGCAGGACGAGAATCCCAAACAAACTGACAATGACAATTCAGCTGCAACATATTAATTTCAGAACTACAATCAAATATGTTATTTGTAATTAAAGATACCTAGTAGAGTGGTTTGAATTTCAACTTTCATTTCCATATTTTCAATATAATTTTCAATGTCATTTGAACAGGATTAATCTCGTTCATCGTGTTTGAATTTTTAGGCATGGCTTGGCTATTTGGAGCATTAGCAATATCCATTATTCCGCTCATCCTTCCCTACGTGTTTGACCGTCTACCACCTCTATTGTTCGTTCTATTGACCTTCCCTGTTAATATCGCTGGATTGATGTGTCTGCTTATGTCTGGAAATAGAGTATGGCTTAAATACCTTGCAATTGGTCTTACTTCAGCAGCGGATTCCATAACAGATGTAACAAGCGTGTCATTGACAGCCTACTTTGACAAGATAACGGTGACGGCTTATTTTGCTGGCACTGGCATTGCTTACATATTTGGCCCAGTGTATTATACAGGTACAATTGCATGGACTTGATCAACGATAAGTAATGCTTTATAGCATTTTCTTCTTCATCATCTTCTTCTTCGTCTTCTAATTCTTCTTCCTCTGCTGCAGTGGTCATACACACTTCATCTTATTGTTCTTGTTCTGGTTCTTGTTCTGTTCTTGTTCTTGTTCGTTGTCGTCGTCTTCTTCTTCTTCTTCTTCCTTAACAGTGGTCCTATGTACACTAAAATATTTCTCTTCTTCTACTGACTTTTTCTTCATCTTCCATCTTCCATCTTGTTCGTCTTCTTCTCAGTTCTTCTTCTTCCTGCTTCTTCTTCTTCTTCTTCCTCTAAAACAGTGGTCCTATGCCGCATACTTCCTCTTCTTCTACTTCTACTTCTTCTTCTTCTTCTTCTTCTTCTTCTTCCTCTAAAACAGTGGTCCTATACATACTTCCTCTTCTTCTACTTCTTCTTCTTCTTCTTCTTCTTCTTCTTCTTCTTCTTCTTCTTCTTCTTCTTCCTCTACTACAGTGGTCCTATGCATACTTCCTCTTCTTCTACTTCTTCTTCATCTTCTTCTTCATCTTCTTGTTCTTCTTCCTCTACTACAGTGGTCCTATGTATACTTACTCTTCTTCTACTTCTTCTTCATCATCTTCTTCTTCTTCTTCTTCCTCTACTACAGTGGTCCTATACATACTTCCTCTTCTTCATCTTCATCTTCATCTTCTTCTTCTTCTTCTTCTTCTTCTTTATATTCTTCTTCTTCTTCTTCTTCTTCTTCTCTATCTTCTTCTTCCTCTACTACAGTGGTCCTATGCATACATCCTGTTGTTCTACTTCTTCTTCATCTTCATCTTCATCGTCTTCTTCTTCTTCTTTTCCTTTATCTTCTTCTTCTTCTTCTTCTTCTTCTGTATCTTATTCGTCCTCTACTACAGTGGTACTATGCATACTTCCTCTTCTTCTACTTCTACTTCTCCTACTCAGTTCTCTATCTTCTTCTTCCTCTACTACAGTGGTCCTATACATACTTGCTCAGTCTTCTTCTTCTTCTTCTTCTTCTTCTTCTACTACAGTGGTCCTAGCTATGCATACTTCCTCTTCTTCTTCTTCTTCTTCTTCTTCTTCTTCTTCTTCTTCTTCTTCTTCTTCTTCTTCTTCTTCTTCTTCTTTATCTTCTTCTTCTTCTTCTTCCTCTACTACAGTGGTCCTATACATACTTCCTCTTCTTCTACTTCAATTTCCACCTTGTTCGTCGTCGTATTCTTCTTCTTCTTTTTCTTCTTCTCATATTCACTGGAAAAAACGAGCGCTTTTCAACTATATTGGTTACAAATTATCAATTGCCAAGGTTTTGGACATTTCCAATGAATTTCCACGGTTTAAAGAGCGCGCCATTTTTCCAGTGTTCATGCTAGAGAAACTGGAGTTAAACACCAGCAGGCCTCACTCTGGCCCGGAAATGACTGATATCAAAATTGAACAACGTTAATATCTTCTTTTTTTTCCAGCCATGACAAGTTGGTTCCATCTTTCATACAAGATCACCCTCTCTGCTCTAATCATAGCCTCACCTATCATGTTCCTGATATGCTTTTTGATGCTCGAGGATCGACGAGAAAATGCTCGAATGGGTTACCGAACCATTGCCGACGAAGACCCGAACTCTCCTAAAGACTCCAAGAACCTTCCACACTCTCTTCAGCATCTTACATTTATGGAGAAACTTCGTAAAGCTATCACAATTTCACCTAAAATATTAGAAATAGTCCTAGGGATCATGTCTCATGATTTTGTATTAAGTGGTGTCACCACTACACTGGCGTTCTCCAACTCTCCCTTCCCCCCAGCAGACCATTACAAGTATTACCTAATCATGTCTTTTACTGGGCTGGGTATTGGACGTTCATATCTTGGACTGTTGGACTACATCAAACCTGGTCTGTCAGACAAGATTCTCGTACGTCACACATGGTTGCTAGTGGTGATATCAGTATGTCACGTGGTGCTGTTGATTCTTGCTTCCTGGTATAGATTCTTACCTAACGTTTGGATTGTCTTATTACTAGTCTTTACACTGGGTATGTTTTCTGAGGCAATATATTCTAACGTCAGCGTGATATTAGGCGAAATCGAGGACCCAAGAGAAAGGGAATTTTGCATGGGTCTATCTTCCTTTGGATTCGCTGTGGGTACGTTGGCATCGGCATTGATATCTATTCCAGTTGAGAAATTGCTACTCAATCACTGCTTAACGGCAACCAATGAAACAGTCACTTGTTTTACACGCGCCATGAAGTTTAACCAATCAACATTTACCTGATTCGTCTCGTGAGTTCAAACGAAGTTATTCGCGTTGTATGATGCAATATATCAAGTTTGGGTATTACTGGTTTGCAGTCAATCACTGGACATTCAAAGTACAAACTGAAGACACAGCGGCCATGTTGGTGGTACAAACGAGAGAAGCTAATGAGGAATGCAAGTGTCTATCGGGAACCAACATGGCCGCCATGACGTCATATGCAATCCAGTACTATACTTGCGTGTAAACAGTAAACTGTGTAAACGCACCATGAAGTACGCCTCGAAGCAGGGTATGTACATAAATGTGGAGGGTACGCAGACTAATGAGTACTCACTAACGTGCACCCAGACAATTTACATATATACAATTTACATATACTAATACATATACGCCAAATTGAAGAATCGTTGTCGGGTTCAAAATCACAGAACATAGAAGCTGAGACCGAAATAGCTTATGGGAAATATGTTAATTAGATGCAAGATATGCATTTTTGCATTCAGATTGCAAAACATAAACATAGTCAAAATGCATCTAATTAACATATTAACATATATACACTGTTTCAGTTGCGTAAGACAAAACAATGATCAGTAGTAACGTCTATGACAGTTATTAGAGTCACTACCGGCAACTATTTCATTGTTTATATATTAAGTAGTACGTGTCACGGTTAGTGTAACACGAGAGATTTGAGGTCCTAGTTCATGATGTTTATTAGAAGGACTCGTACACACACTGCGCTCGCGCGCACTGTGACGTAGATAATTACAGATAATTACATGACATTTAGGACACTCTCCCGGGCCGGCACGATTATACGATACAACATAAAGACACGAGTAGGATAGTGTAACCATAAAACTAAATGTTCACTGTGATTGTTCCTTTATTCTCTGTTTTGCCTTGGTGGCAGCGAGTCTAACGGGACGGCTATGTTCTTCCGCTCTTGTTACGTCATCTTCGCTACTTCCATCTTGTATTTCCAGTGGGTAGAGCTTCTCGATTGGTCTTGATAGTTCCCTTCTAGAACCAACTCTTAGTGATACAGATCTGATATTTCCATCTATTCCGGTGTGCAGTTTTGTAACGACACCCATTCTCCACTGGCTACGTGGCGTACTGTCATGGATCAGTACCACGTCTCCTATGTTAACTGTAGCTGCGTTGCCAGGAGATCGATGTAGCTTGCTGTGCTGCTCGCGCAGGCCAGTCAGATATTCTTGCTGCCAGCGACGCCAAAAGGCTTGGATGACGTATTCGTGATACTTGGCTCTCTTGTTGAGGTCTTTAGCTGAAGTTTCAGATGGATTGTATTCTGGATCGATTTCCCTTCCCTGACCGTTAGAGTCTGGTAGCGTTAGAAGTCGGTGACCGCATAGAAAATGTGATGGGGTAAGAGGAGGATCGTCATTTATTTCCACGTAAGGGTAAGTCAAGGGTCGGCTGTTCAGTACTGCCTCTACTTCGGTGAGAACTGTGTAGAGTTCGATGACGTTTAAGGAAGCTTTTTCCAATGGTCTTCTTTAGACATCTCTTGGTCATTCCAACCAGTCTTTCATAAAACCCTCCCCACCACGGAGCTCGTGCTGTTATGAACTTCCAGGCGATGCCATTGTTGGCGAGGAACCGTTGTGATGCGGAAGTTGCGAGGATTTTATTCTTTAGTGTTTCAAGTTCTTGCGCTCCAGCTTTAAACGTTTGGGCGTTGTCAGAAATTATGATTTCTGGGACGCCTCGTCTGCTTATGAAGCGTCTGAATGCTCTGAGGAACGCCTCTGTTGTTTGGTCCTCGACGATTTCGAGGTGTAGTGCCCGAATGGCAGCACAGGTAAACAGACATATATATACTTTGCTTGATGTCTGGTCTTTGTTACGTACGTACAGAGGTCCTGCGTAGTCAATGCCCGTGCATTGAAAAGCTTGTGATTGCGCAACTCTTTCTTTCGGTAATGGTGGTGTTGGCACTGAACGAAGGGGTGGTCCTTCATGTCTTCGGCACGTGACGCACTTTGAAATGATTCTTTTAACAAGTTGTCTACCCTGCGGTATCCAAAATGTTTGCCTTATCTGCGTCAATGTTTCACGTACTCCGCCGTGCATGACCATCACGTGCATGTTTCGGATAATCAGTGTAGTTAGGTAGTTGTCTTTGGGTAGCAGGATTGGGAACTTTGTATCGTAAGGTAGCTCTGTGTATTGTAGCCTTCCACGACAACGGAGTAGATCCTTTTCGTCGAGGTAGAGTCTTAGTTGCTGTATGATTGCGGGTTGCTTCGATTTGGTGTTCTTCTTCAGGAAGAGTATTTCCTGCTCGTAACGTCTTCTTTGTGTGTCTTTTAACAGCATACCTCGAGCTTCTAGCATCTCAAGGTACTTAAGGCCTGGTTCAAGCCTTAAATAGCAGAAAAACGAAAAAAATTATAATGTCTAATCATTTTGACTAAACATCACAAAACTTGGCACAGCTTGAGAGTTTTATATCCTCTACTCATTTGAGTGAATGAAATCCAAAACAGCGTATCACGTGGTTAACCACGTGACAAAGAATTTTGAAAACAAAATATAAAATGCGGTCGCCAGTTTAAGAGGAAAGTGAAAGCAAATAGTTGTGTATAATCACGTTTATGATCATCTATTAACCCTCGTTTAGAAAACCTGTCTCCCGCTTTTTGCAAGGAGAATATTTCGGAAAAGAGGTCACGTGACCATTTCATCAGATTATATTTCTGTAGTTTTCTCTTAAACTATATATAATTCCGAGGTTTTCTAAACGCTATCTTGTTTAACTGGTTATCCTTAACGCTATTACGTAAAAGGTATTTCATTGTGAATTGAATTCGCGACCGCATTTAAGAAAAACTATATTTTCCTCCATAAGGTCACGTGACCACATGACGTCACAATTGTTAGATCCAAATTGTCTCAAATCTTGTATATAACCTTATGCCTAAATATGAGTTCCTAAGTAAATTAGAGCAGCGAGTTATTACAAGAAATGTGATTTTCCAAGTTGCCTTTTTGAACCAGGCCTTAAGTACCTTGAGATGGTTTCGTTTGTGAAAGTCGGTTTTTCTTTTCTTTGTTTCCAAATGCTTACGCAGTGGAGAAGTATAGCTGTCGCTCTGATTGCGCTGTTTAAGGTGCTGTATCTCGTTATGTCAATCAAGTTTAGTATGCTTGGGATTCTCTCCGATTTGCCAGTTGCGATTCCCATTTGTGCGCTTTCAACGTCTGTCAGAAGGTTTAGTGTTTGAATGTTTGGCCATTGTTCCTCTGGCGTTATAAGCCACGAAGGTCCTTTAAACCATAGAGTTTTGTTCTGATGAAAGGTCGCTGTGTTTAATCCGCGAGTCAACAAGTCAGCGGGATTTGTCGATGTTGGACAAAATCTCCAAGTGTGTGATGCTGTGATTTCTTTAATCTTGCATATTCGAGTGTGGACGAATTGTTGTAGTTTCTTGTTCGACGACAGCCATGACAATACTATTTGTGAATCACTCCAGTAGGTAATTTCGCATTCCTTCTCGAGCTGTAGTGTTTTTACGAGGTATGCTGATAGGTTTGCTCCTACGAGTGCTGCTAGTAGCTCCAATCGAGGAAGTGTCTGTGACTTGACAGGTGCGACTCTTGTTTTAGCCATTAGCAGGCATGTATACACTTTATTTCCTGATGTTCCTCTCAGGTAGGCTACTGCTCCGTAGGCTTGTTGGCTGCTGTCGCAGAATATGTGGAGTTGCTTATTGGTGACATCATTATTGAAGTATCGTCTGGGTATCTGAAGTGATTTCAGGTTTTCGATGTCGTGAAGCCATTTTAACCACTGTTGTTTGCAGTCGTTCGTGAGTTCCTGATCCCAGGTGATGTTTTGCTTCCACAACTCTTGTATCATTATCTTAGCTTTAACGGTAACTGGTTCGACGTACCCCAAAGGGTCGAATAGTTTCGATGCGATACTTAGCACGATTCGTTTGGTGATACGGTCTATTACTCGGATTTCTTTGATCATCGTTTCGACTGAAAGCGATAGTGTATCTGATTTTGCCTCCCATGTAAGTCCAAGTACTTTTACTGTTGGGCTTGCTGCAGTGTTGTCTTCACCTGCTTTTGTGTTGAGGCTTGACGAGTTAGATACCCATTGGCGTAAGTTCATCCCTGCTTGCTGTAGGTAGTTTCGTGACAGTGTGTAGTATTCTATAGCTTTTTCTTCGCAATCTGCGCCCGTTACTACATTGTCCATATACATGGAGTCTATGAGATCCTTGGCTATCCATGTATTTTTCTGCTTTAGGTGATACTGTATGGTTGCGCTTAGTAGAAACGGTGATGACGTTGCTCCGAACAGGACGCGGCAGAATCTGTATGCTTGCAGGTTGTTTGGGTCGCTCGCTGATTTGTTGATGTCTTTCAACCACAGGAATCGCGTTGCGTCTCTGACATTAGTGTGGAGTTCAATCTGCAGGAATGCTTTCTCGATGTCTGCAGTGAACGCTACATTGTGTTTCCTGAATCTGATGAGGATTCCTGTAAGATCCTGCATGAGGTTTGCTCCAGTATGGAGGCAGTCGTTTAAACTTGGCGATGTGGCTGTTAGTTTTGCTGAGGCGTCGTATACTATTCTCATCTTTGTTGTTGCACTGTCCGCTTTGAACACTGGGAAGTGAGGGATGTAGTGCAGTGTTCCTTCATGATGATTTAAGTCTGAGACTTTCTCTATGAATCCTAGATGGAGTTGCTCTAGGAGTTGACTATCGTATTTCTTGATAAGTTCCGGGTCCTTTTTGTATAAGCTTCGCTGTAGACTGATTAGTCGTTTCATGCTTAGGTTAAAGTTGGACGGTAGATCATTCTTGTTTTTCTTCCATGGGAGTTTGACGTTATATCTGCCCGTTGCTGCGTTAAATTGGATTGTTTCTTCGAACGTTTTAATGACTGAGCTGTCAGTTTCGTTTTCCTGGGGGATTTGGTTGATTTCCCAGAACTTGGTCAGTATGTTGTCGAGCTTGGTGTCGACCATCTGGATGTCTGCTCGTTGACATCGCGTTGTGTCTCTGTTGCAGTTGCTTGAAGTGGGCCCTGAAAGAAGCCACCCGAATTTGCTTTCCATAGCTATTATGGCTTCATTGCTTGTTTTGATCATTTTACCTGTGATCAGTTGACCGAACTGGTCGTTTCCGATTACGATGTCCACTTCCAGATTTCCGTTTGTTTTGTCTGCTAGTTTCAGACCTTTTAGTTCGGGGGGAATTTCGAAATTCTTCATCTTGATCGACAATGGCGGACAGATTATTGGCGTTGCGAGTGCTGTTATTCTCAGGTTTTCTTTTTCCGCGTGTAACGTGAATGTGACAACATCGTACTTCCTTCTATTGCTTTTGAGTGTGCCAAATGTCGTCACGTCAAGAAGTTCTTGGCGTATGGCTTTTAGGTTTAGCTTGTTTCTCATGTCTTCGCTGATAAATGTCCTTTGCGATCCCGTGTCGAAGAGGATGCGTGCTTGTAGCTCTCGCACTCCATCGCCGGTTGCTTTTGCCGTAGCTGTTTGCATCAGGATTTCGCCTTTTGGATGGGATGCGGTCTGTGTTGCTCCCATGTGTGTTTTCTTGCCTTCTGAGCTAGGCTTATCGTTCTGGTCTGCGTTCTCATATTTTGCGTTTGACGCATGTTGGGACGTTGTTTCGTTTGAGGTATCTTGTAATGTTTCGTCGCAGATTGATGTGTGGTGTTTCTTTTTACACTTCATGCACCGCCCCTTGGAGAAGCATTTCGCTCTTATGTGATTGACATAAGATAATTACAGATAATTACATGACATTTAGGACAGTACGCGTATTAAAAAACAGTCATTTAGTCCAGCTATAAATTTGGCCTGAGATCTGACATCTTTACCCATAGACAACAATAGTAGCCTGCCCACCCCCTCCCATTCCCTTCCCCTAGAACCTGGCTACGCAGGATACTACATGCAATAGACAACATTAGTAGCCTGCCCACCCCCTCCCATTCCCTTCCCCTAGAGCCTGGCTACGCAGGATACAACATGCAATAGATACTTTTTTGCTGCTAGATTTTTCATATGGACTAGTAAAATACGAGAAAACCCGCTCAATGCCATTAACGTTGTCCAGCTAAAAAGAGATTTGAAAACACTTCAATAAATGTCACGTGTCTCATTCTATATTCGTTTTGCAGGCGTGGAATTTTAATTTCAAAAGCAAACATCACCTCAGTGTGAGAATGCCCGTTTTCACAGGCAGAGGTGATTTATGCTTTTGAAATTAAAATTCCACGCGTGCAAAACGAATATAGAATGAGACACGTGACATTTATTTTAGTGTTAATCTCTTTTTCGGCTGGACAACGTTAATGACATTGACTGTATAAGAAGTTCATTAAGACAATTATACAAAACAGATTATTTGGAAACATTGAAAAACTTGAGTTACAAATGTGATACTTTCGATAAAAAAAATGCTTAAAAAGACCTATTTACAAATATAACTAAAGCTAGGTTAGGCCCGGGTCGCATATGATAACTTTCTGTTTACATTAGAGGCAAAATCTATCAACACGCGACACTTTTATATGCGACCACCACGTTTGATGCTGGTAGAAATTTACAAAATTCCTCAAAACTTCAAAGATGCCGAAGAGTAGCCCCAAAGCGGGTGGGTCGCGATAAAAGGCTGAAACTGAAACGGCGGAAAGCATAAACGGAAACGGCGGAAAGAGCTGAAACGGCGGAAAGTGGTAAAAAGCTGAAACGGCGGAAAGTGGTAAAAAGCTGAAACGGCGGAAACGGCGGAAAAGTGGTAAAAAGCTGAAACGGCGGAAAAGTGGTAAAAAGCTGAAACCTTTCCATAATTATATATAATGGTCTCTTAGCTGAAACCTTTCCATAATTAACTTTCCAGTGGTGTCACAGACCTCCGCTCTTCGATACTCAGATGCTGAATTTAATTTCCTTAAAAGTTTGTATATGTTTTTAGCCTGTGTAGCCAGGCTCTAGGGGAAAGGAGGGGGAGGGGTGGGGGAAATGAGGAGGGGGAAAAGGGGAGGGGAGAAAGGGGAGGGGGACTATGTTTGTAAATTAATAATTAAACTGCTCGAACGTGTGATGTCCTACTACTTTGGCTATCTTTTCATGGTCGAACAGCCTATTCATACAAACAAGGGACGCCACTCAGACATTTTTGGGTAGCGGCGTGCAGTGGGCGTAACTCTCATCGACAGCGTGTGTCGAACGTCTGTTGATTGTGAAACTGCTCATATCATTTTAAAATATATTTGCATGCGACCGCATTACAAGAGTTAGACTTAGGAAGGGAGCTTGTTCCACAGATGAAGGGCCCACAAGTGAAACACGCTTTTTACTGATAGTCAGATCCAAGAATACGAGAAGTCTCGAATAATAAGTTAAACGAATATAAACGAATAGTGCCGAATAGTCGCGAATACTACCGAATATGTATAGTTCCGAACATTCCAGGAAAACTCTCAAATTGCAATGACACTCGTGCCACATCGCGTAAAATTGGATGTCACATCCGGGATTTTTCGTACATTAGCATAAGTCACCAGTCTCTCCTTTCACCGTAAGAGCTCGCGGCCAATAAAAAAATACAAGAACTTTGAACTCGTCTTTACTTTTGATAAATAAAATAAATGTAAACATGCTCTAAGAGAAAAAGTCTATCACGGGAAATAAAAGGCAAACAACTACTGAAAAACCGCTTACCATTTTTATTCTCCTGCTGCCGGTCGATCATGCGATTTTTTTACAGTAGAATCGAGGAAGAATGGCGTATTTCAGTATGAAATGTCACAAGGTAGGATGAAATATCTGTCATTGTGCTTCGCGAGTGACCAGAAGGAAAAAGTCTATCATGGGTTTCTCTTAACCTTGTATAGCTTTGTTTAATCCCCATATTTGACTTTTGGTAGGATAAATGTAACAAGCGATTTTCCAAAGGTTTAGTTCAATCAATCGCTGATCAGTCGCCAAGCAAGAAGGTAGCGAAACACGCCAAACTGTCCACGTTTCTCGATGTTGTAGTTATTTTTCTTCGGCCATTTTTAAAATATGGTAGCCAAGCCTCTATTCCACAGGGAAACCAAGTATTCAGGTCCTAGACTCCCTTAGATGATCGATTAAATTTGACTGAAAAAGACTGAGAATCCAGGAGGATTGGCCGAGTGGGGATTGGGCGCTAATTTAAAATTTTCTCGCGGAAAAATATTTAAGCACGTTTTTTTGGAGAGAAAAATACAGAATTGTTTTTCTTAATGTTTTTAGGTTATTGAAATGTTTAATTTTTGTCATTTAGCCAAAAACGTGGTCATGACCTGATTTCTTGGGCAATTCAGTTACGCGATGAGCTCGTGTCAGTTACGTTGTCTTTTGCAAGTGCTACGATGACATGCAAGCGGGCATGAAAGCACGATGGATCAAAAGCGCCCTTTACCAGAGGTAATTTTGATAGACGATGACCAAATTAGTTCAAGCAGTGATAATGAGTTGTATTCACCATTCTCGAGGTAAGTACGTGTCCACGTGTTATTCCATGATATCAAGCGTGATAGCTTAGCATGAATTTAAACTGTATCCACTCGTCGTATTTAAAAAAATGACGTTCCCCAATTGCAAACTTTTAAGGAAATGAAATTCAGCATCTGAGTATCGAAGAGCGGAGATCTGTGACACCACTGGAAAGTTAATTATGGAAAGGTTTCAGCCAAGAGACAATTATATATAATGGTTTCTTGTTTCTGCTTTTTACCACTTTTCCGCCGTTTCAGCTTTTTACCACTTTTCCGCCGTTTCCGCCGTTTCAGCTTTTTACCACTTTCCGCCGTTTCAGCTTTTTACCACTTTCCGCACTTTCCGCCGTTTCAGCTCTTTCCGCCGTTTCCGTTTCCGCTTTCCGCCGTTTCAGTTTCAGCCTTTTATCGCGACCCGATCTGCATCAACAAGTGCTGCACAAAGGGCTTTAGTTCCTATGCAAGACATCCTTGACAGAGCAGGGTGGTCCTCAGCCCAAACATTTGCTGCTTACTATGAGAAAAAGATTGTTGTGCCCGAATCAGATGTGTATGCTGAGGCAGTGTTAAGTTCTTGTTCAAAGTTGAATATTTGAGTTCAACAATAAATGTTTATGTTGAATATACATGACATTGTGTTGTTAATGATTGCCTCATAGTTGGTGTGCCTTTGAAATCTCATGTGGTCCTCAGTCACGTGTTAGTGAGGTAGAATTTAAAAATTAAACGACACTTACCTGTGACTGAGAGATTACATGCCCTTCCCTCCTCTCCCATGTCATATCCAGGCATTTGTATCTTATGAATTATTTGTTAATATTGGTGTCACATTTTGGTTCTTGTCACACCAACTATGTCTTCAAAAGGTGACCGGTACTGGCGTGACGCATATCTCATGTAATCTCTCAGTCACGTTAATAGATCGGTAGAATTACAATCAAACTTCCACTTCCAGGTAAGTGTCGTTTAATTTTTAAATTCTAGATCGTACTGCTGTCTTTGACTCTAAAGGCCCGTGCAAATGGTGCCAACATATTTAGCAAATGAAATCGCAGTGGACTCTGGGATCGATATTCGCCCATAACTCTTTGCGAAACTACTACAGTGTTGTTTACTTCCGCCATTTTATTGCTTCGATAAGAATGGAGCCGGACGAGTAATATAAACGATGGGAAACCCGAAAGTGCATTGCAGTTGCTATTCTGCTGGATGAACTTGATGACAGAGAGTAGCGTTTACTTGAACCTCTGTTTGAACGTCGGAGTTTTCCTCGCCCGGCTCCATATCGAAGAGATAAAAAGACGGACGTAAAATACACTGTAGTGAGTTTCGGAAAACAGCAAAAGCACACAAGATAGCAATATTTGAATAACAATATTTTATTACAATAGGAACTATTGTTAGACATGCTACATCGAGGCACCTATTGTTATTCAATTATATTGACCTGGCACGAAACAAGACCAAATCCAGTCCATGGATACCGTCGAATGAACAATTCAAAACAAAGTGTATTATGGGTGATGTGGAAGTAGTGAATTAATGACTAGAATTAATTACTGAATTAACAATTATTTATTGGCCGGAGCGACTGATCGCCGATATTGCAAGAACCGTGCTGACCTCAGCTCTAGATTCTACTCCAACACTGGTTTCTCACATATGAAGGCCTTTTTGTCCACGCAACGTGCTGACCTCAGTTCTAGATTCTACTCCAACACTGGTTTCTCACATATGAAGGCCTTTTTGTCCACGCAACGTGCTGACCTCAGCTCTAGATTCTACTCCAACACTGATTTCTCACATATGAAGGCCTTTTTGTCCACGCAACGTGCTGACCTCAGTTCTAGATTCTACTCCAACACTGGTTTCTCACATATGAAGGCCTTTTTGTCCACGCAACGTGCTGACCTCAGTTCTAGATTCTACTCCAACACTGGTTTCTCACATATGAAGGCCTTTTTGTCCACGCAACGTGCTGACCTCAGTTCTAGATTCTACTCCAACACTGGTTTCTCACATATGAAGGCCTTTTTGTCCACGCAACGTGCTGACCTCAGCTCTAGATTCTACTCCAACACTGGTTTCTCACATATGAAGGCCTTTTTGTCCACGCAACGTGCTGACCTCAGTTCTAGATTCTACTCCAACACTGGTTTCTCACATATGAAGGCCTTTTTGTCCACGCAACGTGCTGACCTCAGTTCTAGATTCTACTCCAACACTGGTTTCTCACATATGAAGGCCTTTTTGTCCACGCAACGTGCTGACCTCAGTTCTAGATTCTACTCCAACACTGGTTTCTCACATATGAAGGCCTTTTTGTCCACGCAACGTGCTGACCTCAGTTCTAGATTCTACTCCAACACTGGTTTCTCACATATGAAGGCCTTTTTGTCCACGCAACGTGCTGACCTCAGTTCTAGATTCTACTCCAACACTGGTTTCTCACATATGAAGCCCTTTTTGTCCACGCAACGTGCTGACCTCAGCTCTAGATTCTACTCCAACACTGGTTTCTCACATATGAAGGCCTTTTTGTCCACGCAACGTGCTGACCTCAGTTCTAGATTCTACTCCAACACTGGTTTCTCACATATGAAGGCCTTTTTGTCCACGCAACGTGCTGACCTCAGTTCTAGATTCTACTCCAACACTGGTTTCTCACATATGAAGGCCTTTTTGTCCACGCAACGTGCTGACCTCAGTTCTAGATTCTACTCCAACACTGGTTTCTCACATATGAAGGCCTTTTTGTCCACGCAACGTGCTGACCTCAGTTCTAGATTCTACTCCAACACTGGTTTCTCACATATGAAGGCCTTTTTGTCCACGCAACGTGCTGACCTCAGTTCTAGATTCTACTCCAACACTGGTTTCTCACATATGAAGGCCTTTTTGTCCACGCAACGTGCTGACCTCAGTTCTAGATTCTACTCCAACACTGGTTTCTCACATATGAAGGCCTTTTTGTCCACGCAACGTGCTGACCTCAGCTCTAGATTCTACTCCAACACTGGTTTCTCACATATGAAGGCCTTTTTGTCCACGCAACGTGCTGACCTCAGTTCTAGATTCTACTCCAACACTGGTTTCTCACATATCAGTGAAGGCCTTTTTGTCCACGCAACGTGCTGACCTCAGTTCTAGATTCTACTCCAACACTGGTTTCTCACATATGAAGGCCTTTTTGTCCACGCAACGTGCTGACCTCAGTTCTAGATTCTACTCCAACACTGGTTTCTCACATATGAAGGCCTTTTTGTCCACGCAACGTGCTGACCTCAGTTCTAGATTCTACTCCAACACTGGTTTCTCACATATGAAGGCCTTTTTGTCCACGCAACGTGCTGACCTCAGCTCTAGATTCTACTCCAACACTGGTTTCTCACATATGAAGGCCTTTTTGTCCACGCAACGTGCTGACCTCAGTTCTAGATTCTACTCCAACACTGGTTTCTCACATATCAGTGAAGGCCTTTTTGTCCACGCAACGTGCTGACCTCAGTTCTAGATTCTACTCCAACACTGGTTTCTCACATATGAAGGCCTTTTTGTCCACGCAACGTGCTGACCTCAGCTCTAGATTCTACTCCAACACTGGTTTCTCACATATGAAGGCCTTTTTGTCCACGCAACGTGCTGACCTCAGTTCTAGATTCTACTCCAACACTGGTTTCTCACATATGAAGGCCTTTTTGTCCACGCAACGTGCTGACCTCAGTTCTAGATTCTACTCCAACACTGGTTTCTCACATATGAAGGCCTTTTTGTCCACGCAACGTGCTGACCTCAGTTCTAGATTCTACTCCAACACTGGTTTCTCACATATGAAGGCCTTTTTGTCCACGCAACGTGCTGACCTCAGCTCTAGATTCTACTCCAACACTGGTTTCTCACATATGAAGGCCTTTTTGTCCACGCAACGTGCTGACCTCAGTTCTAGATTCTACTCCAACACTGGTTTCTCACATATCAGTGAAGGCCTTTTTGTCCACGCAACGTGCTGACCTCAGCTCTAGATTCTACTCCAACACTGGTTTCTCACATATGAAGGCCTTTTTGTCCACGCAACGTGCTGACCTCAGTTCTAGATTCTACTCCAACACTGGTTTCTCACATATGAAGGCCTTTTTGTCCACGCAACGTGCTGACCTCAGTTCTAGATTCTACTCCAACACTGGTTTCTCACATATGAAGGCCTTTTTGTCCACGCAACGTGCTGACCTCAGTTCTAGATTCTACTCCAACACTGGTTTCTCACATATGAAGGCCTTTTTGTCCACGCAACGTGCTGACCTCAGTTCTAGATTCTACTCCAACACTGGTTTCTCACATATGAAGGCCTTTTTGTCCACGCAACGTGCTGACCTCAGTTCTAGATTCTACTCCAACACTGGTTTCTCACATATCAGTGAAGGCCTTTTTGTCCACGCAACGTGCTGACCTCAGTTCTAGATTCTACTCCAACACTGGTTTCTCACATATGAAGGCCTTTTTGTCCACGCAACGTGCTGACCTCAGCTCTAGATTCTACTCCAACACTGTTTTTCTCACATATGAAGGCCTTTTTGTCCACGCAACGTGCTGACCTCAGTTCTAGATTCTACTCCAACACTGGTTTCTCACATATGAAGGCCTTTTTGTCCACGCAACGTGCTGACCTCAGCTCTAGATTCTACTCCAACACTGGTTTCTCACATATGAAGGCCTTTTTGTCCACGCAACGTGCTGACCTCAGTTCTAGATTCTACTCCAACACTGGTTTCTCACATATCAGTGAAGGCCTTTTTGTCCACGCAACGTGCTGACCTCAGTTCTAGATTCTACTCCAACACTGGTTTCTCACATATGAAGGCCTTTTTGTCCACGCAACGTGCTGACCTCAGCTCTAGATTCTACTCCAACACTGGTTTCTCACATATGAAGGCCTTTTTGTCCACGCAACGTGCTGACCTCAGTTCTAGATTCTACTCCAACACTGGTTTCTCACATATGAAGGCCTTTTTGTCCACGCAACGTGCTGACCTCAGTTCTAGATTCTACTCCAACACTGGTTTCTCACATATGAAGGCCTTTTTGTCCACGCAACGTGCTGACCTCAGTTCTAGATTCTACTCCAACACTGGTTTCTCACATATGAAGGCCTTTTTGTCCACGCAACGTGCTGACCTCAGCTCTAGATTCTACTCCAACACTGGTTTCTCACATATGAAGGCCTTTTTGTCCACGCAACGTGCTGACCTCAGTTCTAGATTCTACTCCAACACTGGTTTCTCACATATCAGTGAAGGCCTTTTTGTCCACGCAACGTGCTGACCTCAGCTCTAGATTCTACTCCAACACTGGTTTCTCACATATGAAGGCCTTTTTGTCCACGCAACGTGCTGACCTCAGTTCTAGATTCTACTCCAACACTGGTTTCTCACATATGAAGGCCTTTTTGTCCACGCAACGTGCTGACCTCAGTTCTAGATTCTACTCCAACACTGGTTTCTCACATATGAAGGCCTTTTTGTCCACGCAACGTGCTGACCTCAGTTCTAGATTCTACTCCAACACTGGTTTCTCACATATGAAGGCCTTTTTGTCCACGCAACGTGCTGACCTCAGTTCTAGATTCTACTCCAACACTGGTTTCTCACATATGAAGGCCTTTTTGTCCACGCAACGTGCTGACCTCAGTTCTAGATTTTACTCCAACACTGGTTTCTCACATATGAAGGCCTTTTTGTCCACGCAACGTGCTGACCTCAGTTCTAGATTCTACTCCAACACTGGTTTCTCACATATGAAGGCCTTTTTGTCCACGCAACGTGCTGACCTCAGCTCTAGATTCTACTCCAACACTGGTTTCTCACATATGAAGGCCTTTTTGTCCACGCAACGTGCTGACCTCAGTTCTAGATTCTACTCCAACACTGGTTTCTCACATATGAAGGCCTTTTTGTCCACGCAACGTGCTGACCTCAGTTCTAGATTCTACTCCAACACTGGTTTCTCACATATGAAGGCCTTTTTGTCCACGCAACGTGCTGACCTCAGCTCTAGATTCTACTCCAACACTGGTTTCTCACATATGAAGGCCTTTTTGTCCACGCAACGTGCTGACCTCAGTTCTAGATTCTACTCCAACACTGGTTTCTCACATATGAAGGCCTTTTTGTCCACGCAACGTGCTGACCTCAGTTCTAGATTCTACTCCAACACTGGTTTCTCACATATGAAGGCCTTTTTGTCCACGCAACGTGCTGACCTCAGCTCTAGATTCTACTCCAACACTGGTTTCTCACATATGAAGGCCTTTTTGTCCACGCAACGTGCTGACCTCAGTTCTAGATTCTACTCCAACACTGGTTTCTCACATATGAAGGCCTTTTTGTCCACGCAACGTGCTGACCTCAGCTCTAGATTCTACTCCAACACTGGTTTCTCACATATGAAGGCCTTTTTGTCCACGCAACGTGCTGACCTCAGTTCTAGATTCTACTCCAACACTGGTTTCTCACATATGAAGGCCTTTTTGTCCACGCAACGTGCTGACCTCAGTTCTAGATTCTACTCCAACACTGGTTTCTCACATATGAAGGCCTTTTTGTCCACGCAACGTGCTGACCTCAGCTCTAGATTCTACTCCAACACTGGTTTCTCACATATGAAGGCCTTTTTGTCCACGCAACGTGCTGACCTCAGCTCTAGATTCTACTCCAACACTGGTTTCTCACATATGAAGGCCTTTTTGTCCACGCAACGTGCTGACCTCAGTTCTAGATTCTACTCCAACACTGGTTTCTCACATATGAAGGCCTTTTTGTCCACGCAACGTGCTGACCTCAGCTCTAGATTCTACTCCAACACTGGTTTCTCACATATGAAGGCCTTTTTGTCCACGCAACGTGCTGACCTCAGCTCTAGATTCTACTCCAACACTGGTTTCTCACATATGAAGGCCTTTTTGTCCACGCAACGTGCTGACCTCAGTTCTAGATTCTACTCCAACACTGGTTTCTCACATATGAAGGCCTTTTTGTCCACGCAACGTGCTGACCTCAGCTCTAGATTCTACTCCAACACTGGTTTCTCACATATGAAGGCCTTTTTTTGTCCACGCAACGTGCTGACCTCAGCTCTAGATTCTACTCCAACACTGGTTTCTCACATATGAAGGCCTTTTTGTCCACGCAACGTGCTGACCTCAGCTCTAGATTCTACTCCAACACTGGTTTCTCACATATGAAGGCCTTTTTGTCCACGCAACGTGCTGACCTCAGTTCTAGATTCTACTCCAACACTGGTTTCTCACATATGAAGGCCTTTTTGTCCACGCAACGTGCTGACCTCAGCTCTAGATTCTACTCCAACACTGGTTTCTCACATATGAAGGCCTTTTTGTCCACGCAACGTGCTGACCTCAGTTCTAGATTCTACTCCAAACACTGGTTTCTCACATATGAAGGCCTTTTTGTCCACGCAACGTGCTGACCTCAGCTCTAGATTCTACTCCAACACTGGTTTCTCACATATGAAGGCCTTTTTGTCCACGCAACGTGCTGACCTCAGTTCTAGATTCTACTCCAACACTGGTTTCTCACATATGAAGGCCTTTTTGTCCACGCAACGTGCTGACCTCAGCTCTAGATTCTACTCCAACACTGGTTTCTCACATATGAAGGCCTTTTTGTCCACGCAACGTGCTGACCTCAGTTCTAGATTCTACTCCAACACTGGTTTCTCACATATGAAGCCTTTTTGTCCACGCAACGTGCTGACCTCAGCTCTAGATTCTACTCCAACACTGGTTCTCTCACATATGAAGGCCTTTTTGTCCACGCAACGTGCTGACCTCAGTTCTAGATTCTACTCCAACACTGGTTTCTCACATATGAAGGCCTTTTTGTCCACGCAACGTGCTGACCTCAGCTCTAGATTCTACTCCAACACTGGTTTCTCACATATGAAGGCCTTTTTGTCCACGCAACGTGCTGACCTCAGTTCTAGATTCTACTCCAACACTGGTTTCTCACATATGAAGGCCTTTTTGTCCACGCAACGTGCTGACCTCAGTTCTAGATTCTACTCCAACACTGGTTTCTCACATATGAAGGCCTTTTTGTCCACGCAACGTGCTGACCTCAGCTCTAGATTCTACTCCAACACTGGTTTCTCACATATGAAGGCCTTTTTGTCCACGCAACGTGCTGACCTCAGTTCTAGATTCTACTCCAACACTGGTTTCTCACATATGAAGGCCTTTTTGTCCACGCAACGTGCTGACCTCAGCTCTAGATTCTACTCCAACACTGGTTTCTCACATATGAAGGCCTTTTTGTCCACGCAACGTGCTGACCTCAGTTCTAGATTCTACTCCAACACTGGTTTCTCACATATGAAGGCCTTTTTGTCCACGCAACGTGCTGACCTCAGTTCTAGATTCTACTCCAACACTGGTTTCTCACATATGAAGGCCTTTTTGTCCACGCAACGTGCTGACCTCAGCTCTAGATTCTACTCCAACACTGGTTTCTCACATATGAAGGCCTTTTTGTCCACGCAACGTTTTCCAAACCAAAGACCACGTTTTCCTGTTGCTGCACATTTCTGATTGCTGGCAATTTGAGTGAGATGACGTGATATGATCATCGAAGATGTGTAGCTATCCTTAGGACGTCCATCAGACCACGAGAAGGTGTTACCCTTGATGCGGTTTAAGCCAATCCAGGCGATTGAGTGATCTGGAATATCGGTCAATGCTGTAATACATAGACAAAAATAAGCGCAATGTTTACCTCGTATCCACCGAGTGTGAGGGATAAGTTATGGACTGAGGGTTTTTTGCTAACCCTATTTTATTTTGCTGTTATGACACGTTTTGCTCGAAATTCACGAAACTTCGCACAGCTGCATAACTTTACGAGTTTCAACTTTTAAGATAATAATATATGTGATAAAATGATCACGTGACCTCTTGCCTCACTCCCATGTCCCTCGAAAATTTGAATTAAAATGGGGTGATGGGTATTTTATGTATGGAAAAAGTTGCCACATTTTCGTTTGTCTTTGTGACAGGTATAAGAATCTGCCCTCACACCTGAACAACTAATGTGCATTAAGGAGATATTCGCTTCAATATGATTGACCCTCCAGGTCACGTGACCTATTTTGTCAAATATCTCCTTAATACAAATTAGTTGCTCAGGTGTGAGGGCAGATTGTTATACCTGTCACAAAGACAAACGAAAATATGGCATAACTTCTGCCATACATAAAATACCCATCACCCCATTTTAATACAAATTTTCGAGGGACATGGGAGTGAGGCAAGAGGTCACGTGATCATTTTATGAAGGTAGTCGTAAAGTTATATACCTGTGAGAAGTTTCGTGAATTTCGAGCAAAAACCTGTCATAACAGCAAAATAAAATAGGCTTAGCCTCGTTTTCACGTCCATCCCAGGCCTTAAAGGGGCAGTGTCAAGCCTCACGCATGCGCATTAAAATCAAAAAAACAATAACACTCGGTTGAGAAGCCTACCTTGCACGGTAACGAGTTACAAAACCCCCCCTAAAACCGTTCTAATCGCTAAATAAATGACCTACAGGACTCATGTAGATACTAATTAGTCGGGCTTCCTGCGGAAACCCGACTCTAAAAAATGCAGAGCGTTCTTCTTCTTCGTATTCTTTGACCTCAAATCGACAGGTCACATTACAGGCGTTCCTTGTTTGTTGGCGCGGAGATTGGGGCGAGATGAATGGCTTCTTCAACACGAGACATCAACGTTTGGCCTCTTTCTTCACAAACAAATCAGATTGCTCTGTTTTATTTATTTATGAGTTAGAAGCTCCACTTCACGCTAGTAGAGCGTCTAGTTTTATATTAAGCTACGCAGGCTATTAAACGTCGAGCTAAAGCCGAAGGAGACATGAAGTCTGGCCAAGAAAGATTACAAAGCACAAACCAATCAGGGAAAGCACCGGAGGTCAAGGGGCCAAAATATAAGTATTTTCTCGTCTAAATCCAAATTTAGATTGAAACAGGACGCTCTAGTAGCGTGAAGTCGGGCTATTAACGTTTTTACTGATATACTGTAAAGTTCGCAGCACTGAAATTGCAAGGAAAGCATGTTCTATCGAGCTCGAGTCATGCAACGACGAGCAACCAAAAACTGTTTCAATCGCACTGAAAATCGCACTATAAGATATCTATATTTAGTTCAAATAGGTTACATTTCATTTAGAAGCCCGACTTCACGCTAGAAGAGCGTCTAGTCTTTATTTAGAAAGCAATTTTAGAACTTCAAAATATCAAAAGGACTGAATTCAAGAAGTGAATTCACGGCGATATCATTTTCCAACGGCCGATCAAATAAAACACAGGAAGCCCAACACATAAGTAGATGGTGGGAAGCTCACCGGGTTTACAAGTAGTTCAACGTGAGTTTTTCTCTTCAAAAGTCATGAACAGTACTGCACCTACGATTGATGATCAAGATTCCTTCGCAATCGACCAGAATTGCTGGTTTACAATTCGGTTTTCTTCACTCGATGATGATGGCGGCCTGCCTTTCAACGGCTCAGTTCGACACTTTTTTCAACGGCTTCAAAGTCAGTTCTAAGATGAAATAATCCCCACTAGGAATTGTTGGAAATGAAGAACATGCTTTGAATAATTACTAGTGATCCATTAGACGCTTGAACAAACATGATTAAGGTCGATGGAAACGGATTCAAAACATCGAAAATATTAAAAGTCCACGGTGGACTTTTATTATTTCTCGCTTCTTCGTACCCAGGCTTACGCGGTCATATGGCTTGACACTGCCCCTTTAACGTACTTGAGCCCTTATGGACCGCTAATTGACCAATCACAATTCACCATTTTTAATTGTCATATATATATCACAACAGGCGACTTGCGTGATGACGTTGTTTTACTACAACTACCAGAATGCATTGGGAATTTTCTAGATAACAATAGATAACAATTGTACCTACCGCTCAAAGTCGCAAGAAATCAAGAAAAGAAGGTAAGTACAATTGCTATCTATCATTTCAATTGCAAGCTTTGAATTGACAATATTTTGCTAAATACCTTATTATCACTTATTTTCGCGCGTCCTTAATTTCGCGAAAATGTGAGAGGCATATTTCGCGAGGCTTTAATTTCGCGATTTTGCAGAAAAAAACGTGTATAGGGGAACTTAATTTCGCGTTTTTTCAAATGATGATCTGGCGCAGTATACAAACATTGTTTTGAATCGGGTAAATGATGTAACAATTCACATATTGGCATATTTTTGTAACGTTATTCTAGGTACAAGAATGGAACAAAACAATTTTTTAAAACATACATATGATATAGGTATACAGCTATTTCAAAAAAAGGTTGGTGCCAGTTTTGTTGCATTATGCATCTTGCATACCAAGCCCGAAATGTATTGTGGATCATATGTAAATAATGTCTTATCACCCGACCAATCTTCGAAGACCTCTATCTTGCTATAGTTTTCATCGACGCGCACTACTCAATACTATAAAATATAATTGTGAAAAGTGGGCCCAGCTCTGGACTAACAGTCGGCACGAACTTACGATGATCAAAATCCTTCTTTATGTCGCGGATGTTGAGCCGTCTCCTTAGCAGAATGATATTACTGATAGTATCCCCTGAAAGAGGATTGGCCCTTTGTACCTCCCAACTTGAACCATGTGCGTGTCAATATAGCTCCATATGTTTGGAAAGTTTGATTGAAGGTGGTCGTAGTCTGTTATTGTCCATTCACGTGAACTTGTAGAGTTGTGGAGCTCTTTGTACTCGCCCATAAGGCTGCAATGTGTGTCCACATTTTTAAGACAACACTACGAAATCAACAGATTTTCATTCGCGTTAATCGTTCGATTGGAAATTGAATAGTGAGATTTCATCATAAATAAACACAATGACAGCAAATAGAGTCGTTTTCGTATGAGTGAGAAGTAGTTACGGTACGGTTCGTGCCGTGCGGCGTCGACCGTGCAGTCCAAGCATTCTGATTGTTTGAGCAATGATTTAGCGCGCTGTGATTGGTTGAATAGATGTCTTCGATTCCGTACCGTGACCGTAACTCCGTGCCGTAGGTTTCCCACTCATACGAAAACGATTGTAGTACCAAAAATCTACGACATTAACATTTCCTTCTTTCCTTCTTTCCTTCTTTCCTTCTTTCCTTCTTTCCTTCTTTCCTTCTTTCCTTCTTTCCTTCTTTCCTTCTTTCCTTCTTTCCTTCTTTCCTTCTTTCCTTCTTTCCTTCTTTCCTTCTTTCCTTCTTTCCTTCTTTCCTTCTTTCCTTCTTTCCTTCTTTCCTTCTTTCCTTCTTTCCTTCTTTCCTTCTTTCCTTCTTTCCTTCTTTCCTTCTTTCCTTCTTTCCTTCTTTCCTTCTTTCCTTCTTTCCTTCTTTCCTTCTTTCCTTCTTTCCTTCTTTCCTTCTATCCATCTTTCCTGCATTCCTGCTTTCCTGCTTTCCTGCATTCCTGCTTTCCTGCTTTCCTTCTTTCCTTCTATCCATCTTTCCTTCTTTCCTTCTTTTCCTTCTTTCCTTCTATCCATCATTCCAGCTTTCCTGCTTTCCTGCATTCCTGCTTTCCTTCTATCCATCTTTCCTGCTTTCCTGCTTTCCTGCTTTCCTGCTTTCCTGCTTTCCTGCATTCCTGCTTTCCTGCATTCCTGCATTCCTGCATTCCTGCTTTCCTGCATTCCTGCATTCCTGCATTCCTGCATTCCTGCATTCCTGCATTCCTGCTTTCCTGCTTTCCTGCTTTCCTGCTTTCCTGCTTTCCTGCTTTCCTGCTTTCCTTCTTTCCTTCTTTCCTTCTTTCCTTCTTTCCTTTTTTCCTTCTATCCATCTTTCCTGCTTTCCTGCTTTCCTGCATTCCTGCTTTCCTGCTTTCCTTCTTTCCTTCTATCCATCTTTCCTTCTTTCCTTCTTTCCTTCTTTCCTTCTATCCATCATTCCAGCTTTCCTGCTTTCCTGCATTCCTGCTTTCCTTCTATCCATCTTTCCTGCTTTCCTGCTTTCCTGCTTTTCCCGCTTTCCTGCTTTCCTGCATTCCCGCTTTCCTGCATTCCTGCATTCCTGCTTTCCTGCATTCCTGCATTCCTGCATTCCTGCATTCCTGCATTCCTGCATTCCTGCATTCCTGCATTCCTGCATTCCTGCATTCCTGCATTCCTGCATTCCTGCATTCCTGCATTCCTGCATTCCTGCTTTCCTGCTTTCCTGCTTTCCTGCTTTCCTGCTTTCCTGCTTTCCTGCTTTCCTGCTTTCCTGCTTTCCATCTCATTCATCTTTTTATTTTTCTAATTTATATTTTGCCCAGTAGTTCTTGCCCTGCAATATATATCATTTCTTTCTTGTCATTTCATTGTTTTCCTTCTATAACATCAAAAACTTGTAGTTTTACCTTATTTCTGAGCTGTTTACCATCCCGTTCGGCAATAATAGTATGAACGTGAGTGATTTGGTAGAATTCGAACTTCGTAAATTCAAGGCAAAGGTTGGATTATTAGTTTTGTCTATGAAAATGCTTAGGTCGCCTGTTGTTAGTTGGTCATCAATGTATATCCACAGCATGATGGTGAAGTCCTTTGAAATCAAAGGGACTGCAGGGACTCGTACTGTAGATCTTCTACCGCTCATAAATAAAGCACGACGTCCATCAATCCATTCGAAACGAACATGTCCATCTTGCATAGGGCTAAACGAAGGTGAAGTAAAGGTAGAAAGGTAAGGAAGGTAGAGGAATATTAAAGGTGGAAGTAAGTGTAAGAAAGTAGAGGAAGGTGAATGAAGGTGTTAGAGAGTGGAGGAAGGTGAATGAAGGTGGAAGAAAGTGGAGGAAGGTGAATGAAGGTGGAAGAATGTGGTGGAAGGTGAATAAAGGTGGAAGAAATTGGAGGAAGGCGAATGAAGGTGGAAGAAAGTGGTGGAAGGTGAATGAAGGTGGAAGAAAGTGGAGGAAGGTGAATGAAGGTGGAAGAAAGTGGTGGAAGGTGAATGAAGGTGAAATGAAGGTGGAAGAAAGTAGAGGAAGGTGATTGAAGGTGGAAGAAAGAGGAGGAAGGTGAATGAAGGCGAATGAAGGTGGAAGAAGGTGCGCTAAGTGGTGGAAGGTGAATGAAGGTGGAAGAAATTGGAGGAAGGTGAATGAAGGTGGAAGAAAGTGGTGGAAGGCGAATTAAGGTGGAAGAAAGTGGTAGAAGGTGAATGAAGGTGGAAGAAAGTGGTATAAGGTGAATGAAGGTGGAAGAAAGTGGTGGAAGGTGTGAATGAAGGTGAAGAAGAAAGTAGAGGAAGGTGAATGAAGGTGGAAGAAAGTGGTGGAAAGGTGAATGAAGGTAGAAGAAAGTAGAGGAAGGTGAATGAAGGTGGAAGAACGTGGAGGAAGGTGAATCAAGGTGAATGAAGGTGGAAGAAGGTGCGCTAAGTGGTGGAAGGTGAATGAAGGTGGAAGAAAGTGGAGAAAGGTGAATGAAGGTGGAAGAAAGTGGTGGAAGGTGAATGAAGGTGGAAGAAAGTGGTAGAAGGTGAATGAAGGTGGAAGAAATTGGAGGAAGGTGAATGAAGGTGGAAGAAAGTGGTGGAAGGCGAATTAAGGTAGAAGAAAGTGGTAGAAGGTGAATGAAGGTGGAAGAAATTGGAGGAAGGTGAATGAAGGTGAAAGAAAGTGGTGAAAGGTGAATGAAGGTGGAAGAATGTAGAGGAAGGTGAATGAAGGTGGGAAGAAAGTGGAGGAAGGTGAATGAAGGCGAATGAAGGTGGAAGAAGGTGCGCTAAGTGGAGGAAGGTGAATGAAGGTGGAAGAAAGTAGAGGAAGGTGAATGAAGGTGGAAGAAAGTGGTGAAAGGTGAATGAAGGTGGAAGAAAGTAGAGGAAGGTGATTGAAGGTGGAAGAAAGTGGAGGAAGGTGAATGAAGGCGAATGAAGGTGGAAGAAGGTGCGCTAAGTGGTGGAAGGTGAATGAAGGTGGAAGAAAGTGGAGGAAGGTGAATGAAGGTGGAAGAAAGTGGTGGAAGGTGAATGAAGGTGGAAGAAAGTGGTAGAAGGTGAATGAAGGTGGAAGAAATTGGAGGAAGGTGAATGAAGGTGGAAGAAAGTGGTGGAAGGCGAATTAAGGTGGAAGAAAGTGGTAGAAGGTGAATGAAGGTGGAAGATTGGTGGAGGAAGGTGAATGGAGGAAGGTGAATGAAGGTGGAAGAAAGTGATGAAAGGTGAAGGTGAATGAAGGTGGAAGAATGTAGAGGAAGGTGAATGAAGGTGGAAGAAAGTGGAGGAAGGTGAATGAAGGTGGAAGAAAGTGGTGGAAGGTGAATGAAGGTGGAAGAAATTGGAGGAAGGTGAATGAAGGTGGAAGAAAGTGGTGGAAGGCGAATTAAGGTGGAAGAAAGTGGTAGAAGGTGGGTGAAGGTGGAAGAAAGTGGTGGAAGGTGAATGAAGGTGGAAGAAAGTGGTAGAAGGTGAATGAAGGTGGAAGAAAGTGGTGGAAGGTGAATGAAGGTGGAAGAAAGTAGAGGAAGGTGAATGAAGGTGGAAGAAAGTGGTGAAAGGTGAATGAAGGTAGAAGAAAGTAGAGGAAGGTGAATGAAGGTGGAAGAAAGTGGAGGAAGGTGAATCAAGGTGAATGAAGGAAGGAAGAAGGTGCGCTAAGTGGTGGAAGGTGAATGAAGGTGGAAGAAAGTGGAGAAAGGTGAATGAAGGTGGAAGAAAGTGGTGGAAGGTGAATGAAGGTGGAAGAAAGTGGTAGAAGGTGAATGAAGGTGGAAGAAATTGGAGGAAGGTGAATGAAGGTGGAAGAAAGTGGTGGAAGGCGAATTAAGGTAGAAGAAAGTGGTAGAAGGTGAATGAAGGTGGAAGAAATTGGAGGAAGGTGAATGAAGGTGGAAGAAAGTGGTGAAAGGTGAATGAAGGTGGAAGAATGTAGAGGAAGGTGAATGAAGGTGGAAGAAAGTGGAGGAAGGTGAATGAAGGCGAATGAAGGTGGAAGAAGGTGCGCTAAGTGGAGGAAGGTGAATGAAGGTGGAAGAAAGTAGAGGAAGGTGAATGAAGGTGGAAGAAAGTGGTGAAAGGTGTATGAAGGTGGAAGAAAGTAGAGGAAGGTGATTGAAGGTGGAAGAAAGTGGAGGAAGGTGAATGAAGGCGAATGAAGGTGGAAGAAGGTGCGCTAAGTGGTGGAAGGTGAATGAAGGTGGAAGAAAGTGGAGGAAGGTGAATGAAGGTGGAAGAAAGTGGTGGAAGGTGAATGAAGGTGGAAGAAAGTGGTAGAAGGTGAATGAAGGTGGAAGAAATTGGAGGAAGGTGAATGAAGGTGGAAGAAAGTGGAGGAAGGTGAATGAAGGTGGAAGAAAGTTGTGGAAGGTGAATGAAGGTGGAAGAAAGTAGAGGAAGGTGAATAAAGGTGGAAGAAAGTGGAAGAAGGTGAATGAAGGTGAATGAAGGTGGAAGAAGGTGCGCTAAGTGGAGGAAGGTGAATGAAGGTGGAAGAAAGTGGAGGAAGGTGAATGAAGGTGGAAGAAAGTAGAGGAAGGTGAATAAAGGTGGAAGAAAGTGGAAGAAGGTGAATGAAGGTGAATGAAGGTGGAAAAAGGTGCGCTAAGTGGAGGAAGGTGAATGAAGGTGGAAGAAGGTAGAAGAAAGTGGAGGAAGGTGGAAGAAGGTAGAAGTGGAGGAAGTGGAGGAAGGTGAGAGATTCAGTTACGGTCATTCTGAGTACTATGTACTATGAGTGGTTTCTTTTCACGTAGGGTAAGGTGGAGAACAGTTTATTAAGGATGCGGTACCTACATGATATCTGAGTCATTATTCTCTAGCTTCATTTGTATGATTGCACCATTCAAGTGAGTTCCTGAAATTAAGAAAAAAAAACCTGTTTTCGAACTGATACTGTAGTTACAAGTTACTCAAACACCGCTGTACTCCTTGACAAAAGACGAGTGTAACCAGTGCCAGGGATGAAAAATAGTCATGATATATAGCTAATTTTTTCAGGTTTTCGTTGGTGTTTGTGAATACACTTATTCTAGACTAACCTTAAGTTAATGCGTCTTTTGTCAAGGGGTGTTTAAACAAACCGAAACTGGAGAGAGTTAAGATCTATTTGCTACAACCTTCGACTACATTCCACTGCAATTCTCTTCAGTTTTATAACTATAAAATTAACTAACTGTTTTGATCTGTATCATTCTGCAGCTCCTTGGTGAGCACATCATAAATGAATTCATTTTTGATTTTCTTCGAGATGGAAGCAAGATCTCCACCAAGTGACTGACAGTGCGTTCGTGCTTCGGACCAAGTTTTAAGATCCTTGAAAACTTTCAGAGCAGCATCACCATAGCGGTACCAGCGGTTACCAAGATCTGTTGAAGTGTGAAGACTTTGATTTAAAAAATATTTACTTATCCAGTACACTCACCCAGGGGCGGATCCAGAGGGGGCATGGATGGCCGGTGCCACTTTGAGTTGGGCCCTATACATATTCGCCCACGTCTCCCCACCATTTGATGCCCAGAATGGATGGAAATGGCATTTTCGAGCTTCTAGATTTCAAAATTTTCTGAGGAGGCATGCCTCCACACCCTCCTAGAAGTAGGGGCCTTACGGCCCCTTAGTGGTGCACCCCCTTTCAAAATCTCTAGATCCACCCCTGCTCACCTAATTCGCAAAATGTTACCTGATTGAATGAATGAATGAATGAATGAATGAATGAATGAATGAATGAATGGATGAATGAATGGATGAATGAATGAATGAATGAATGAATGAATGAATGAATGAATGAATGAATGAAATGAATGAATGAATGAATGAATGAATGAATGAATGAATGAATGAATGAATGAATGAATGAATGAATGAATGAATGAATGAATGAATGAATGAATGAATGAATGAATGAATGAATGAATGAATGAATGAATGAATGAATGAATGAATGAATGAATGAACTTTATTTAGCTTCATGGATGATAAGTCATATAATAATAAGCAACATACATGTACCGTAGGCGGATGTATAAGGAGCGAGGGCGTTACGTTATAACCCCACCTTTCGTCAGGGAATTGTTTTTAATTATAAACAATCACGTCTGTCTATGGTTACGATTTTGTTATACTTTATTCAAAATGCATTTTTTTTTTTAACTCTTAACTTAATGTCTGTCATTCGGATTTTGACATTTACACACAAGTTATACGGAATTTACACCGGCCTGGAGCGTGTCTTTTTTTTCAGTGAAAGTGGGAAACCTTTTTGAAATAGGTGCATATTATTGTGTGGAGTTCAGTGGAGTTGGTGCGTTTACCTCACCTTCTTTTCGTTTGACTTCAAAGCGATGACTATTGGCTTTATCGATAACCTCAAATATGAAAAAAAGAGAAAGGAGGGAAAAGACTGAATACACTGCTTCTCAACTTGAGGGTAATTTAAACCAAGAGAATTATTCTTCACTCACCCCCATATGGTGATATTCTGATCCCGCTCTAGTCACCAGGCTCCCAGGACTCGCTTTCTTACTCGAGTTGTTCAGATCACATTCAACAAATCCTGGAATCTTTGACGGTCGAACATTGATGGAGAAACACTTATGTAACCACACACATGCATTTCGGCAAAGTTCTTTCATGCTGGTTGTCATGGTTTTGATGACGTGGTTTTCAAATGCTTTGTTTTGTTCGTCTTCAAAACGGTAGATTTCACAGGAGTAGGCGAGGGACTGGTGAAGACACAAACAAGCGGCGATGGACAGGATGATGGATTTGGCATGGAACATGACTGAAAAAGATATGTATAGATTACAGTTTGATACATTATTCACTGGTGTAACTAGTGGTGAACTGATTAAGGTCCGGCAGTTGCTGGTTTGCACGTGACGTCATGGCAGCCATGTTGGATTTTTTTTTTGGGTTGGATTTTTTTTTTGGGTTGTTGTTTCCCGATAACAAAGCATTCCTTATTAGCTTCTCTTGTTTGTACCTGCGTCTTTGTACTTTAAATCTCCAGGGATAGATTGCAACCCAGCAATAGGCGATTTTCACGATGGCGTCATATGACTACAAGTATCAGAATGCTTTGGAAATTTTCTTTCTTATTCAGATTTGTATTCCCTCATGAGAATAGTAAGACAATTGGTACTAATTATCTAAGAAACGAAAGTGTTACAAAGCATTCTGGTACTTGTAGTCAAATGCCGTCATCATGAAAATCGCCCATTCCTTCACAGTTTGTTTTATGAAAGTAGTAATGAGTAATGAAAATAAAAATGCCGGGTTTTGTTTCTGAGAGAAAAACGAGGTAAAGATGCTCACATTCAGCACAGATCAAAATGAATTAGAATTATTAAAAGTACCATTAAAATTTAATCAGATAAAGTACATCTCAAACAAATTGGTTCACAATTCGATATGTCCATAAGAAGCAATTTCTACGTCAAAAGGCAACAGTCAAGTTCAAAAATGAAAGTAAAAAAGTAGTCATACATATCGCGCTAAAATCACGAAATCTTTTTCAAAGTGCTCAGTTAATTTATGCTAAAATGGTGGCAAAGTAGACTGTCTGATCTACGAAATTATTATTATTATTATTATTATTATTATTATTATTATTATTATTATTATTTATTATTATTATTATTATTATTATTATTATTATTATTATTATTATTATTATTATTATTATTATTATTATTATTATTATTATTATTATTATTATTATTATTATAAATGCTGATGTTCCGCAAGATGAAGAAGCCAACATTACTGCGGTTCTCAATAATATGCGAACTCAGACAGTCAAACAGTCGGCTGGAATTCGAATTCGAACTTAATTGGTTTTTCGCTTCTGTCAATCAAATTCAAAACCCAAACAAATTCAAAACTAAATACATTCTTCGACCAAATGATCCATAATTCTTCGTGTGCAAGTGACGTCAAATACCACAGAAATTAATACTAAAATTTAGTTATGAATCCTATCAACATGATTCTTTGCAGTGTTTTAGAGAATTGTGATATGAATTATTGTAGAAATTTTCAGATGGGCTCGATGTTTCGAAGTTTGAATTGTGTCACGCAACTCTTACCAAACGCTAGTCACATCGTGGAAAACAACAAATTTATACCAAATTAAATGTTTTTAGTTTTGTACATGTTTAGAAGTTCTATTTATAGTGAAACTAGACGCTCTTCTAGCGTGAAGTCGGGCTTCTAAATGAAATGTGACCTATTTGAACTAAATATAGATATCTTATAGTGCGATTGAAACAGTTTTTGGTTGCTCGTCGTTGCGTGACTCGAGCTCGATAGAACATGCTTTCCTTGCAATTTCAGTACTGCGAACTTTACAGTATATCAGTAAAAACGTTATAGCCCGACTTCACGCTACTAGAGCGTCCTGTTTCAATCTAAATTGAGATTTAGACGAGAAAAGACTTATATTTTGGCCCCTTGACCTCCGGTGCTTTCCCTGATTGGTTTGTGCTTTCTAATCTTTCTTGGCTAGACTTCATGTCTCCTTCGGCTTTAGCGCGCATGCGCTGTAGAAAGGCGATTTGGAGCCTAAGACGAAGACGACCGCTCTGCATTTTTAGAGTCGGTGCTTCCACAGGAAGCCCGACTAATTAAGTGATGTATATCAACTCTAAGCTTGAATTTTATGTTTTGAAATCTTGGCGCGCCGCCATGTTGGATGACAACAGCTTATCATCCAACATGGCGGCGCTATACAAACACACAGGAATATTTGGAAACTTCGTTCGCCCATAGCTCGGTAAAGAAATGCTCTAGTGCTCCAAAATTTGGTCCAGAGTTGTTATTTTGATAGCTCTACAAGCTCATCAGCATTTTATTTTATTTGGCAAAGGAAATAATATTTAGAAATTTGGTTGCACACGAAGAAAATGCCACTATTTAGGTACTATATACAATATGAGCGGCCGATCTGTATGGGATTTACAATCTCGAGCCGTAGGCGAGAGTTTGTAAATCCCATACAGATCGGACGAGAATATTGTATATTACTTATCGAATCCAACGATGTATAAGTGGATGTTTTACTATAATTTGGATGATAGGAAACAGTTTGGCCGAGAAAATCCAAGTTAAAGTTGAATGCAAATGAGGACGAATCTCTTGCCGATTTACAGATGTCTGCTACGCTTATGATTTCTATTGTATTTCCCTCATTAATTATTCATGAATTCGATAATGCTATTTAAAGTTAGTACTATTTCAATATTTTCTAAATTGCACTCTATGTGGTTCTTTGTCACCATTTTAGTATATATTAACTGAGCACTTTGGTGAAAAAATTATTCTTGATAATGATGTCATACGATCGACCGACAACGAAACGTCGTAATAATTTCGTACCGCGCTAGCCATCTCTTTCTCCCTGCAGATCTGTCATAAATTCGGCTTTGAAGTTTGTGTTCCGTTTATTGCCTTACTTTTTGAATGGCGGAAGAAAATATACTGAGCGATAAAAAAAAAATATATATATATATATTCACTCAGTTCATGATTACATCAATTAGACAACACATAATTGCTGTGGGATCGAAGTAATATCACTCGTTAAGATGAAAAATATCGAGAAAATAACATTTTGAAGTTCGCAAATATTTTGAAACATTCGCATCTGCAGCACGAGGTCGATGCAAAACCAAAATAGTTTCTGTTCTGCTGTTGTGCCTATGGTATTGCTAGCTATGGGGGACTGATTCGCCAAAAAGATGGAGAGGTCCCAGATTGAGAGCTGCAGGCGTTTGGCCTTCCTCTTCCTCTGGTACTGGGGAAAAGTTGACGTAAACTACCATTTACATCTTGATTTACACTTTCATCTTCGTTTTCCTTTCATCCTCCAGAGTTCTTGTTTAAGGAATCCACAAGCGAGCTCAATCTTCTGATTAAATCGTCATGCGATTTGCGCCATTTTATTTTGCTTGGAGAATTCCCTCCGAATTAAAAATACCACGTGACTTTGATGGATTTGACCGCGGTAGCCTGGATCCCAAGGATAATATTGCGCAACAAGTTTTATTTGAGGAAAGAAGTATTATATTTGCGAACAAGTTTTAAATATTTGCATATAAGTATTACATAATATCATTGATTAAAGAAAGTCATGCATATGGATTTTTATATATCGACAAGAGGTCTGTAAAAGAAAAACGTTTTACGTAAAGCAAAACAAGTTTTATAAATATCAGACAAGTTTGATATATTTGCACAAAAGTTTTAAATATAGGCAAAAGTTTTATTTTGAGTGAGACAAGTTTTATATATTTGCACAAAAGTTTTAAATATAGGCAAAAGTTTTATTTTGAGTGAGACAAGTTTTATATATTTGCACAAAACAAAAGTATTAAATATAGGCAAAAGTTGTATTTTGAGTGAGGCAAAAGTTTTATATTTATACACAAAAGTATTAAATGTAGGCAAAAGTTTTTTCTTTTGAGTGAGACAAGTTTTTTATATATTTGCACAAAAGTATTAAATATAGGCAAAAGTTTAATTTTGAGTGAGACAAGTTTTTATATATTTGCACAAAAGTATTAAATGTAGGCAAAAGTTTTATTTTGAGTGAGACAAGTTTTATATATTTGCACAAAAGTATTAAATGTAGGCAAAAGTTTTATTTTGAGTGAGACAAGTTTTATATATTTGCACAAAAGTATTAAATGTAGGCAAAAGTTTTATTTTGAGTGAGACAAGTATTATATATTTGCACAAGTAAAGTAGTTTTATTTTGAGTGAGACAATGTAGGCAAAGTTTTTTATTTTGAGTGAGGCAAGTTTTATATATTTGCACAAAGTATTAAATGTAGGCAAAAGTTGTATTTTGAGTGAGGCAAGTTTTATATTTTCACAAAAGTATTAAATGTAGGCAAAAGT